>CP139508.1:467305901-467905901 GCA_021014915.2 Artemisia tridentata subsp. tridentata
CATCATTGCATATATCATATGGATATCTTTAAGATATCTTGAAGATCTTGAGAATATCATGTTTAGATCTTCACACAAAGAATTGGATATGGTAATATCTTGGCAAGATTTGGGAAAGATTTTGGAAGATTTGCCTGTCTGGATCCGCGGATCCAAATCCCATAAGGGACGGATCCCTCATTTTGGATCCGCCAAATCCGTGGGATGTTTACTCAGTTTGCCTATAAATAGCAAGCTACTCATTTATGTTTACTCATCACTTTTAGCATAAACAACATTCATTCATTCTTTCATTCATTACTAACCCATTCATTTTACATATTACATTCTTAGTGATATTTCTTTTGTAGCAAAGAGATCAAAGCATCACAAGCTTCAACTAAGCGTTGCAAGACTTGTTAGAATAGTCAGAGTGTGAATTAGTTGTATTTCACACATCATTGTTGTACCAATCATTCATATACCTCAGTAGAGTCCGGTTAGTATTTTAGTCCTTAAAATACATAGAGTGTCGGGAGTGGTTGTGCCTTTATAAAAGAACTCGGTATCTTGCTTTGTACCAAAAAAAGTGTAAGCTGTAAGCGACGTTAGGTTGGTTCTACCTCGAACTAGAACTCGGTATTTAGCTTTGTACCGGAAAAAGTGTAAGCGACGTGTATAAAGGTTTTCTCCGCCGAGAAGGGAGCTTGTTTCTTAGTGAAGAAAAACTCTCGAGTTAGAGGCTCAAGGAGTGGAGTAGGGCAAGGAAGAGAGTCCTTGTAGACCGAACCACTATAAACATCCGTGTTGTGGTTTGATTGTTTCTTTCTCTACTTACTTGTTATATATTTTTTATTGTGTATTTGTGTGCATAAATTGAAATCACGTTAAATATTCAAAGCAAAAGAATTTTAAAACGGTAAAACTATTCAACCCCCTTCTAGTTTTCCACACATGCATATGGGCAAATTTTTGTTGCTGGTGTTGATGATGGCGATGGAATTCTTGGTAAAAGTGGCGGGAATGAAACTCTTGGTCGTTTGTTTTGTTGAAAAAAGAGGATGACGCCATCCTTAAACATTGTTAATGGATGATGATAAAATTTTAAAAGTTATAATGAAGATTTTTTGGTTATATACAGGCATGAAGTTAACAAAACATCGTTATCAAAATAAAAATTGACCGGTTTTGCCGCCAAATTAGTGTGTCGAAATGATCCGACGTTAAACAAAAAACATCGTAAACAAAAGTAATTATTATGAGAATAATATTTTATACATTATGTTTATCGTATAAATAAAAAGCATAAATAATAGAAATACATCTAATCAACAGAAAATACATCTAATCAACCCCCTTCTAGTTTTCCACACATGCGTATGGGCAAATTTTTGTTGCTGGTGTTGATGATGGCGATGGAATTCTTGGTAAAAGTGGCGGGAATGAAACTCTTGGTCGTTTGTTTTGTTGAAAAAAGAGGATGACGCCATCCTTAAACATTGTTAATGGATGATGATAAAATTTTAAAAGTTATAATGAAGATTTTTTGGTTATATACAGGCATGAAGTTAACAAAACATCGTTATCAAAATAAAAATTGACCGGTTTTGCCGCCAAATTAGTGTGTCGAAACGATCCGACGTTAAACAAAAAACATCGTAAACAAAAGTAATTATTATGAGAATAATATTTTATACATTATGTTTATCGTATAAATAAAAAGCATAAATAATAGAAATACATCTAATCAACAGAAAATACACTAAATTAAGGCTACACCAAATTTATGACAGATCATTGAATCCAAAGATTACAAGAAAATCCTTGGATCAACATCCTTCCTCAAAACACATTATGTAACGTAGATGGAAACTAGCAAAACCATGTTACGCCTAAATGAAAGGGCGAGGATGCTTTCAAACATTTTTCTTATAAGCCCCCGTCGTTCCAAAAAATGCAGATGGGGAACAAAACCTTAATGTTACCAAACCACATCAAGGAACGTGGGCGCAAGTGTGGATCCTTGTCATAAACCCTAATTTTCTTCACGAGATAAAAGACGGTGGTTACGACCAAAGGGCTTGTATCCCAATGATACCTCATGTTGTGTGAGAATCTCCCCAACTAAATGGTTGTGGGTTCAAGTCCAGATTAGGACACGTGAGATAGATTTGCGGTATAAATATTGTTAGATAATTAAAAATTGCCATTCTAAAAAAAAATAAAATAATAAATTAAATTAAAAAAAAAAAAAACGGTGGTTACGACCATATTGATTAATGGTCGTGTCCACTTCACCTCGTGAAAAGTGTTTAGGGTAAACATCCCGAGGCCACAACGTAAAGTGATGAAGAACTCGAAACATCTAGTTGGATACATGTCCAACTAGGCGTAAAGTGATAAAGGCCAAGTTTGAGACTATAACAGATCCAAACTTAGATTTTTTATGAGGATCTAAAGAGATGTTTATTAAAATTTCTATGGAGATTTGGATAAATGTTACTATTTAGGCAATGTATAAATAGAATGTGTAATATCTCGTAATTTACCCAATCATTAATTAATATTAAACACAAAGTGATTTGTTTTAAGAGTTAATTAACCAATCTTACGAGTCAATTTTTTTGGGTTAAACAATACAACAAAAACGAAAATATGTTCGTCAACTAATTATGTGACGTAACTCACATTTCATTTCGAATGAGTTTACACGCGATTAATTATCGGGATATTCAAACCCGACAATTTCTTTTGGATCTTTGCGAGCCATAACTAAAACGAACAAACCCACATTTCCTTTTTGGCAACTTAATAACAAACATACATGCTATTTCTTGTTCTTGACTTAAACGAGACACACTGTTGGGAATTAGATTTAATGATTACAAAACTACATATGCATAAATATGAAGCAACATGTACTTAATGTAATAAATTAGTTAGCTTCCTGTGAAAGATAGGTTTTCTTGTAAACCCTATTTATAAAGGGTATTAGACGGCAATAACAGACATCCAGAAAACATAGAACTCTTCAATGAGAGTCTAATAGAAACGTGTGTGTGTACACGTTAGTTAGTATGTAATAGTTAGTTTATTATTTAGTATTGAATAAAAATGGAAGTGCGCTTGAATAAAAACCTTGTTAAACATTATTGTTCTTTGTTAATTCCGCTGTGCACAACAATGATGTTTGTAAAACATATCCTAGATGAGCCCTAATCGATCTTATCAATTGGTATCAGAGAGGGTAGCTCTTGATATCTAGGATCTACAAGGTTGTTACTGTTGGAGATGGAGCAGATTCGAAGGAAAAAGAGCAGATCTTGTGAAAGTTTGAGGTAATCGTTATTTTTTTAAAAGGGTATCGATTGGCTGTTTTAATTAAAGGGTGTCAAATTGATTGGCTGTTTTAATTAAAATAACCTCGTACTGTTTTCGATCATAATTGAGTGGATGATAGATGTGATTGCCTCGTATTATTTATATTCGGTTTGTGGGGCTGATACGCATGGTCTGTG
This sequence comes from Artemisia tridentata subsp. tridentata, assembly GCA_021014915.2. Lineage (NCBI taxonomy): Eukaryota > Viridiplantae > Streptophyta > Magnoliopsida > Asterales > Asteraceae > Artemisia > Artemisia tridentata. The sequence continues at coordinate 467,309,399 of CP139508.1, forward strand.
GTTTGTGTAAGTTATTGATTAACTGATTGGATGAGAATTAAATGGGACGGTGATAATTTATCAACTGGTTGGTGGTCGATGTTAGTATGTGTATGAAGTTTGTCGACTAGTGCAAATTGAATTGTTAACCTCGTACTGTCATTAATTGGTCGATGAATGATTAATTGGTTTGTCGTCAGTTGCAAGTGGTGGCAAAATAGGCAAAGGATTTGATTAATTCGATTTGTTGTCTTTATGTGATACGGTCAAAGTTAGTAGCAGGTTGGAGCAGACTCAAATATTGATGATTAATTGGTCGGCTTATTGGTCAACGGGAGGAAATAATTGTTTGGTTGCTGCTGTCTTTGATTATTTGCACGTGCAAGCATAAAGGTTAAGGGAATTTCTTTTTAATGAAGTGCTTATTGGTCTGATGGTTTACATATTATGCTACTGTCAGTTTCTACTGCTGGGTTTAGATATTAGTACTGCTCTTTGTAATTGTTTGTACTGCTCACCTTAGCAGTTAGTACTGCTCTCATTCATATTGGTACTGCTGTAACACCCCCTAATTTGTTTTGTGGCAGCGGAAAGTAATTAGGTGTTACACTGAGGATCGAAGTCAAAAATTTCAGAAAACGGCTTGGAAAAGGCATTTTGAAAGTTATATGTCATTCAAAATAATAGTTTTGGTACAAAGGTTGAAAAATCTGATTTGAAAATCCCACAAAAGTATGGTAATTTGGAAAGAATGACATATTTGATTTTCACACCATTTAAATTATCAGAGTATTTAATGCCCGCTCCGTGTCTTTGTCCTGCTCCGTTGATTACCTGAGATAAACATGCTTAAAACGTCAACACAATGGTTGGTGAGTTCGTGGAGTTTGATAGAAAATAACTTTCTTTCAATGAATTCAAGAGTTGATAGTTGAAATAAATACTAGTACTTCTTGAAGTAACTAGCAAGTTTGCAATTGGGTAAAAATCCACGAGTAAATCATTTATGAACTCAGATGATCATAAGTTTCAAGTTTAAATGAAAATGAGTTACGTTGTTATATGCTTGCAATGAAATAATGGTTCAACTTTTAAAAATAACAATATGCCAAGCATTGAGTTGTCTTTATCATAAGACACAACTAAGTCACATATGATAACAGTTAAGTTCCAAGTACATGATGCATAATCCAAACACATAGTGAAAACAATAGTAAAAAGTCTGATGTCTATCAGTGTGGAGTGGTGGTTAAATACAGCTGTATCCAAATATATATAGGAAGACATATATATTCATAAGGTTATATTGCTCTAAGCCTCATGACGTGCAAAACGTTAACAAAAGTACCGTAAAATGGCGGAGTCACATCAGGTTACTGTTGGTTTTGCCCTAGGTAATAGGTGATTGCCTCATCCTATTATTTCTCAAATATAGTGTATCGCGACTAAATAGGACTAGCCATAAGGCATTCCATCCAGTATTTAGTAGGATAGGTCGTCAGCCTCTAACAGGTTTCGAAGCTGTCCACTATATTCGCCCTCACGCAGTGATTAATGGTTCATGATCGAGGGACTTTATGGCAATATAGTTAAACTTAGGCAATATAGGGTTCAGGGTTTCATAGAATATGCGTACTTTTGTTTTGGCAATTATTTCTTGTTGAAAATGTAGAAATATCATAGTAAAGTTAACAGTACATTCAGTTGTTATATGAATGCATATAATGAGTCTCAGTATCTTGTTACAACAAGTAGTTTGAAAATGTTATCTTTCAGTACAGTGTTTAAGCTAAGCAAGTAATTTGCAATTATAACGAGTATATACCCCTTCCAAAGGGTGATTCAAAACATGTAAAACATAGTTGATGATTTTGAATAAATCATGAGAGTTTTCAGAGTATGAAAATACTTAAAACAGTTGAAGCATGTATCTCCCCCAAAAGAGTTATTAAAACAAGTATTAAAAGTAGGGACCACGACTCACCTGGAGTGTATCTGACAAGATGGAATTATAAGATCAAGTAAGACTTATGGAAACGATCACGGAAACGTCTTCAATACGAGACCTGAATAGGAGGGAAGTCTAAGATTTTTGACTTATAACTAACGATGAGTGTGAAAGTGAGAAATCGTATAACGATTTGATGATGTGAGTGTGATATGCTTAAAATGCCTCAAGTTAAGAAAAATATAATATCATATATGATATTATCTTGATTATTATGTCACTCGACTCAAAATATTATCTCCTCATGATATGATGAAATGATATGCGAAGTGAAGTTGAAAATTAAATGATGCATAACTAAAATATGTACAATGCATATGACGTTATGAGGATTTGTAAAATGGAAAATGAAATAAGAATGTCAAATAAAATTAGTTGGTCCTTGTCCTTTTCCAGATTCTATACTTTTATACTAACTGCGTTTGCGTTACACCGTTAGTCCTTCGTTAAGTCCAATGTCCAATAATAGTCCATAACTTGTCCAAAAGTACAAATGAGGCTTGGAATTCAATATTATGACGATTTATACCCTACATGTTCTGTTTTTACTGTTCCAGTCCTTGTTTTCAGTGCTTGGCAGTTTTAGTCCTCCTAGGTGAATTTACGTTACATGTTTAGTCCCTTTTTGCATAAAAACGATGGGAAAAATATTCTAAAAATTTCTATAACTTATTTAAGTTCATTATAACTTATTTCAAGTGCTTATTCCATAAAACAACTCATTTTTATCTTAATGGGCTGTGTAACAAGATGGTTTATGGTCCATTTAGAATTTTAGAGGCGAGGGCACGTGGACACTTTTGGGCCTGGACTTGGGCTGTTTTTAGGGTCCTGAAAATACATTTCCTGGGCCCATTGGACTGGTTACACCCAAAAGCTTATTGGGCTTTAGTTTAGCCCAACCGGATTAGATTTATATTTTCTGAAAATGAGGTTTAAGGGCTAGCGATAGGCAGTTGTAAATAAGTGGATTCGAGGGTCGTTTTGAGCTTGTGAGAGAAAGTTTAATATACGAAACATTTAGCTAGCCAAGTGGTCAATTGAATCGTGCAAAAAGACTAGGGTGTTATGTGTATAATTTGTGAATTAAATGAGTGACTTAGGGGCATGTCGGGGTGATATTACACAAAAGAATACACTTAGATTTTATTTCTTAATTCTCCCTGGTTTGAATTTTTATCTATATGGGTTCATTTTGGACTTTGTTGAGTTATGTACACGTTACATTGAGTGTTGTTATAGAGTCCTTGAGAGTATCACAAAAGCATGTATACTAGATATTATGTAATACGTATACGTATGAAGTGAAAATGATACGTTTGAAAATATAAAAGAGAAATCATGCATGGGCTGTTTTTAAAGATTTGTAAACATCATGTGATCATTTAAGCGTACTCCCACTTCATCATGGTATGTTTAAGTCTGAATACGTAACATTTTTAACTGATAAGCGCATGACTATTAATATACGATGTGAGTGATACATGAAACTAAACATGGGTCTTGTCCATGCGTTAATATGATATACACATGAGTCTGTAGGACTTAGAGAAAGTTGATCATCACATGTAACCTTCTCAACTATATTATCGTGACAATGCAATACTATAAAATATGATACGTTCGAATGAGTGCGAGCTATGCATGACGAATTTGTGTGCGTAAGAAATGAAAGTACGAGAGAATTTCTAGTACTTACAACACCTTCTAGAGGTGGTGAAGAGGCTGTGATGATCGAACGAAGCACAAGAAGGAGACAGTAAGCTTGTAGGCACGAATACGTTTTAATGTATTCCCTTTTCTCTATACGAATTGCCTCCCAAAGTGAGACAGAGACTTTTTGATAGCTTAAGTTTGCTTGGATAGTGAGAGTGAGTATGTTGAATAGGTAGAAAACTGCTAGAAGAGGGTGAGATATATAGAAGTAAACTACTCATGTTTTTGACCATATTACCCTCAAACTCAATCATGGTTCCTTACTGTGGATCACCAGTGTTTTTAGCATGCTTCTGACTCTTAACAATCATTGGAAGTTATGGGAGGGTTAATAGAACCTTGTCCTTTGTTGTTGGAATTTATACATATTTGATTGATATTTATAAATGGGTGCCAAGTGGGTTTATCGAGTCATACACGTCTACTGCTGTCCTGGCTGTCCTTTTAGCATCATGAAATGTTAGCATTATTGTTAGGAATTCGTGGGAATAAGCGTGGTTAAAAATGGTTGAGTGTTGCGGTTTGTATATATACGAATCTTGTTGAAATGGGACAAACAGTTTGGCGTTCGAAACCATAGAAATTAGCGACCTCTAATTCTGGAATTTGGCTCGCCTAAAGCCTAGTGGGTGATGATCATGGTGATGTAAAAATATGGGTGTGTCGTGTTTAATATTCGAGAGAACATGAGTCGTTTTGGAGGGTGTTTGGCTGTCGAGTTCTACATAAAATCACCAGGTTAAAAATTGAATTGGAAGTGGGCTTGACAGTGGGCGAGAAGTAGTGATGGGCTGGATATACTTCAGCCCATTTGGCTAATAGAGAATTTGAGAAACAATTGTAATTAGTGAAAAATTAAGTGATAATTAGTGAGATTTGTAATTAGTGTATATTGTAATTTAGTGGGATATAAAATTAGTGTAAGTAGGGAATTGTGAGAGTATTGGTTTTTGTGAAACATTTATGTTTCGTAATACCCGTCGTGAACCAGTGTCGTTATTCAGTAAATGTCGTGCTATCGTGACTTGATGAGGATAATAATAAAAGAAAAATTTTAAATTCCCCCGTAAAAATGGAATTTATTAAATAGTAACTTGAGTTTATCCTTGATTAATGAGTATGATTATAATGGATTTTTGCGGGATCTCACACATTCATATTGGTACTGCTGGCTCAGGAAAATTAGTACTGCTCGACAACAGTTTGTACTGCTAGCTTTGGAGATGGAAAAGTTTATACTGCTGGTTATAAACAGTTTGTACTGCTAGCTTTGGAGATGGAAAAGTTTATACTGCTGGTTATAAACTTTGTACTGCTGGTTTGTACTGCTAGAGCAGTTTTGGATCGCGGACAGAGTAGTTTGTTCTTAACTATTTTATGGCTCGTTTTGGGGATTATTTGAATAAGACAATTGAATATTGCTTATTTGATGTTGTAGTTGAATTTCACAGGTGTGTGTTCTTATCATATCTCAAATGGCGGACAACATTTGGAGATAACTTGTTTGTGTGTTAATGCGGTGACAAAGACCTGATGAATCTAGCAAAGGTGTGTGATCTACAAACTAAGGTGCTTAATGCTCACATTTGCTATCACTTAAAGGAGTTACATTGTGGTGCTCAATGTCTCATATAGTTGAGGATTTATCAAGAGGTTGCGACCTACTTTTAGTATGAGTTTGGAGTCACGTGGATAGTACAAGATATAAGACGCAAGTTTGAGAAATTCTACTTCTTCATCAAATTCGTTATACTCGGTTTTCTTCATCAGAAATCATTCCATAAAGTCTACGGAGTTCGTGATTCAAGAGATGGTAAACATATTGGCTTCAGGGGAAGCTTGTTGATTAAATGTTTAACCATCCACATGCACCACTTAAGGGGAAGTGTTTCGATTCAAGTTGCATGGAAGACCCCTATTAGATGATTACAAAAAGGGGAAGAAGATTGGTTTGCAGCTTATTATGTGTGGTGACATGTTCAAGAAGATCTTAAGGAAGCATTGAAGATTGTTTCATGAAGATAGTTTTGTAATATCAAATAGGGGAAGATTGTTGGGAATTAGATTTGATGATTACAAAACTACATATGCATAAATATGAAACAACAGGGACTTAATCTAATAAATTAGTTAGCTTCCTGTGAAACATAGGTTTTCTTGTAAACCCTATTTATAAAGGGTATTAGACGGCAGTAACAGACATCCAGAAAACATAGAACTCTTCAATGAGAGTCTAATAGAAACGTGTGTGTGTCTGTACACGTTAGTTAGTATGTAATAGTTAGTTTATTATTTAGTATTGAATAAAGATGGAAGCGCGCTTGAATAAAAACCTTGTTAAACATTATTGTTCTTTGTTAATTATGTTGTGCACAACAATGATGTTTATAAAACATATCCTAGACGAGCCCTAATCGATCTTATCACACACCCTTTTTAATTACATGTCAAACGCACCTTTGTAATATGTATACACACACACGTTTCTTTTTCTTCTAAAACTAAAACACAACTTGAAATATAAAACTTATTATATACATCCACATGCCACCCCCTAGCCAACATGATTGTGTTTTTATTGCCTTATCAAATCTCATGAAGCATCACATTATTTTTCTTTTCTTCCAAGCATGCGACTGAAACCAAACAACATGCTAGAAGACAATACCAACTCCAATTACTACATGTGCTAATATCTACTTAAATATTCCACTTGACAACATTGTTTTGTCAAATCACAATGATCTATCACTTCAACCTTTTGTCTCTTTTCTTCCACGCTTGACTGCCAAGAACATAGTCTATGAAGCATCATATGTCAACTCCTATGTCTTGTGTGCTAAGCTTCTCTTTTAAATACCCAATCCATTTCAATACGTACTATAATCTTTGGTCACGTTAAATAGTTCCTATAAATCATACGTGACAAGTTTTGCATTTGCTAAACGTTCCCTTTTATTTTTACGTATCACGTAAAAGCTCACTTTAAACGCACCGTTGATTCTTGTGTGGCCATATAAATAAGAAACATCAAAGAATAAGCAATATCTTAACGTGTAATAAGCAGTTGGAATGATTAATAGGCACTTCATTATAAACTAACGCGTATGCATGAAAAATCATAAAACTCGTTTCGTGTAAAACTCTTTTAGAATCGGGCTTAATTCCATTATCTAACGTGAACCATTGTTGGGCTCAACAGCCCAACCCGCTTCTCTATAAGCCCATCAGATAAGCTGTTGATATAAGGTGGTCGAATAAGCTGATTTACACATTTTCTAATCACTAAAGCTAAGGCTAAGACACGCATGCTATACGTTTGATATATTTCATTAACACCTCTAGTTGGGCCGAAAAACTCAATAAGCCCACAAAAATCAAATAATCTGAGCACATATAAGCAGTCTTAATAAGCTAGGACACACTCTTTTCAAGCCCACAAAATAAGCTAAAACTTATTAGCTCTCGCTAAGTTTTTAAAAACCAAACGGACCTTAATTGGGTCGTTAGGCCCAATAACTATTTTCGTTAAACACTTATGAAATAAGCAGTCTAATAAGCTCAAAATAAACCATAAAAACTTATTCCATTAAAAGAAAAATTAAATTTTATAACTTATTGATTTTTGGACTCAAAATGCAAATTGTACGAAACTTGGGTGAAAAATGTAACTTTTGGGAAGTATAGGGTAAAAACTGTAAATTGTGCCTTTTTGATTTAAAAACTAAAATAATTAAACTTCAAGAAGTAAACTGTCATTTTCAGAAAGTAGTAATAAGAATTATAATTTTATTCTTTTGGACTAAAAATGTAAAACTTATAAGTTTTGGGTAAAAGTGTAACCTTTATATAACTTAAGGATTAATTCTGTAACTTTATAATATTTTTGAAAAACTTATATTTACAAAATTATTTCGTCAAAGCTTTATAAAAATTTACATATAAGATATACAAACAACAATATTGAAATATAAACGACGACGTTGTTTTTCAAATGAATAACGTAATCGAATAACTTAAAAATAAATAATACAAATATCTTAATAACTTAACTTTCACCAACTTAGAATAGTTAAAATAAATATTTTAACTTATCATCCACTAAATTTTGTTAAAACTTAAACGATTTCATTGTTAAATTACATAACATCAAGAAACGAATATATATGATAGACACACAAGTTATATGAATATATAACTTTATTTTTTTAAGCATTTGCCACACAAGCAACGTCAATACAAACAATTTCATCAATGATACCTTTTTCAAACACTATTCATTAAGATAATAAACTTAAGCTATCGACATCTAAGACCTTCCATATTAATCTAGGTCGAGTGTTGGAGCCGTTCACTTACATCATTCGATACTACTATATCTTGACTACTGTACCACTGAGGTGAGTTCATGGCACCTGTTTTACTTTGTTTTATAACTGCTTTAGGGGAGGATACATGCTCGTTTTTACTTAAACTCAATGCTTGTTATACTTGGAACGCGATTTGCTTTCTCAGATATTACTGTTTCGCTTTGATACTGATTTGATTTCTTGAATGCAATACTATTTGCTCATTACATTACTTGGGTACGTAGATACCTACATTACTTAGGTGCATTGACATCTACATGGGTACGTAACTACCTACATTACTTAGGTGCGTTGACATCTACTTGGGTACGCAACTGCCTACATTACTTAGGTGCGTTGATATCTATTTGGGTACGTAACTACGTACATTACTTGGGTACGTAACCACCTACACTACTTGGGTGCTAGATACCTACATTACTTAGGTACGTAACTACCTACGATTTGGGTGTATAACAACGTAACCCACTATTTATCATTTGGGTGTATAACAACGTAACCCACTATTTATCATTATAGGTGTATAACAACGTAATCCACTATCCATTTTACTGATATGTGTATTTATTGCAAATATCACCCAAACTCGAAACTCTTTCAATCAACTGTTTTACTTATAAACCTATGAATTCACCAACCTTTGTGTTGACACTTTTTAGCATGTATTTTCAGGTTTCTAAGGCGATAGCTACTTTTGGAGGCGCTTTGCAAATGGCATGGCATGGTCATAGATGACTCTGATAATCATTTGGCACCGTTTAAATCCTCTTATGGGTCTGTATTTTTGAAATATTTTAAAAGATGTATAACTAAATGCTTTTGATATTGTTATTTCTTCCTAAACGGATAAGGTAAATCCGTTTTCTATGCTTTGTGTTGTGATACCAATTGAGTAGCACCCCAGTTACATTATCTTCCGTTGCAATCCGATTTTGGGGGTGTTACATGTAAAACCCCGAAATTTATATAATCCGAAGAGACTAAAATACCCTCTGAATTTGAACTTTTAATAACTTATAACATTATATAAGTATCATCATTCGTAACTTAATCTAAGTATCCGACACGACAATATTTGAACATATGAATATATTACTAATCTAAAACTTATGATATATACAAGTAAAATACGGTTACACATTTTAAGTAACTAGTCGATATGTTATGCTCATACACTCATAATTGTCGGTCCATGTTATTAGTTAAGAAAAGCATTAAACATGTTGGGCCCTAACCCGAAATAAACCCATTCAATTCCATTGTTGGCCCATCCAAAACAATGCTCGGTCCATCTCTTATGTGTATATACCGAACCCTATACTCCTTATCCCATATCACGTACAAAAAAAAAATAAGAAGAAACCCTAAACCAAAACTCTCGGCTGCTTCTTCTTGTGCCTGCTGCTGCCGATCAAGAAACCACAAAAAGGAAGGTTTCAATCTCGTCTTTGGTTTGTGTTCGTCATCATCAAGGTAATCCATAATCATAATAAAGCTCCATTCGAATATTGTGAACCAAAAACTAATCAAAAGTCCATATGTCCTTGCGTTTCTGCTGCTGTACGATCAGGACAGGAGAAGGAGAAGGAATATCGTGGTGATTCCATCTTGTGTTGTTCGTGTCCTTGTGTTTGATCTTCGAGGGTATCGTATCATCCTCCTTTTGACTCTCAAATTCGTTTTCCTTGATGTGGTGGTCTTGTAAAACGCATATGATAATAAGAAAATGTGTCACATAAAATATTAAACGAAAACCCTAAAAAAAACTAAGATATAGAAATCGAACCATATGTATATGATGTGTTTAATTGTTTTGGTTATGATAGGAACTGTATAAATTCGACCTAAACATGAATGAACTCATCCAAAAACGTTTTATGGCAATACCTAATGATTGGAATGAATAAAATATAACTATATGCATGAAACCAGAAAAACTGCTACTGATCCAGAATTTTATCCGACTTTAAACGCATGTAATAAATTGTTAACGAAATGTTTTTGGGAAACTTTTGAGCCTAGAATGTAGTACTATGAAATAGCTACCTGTAGAAATTTAGTTTGTAATTTTTAGAGGCTTAGAAGGTTACTTTTTGATTTTTAGAAAATTATGTGTCTGGTCGGATTTGTGAGTCTGGAAAATCAGTCCGGGTTTTCCATTTTTAATTTTCAAACCGTGAAGAGTTAGAAGGTGTCCTTTGATCTGGATAATATTCAGGATGTATATGACTTCCTGGAATTTTTATAGATTTTTGTGAAATTTTATTAAAAGGTTTATAACTGGTAACTTTTCGTATGTTAAAATTACTCAGAAATCTGGACGTGTTGTGAAAGTGGATTTTTAATACATATCTATACCACATAATAAAATCTGGAAAAATTTGATAAAATAGTTTAGACATGTGAGCACCTATGGGAATTTTTGAGGATTTTAATACTGAGTTCTTATACGATTTATAAATTATGGAAAACATGACAAATACGTACTAAAAACTGTGTGATATTACAAAAGTGTAAAATTGTGAACTAAAGGGTGCGATGTGTTTATTATGTAACCTTAAGGGTATAAATGGATATTTTGATAAAATCAAAGGTCATAACTTATAAAATCTGTAACTTGATGATATTTTCACATTGAACCCTAAACTTATGATAATTACATAATGAACCCCTAAAGTTATGATAACTACTATAAGACACTAAAACTTGTGAATGACATTATGAATCATAAGCTAAGAATATGATCATCTCTAACCTTTTAAATTGAAATACGAGAATGTGAGTGATCAAAGCTACTTAATATGAAATGGGAACAAACATGAAACCATATGATTACACGAACTTAAGAGAACTTGTGCTTATTTGTAGATCGGGTGAAGAGGGAGTGATCTCCTACTTGATTTGATTTTCATTTCTTGCTTGCGTATTTCGTTAAGGTACAGATATTCTGCTTCTTTAATAAGAGGCCTTCATTCTCTGATTATGACTCGTATTAGGGTTTCCCTATACCATTGCTATGTTCCCTTCATTCATGAACTCCGACCTTTTGAACCATCATGATATTGAACCTTTTATGATTATGAACCTTTCATTCATGAACCTTTAATTATGAACCCTTGACCATGAACCTTTGCTTATGAACCTTTGCTTATGAACCTTTGCTTATGAACCATGATTATGAACCATGATTATGAACCATGATTATGAACTTATGAAACATGATATTGACCTATGCAAGTAAACTAAAAACATGATTCATGATACTTGACCTTTACCCTCAGTTTGATACTACGAGCCACTCACTAGGCATGAGGGTTTCATGTCCATGTCAGTCGATGCACCGATGGCATGACTCTAGGGCAGGAGAGTGATGACCTGTCCCGTCCCTGCATGTTATGTTTATGATTCATGTTTACGTAGAGGCAGATTATGGCCACGGGGGCGTATGGATGCATCCTAGATTTGTTCATGTTCATGTTCATGTTATGTTATGTTATTCATGGTGACTGATGGTGTGTGCGATACACGTCTTTCACACTCTGGGAGCTAGCTACTCCAACCCATGATTGAGGACACCCCTCATATTTACAGGATACCCATGATGAGGACACCCCTCATATTTACAAGATACTCATGATGAGGACACCCTCATATTTACAGGATACCAAGAGGTCTCCCCTCTACATGTTTATGATTATGATTATGCTTATGATTTCATGTTATGGGCTCGTAGTGGATTACTGACTTTTCCTTACCTTGCACCTTTACACTTTCCCTTATGACACCATGTATTCTTACCATGCATTCTTACCATGTATTCTTACCTTGTATTCTCTCCATGTATTCATGCTTCCATTCTCATTTACTCATGTATTATTCATTATGCTACTGCTTTGTTTCCGTTATATCTGTTCACTGGGCTTTTTAAGCTCAGCCGCACGTTTTCTTTTCGTGTGCGGCAGATTTTAAGCAGGACGACGGGTTTGGGTATAAGTGAAGAGACTTTTGGACTTAGAAGACTTTGAGTAGAAGCTATTAGAAGAGATGTACTTATGGATTTTATAGACGGCTTTTATTTTCCTTTGTAACCCTTTGTATTGCAAGATTTCATTTGTAACCTTTGAGAACCATTGTATTACTATTTGATTGTATGCTATTGTTTATCTGATATGAAACCATTTGCGTGACATCTTTACCCTTGTCGGGTTGGGGAGTTACAATTATGGTATCAGAGCGACAGGCTGCGATTCGTAATACACTTACCCTTGGCCTGTGTAAGTAGGACCACTAAGTTTCCCTGTAAGCGCTCATAAGATAACCTGTAAGATTTGCTTTAGGATCTCCCTGTAGGAACCTAAATTTGACCAGTGAGGAATGGGTAGACTAAGACATATATGTGGGTATCATTTGCTTCCGCATCACTCTGATTCGTGCCTCTGCCCTTAGTTAAACCTCATCAGAAACTTTTCAGGAGTTAGAAGTTTTGCAACTTAAGCTTAGTAACCAAGTCAGTTTGGAATACCTCGGAAAACCCACCTGGATACCTTACACCATGTAAGTTTCATTTTCAGATTTTGACATCCACACCCGATTTGTTTGATAAGCTGTTTAACACCTTTCCGACCATGTCGTAAGCCATTCAATCATAATGTGTTCGACACATTTTGTGAATTCATTGCTTATGCTGAATGCGAATGTATCGTTCGATACTACTTAACTTTGCATAAATCCGTTACTACTCCTATGAGAATTCTGGTAATTATTAACCATGGATATAGGAAGTTATGTTCCTTTCCTTTGAATGACGAATCTTGTTCTGCCAACCATTTTCTTTGGAAGGATATGATGCTATGTTACCTCTGTATGGATTTGTTAACTAAGCATGATGATGTTAATAACGGATATTCTGTACATCTCACTTTTGACAAATATACGATGTTCGTACTGCTGATAATACACATCCTACTTACTGCTTATGCTAAGAAGCTGAACAAATCCCCACACTTGAATCATTCGTTTATCCATCTCAACACTTTTATTGAAGCATGTGCTGGATTTCGATATGTGAACTATCCGTCTGATTAGATGACTGTATTCGTTCTATGAATCCTTTGATCTTGGCATGTCTTATTGTGTGGTCTCTTATGTATGGACTGGATGACTATTTGTAAAGCTACCATAGACTACCGTATCTGAAATGTGATCTTAACAATTTATCTTACCCTATTTCGTTATGATGAATCTCTACACCTGAATCTGCTAAAGTTTTGCCACTATGGAAGCACCAACCCTGAACTCATATGATTATCAATTTTCCTGACAACCATTACTATTCACCCTGGAAAGTTTCGCCATTAGAAATATTCCGTTGTACGAAGATTTTCCGGTATTTCAGGTGTAATATGAATTTTGCTCACCTCAGTGATTCTCTTGAAGTACTCTTGTTAGTCTATGAAGATGAAGTATGTGACGACGTATCGACTATTGTGCACCTAACCGTACCACTATCAGAAATCGTTATCCGTTTTCGCACATCAATGATTGATTTGGTCTTTCTTTTGAAACTTAGTATCTCGTTGCATCGTGCTAAATTTGAAGGGCTGAAGCAGCAACCACAAGAACTTCTAAGAAGGGGGTTAACTAACCGAGAGTAACCTTTGTGAAGTAGATCAGTCTTATTTTGAAGAAGAAGGAAGGCGACATGAGGTGTATGTGAAAGTTTTTCCCCTAACCGATTTCAGAGACGGTCCTCGCGCTCGTTATAACCTTATGAGTTTGAGTGATGCCAATAGTATTGGCAAAAATGATCATGTCTTCGTGTGTTTTGGATAAATTGTCATAGTATGACATTGGGTTATGTTCAGAGAATGAAAGAAGAACATAGAGATTATTGGCAGGATGAGCCTTTGTTCTAGAAGAGAAATTCGGTTGACGTTCAGAGCTCTTAGTAGGCAACACTACCCTATATAATGTGAAGACAGAGTTTCACACAGAAAGGATCAAGATCGAAGACAATTATCAGCGTTAGAAACCTGGTGGGAGAATAGTAGAAGATGGTTGCGACAAGTATACCTTAGAAGAAGCACCTAGGAAGAAGAGAGGAACTGGATAGTACTCGACTATACATCATGCAACACGTGAAGATTGCAACTCGGGCATCAAGACAACCAGATCGTCTGAGGCGAATCGTTCAACACATACCCGGAGCTATGCTGGAAGACCTGTCGAAGATGCGCAGTCTTGCTTCTCTTTTCATTTTAGTTGTACTAAGATGAATTGAGAGCAGAGGCAGACTTGCGGATGGAGGGTTGCACGATGATCGTGTCAGAGGCTGCCGCTACGAAATCACCATATCAAGAAGAGTTGCTGAAGGCTTGAGGAATCAGACTCAAATTTGTAATTCCTTTTCACCATGGGATAAGATGGACAAACATAGATGAACCACTCCAACTTGAAAGAAATTTTGAAATTTAGTATTTGAATTGACGAATTTTGAAGTGGAGATTTGCGTTTAGACGAGGTGATTCTGTGAATGATGAAGCTATCGATGACGTAATTTGTTTTTCCCTCAACCTACTTAAATACCGTTACCTGATAATGAAGTCCTTTGAATAATTTGGGTTTCTCTGTTAGTAATTTCGTCCTATGTCACTCTGCATTTGTTGAGTAACGAGTTATGTGGAATTTTGACGAATTATGGAAGGGACTTTGTGATTTATGTTTCAGAAAGGACGGATGTTGAAGTAACCACTGATATTGGCTGAGTTGATAAGTTATGAAGTATTGACGCTATTAACGACGTACCTGAATTCTGATGGACATTTTCGGATTTCCGTTACTCTTCGAGTAATTTCGTTCTCTTAGTTATGATGTTTGATTTTAATGACCTCTGAGACGGTAGGTGGACTAGGTGGATTTAGATAAGTTATGTTAATCACGACTTGAGATAAAGTATGACCATCGTGAGGGCATATTTATATGATGCAAGTATTATGACGTCTGGCCAGCGTGATAATACTTACATCATATAACGTGCACTCTTTGTGGGCATAGGATATTTCGAGAAGTGCCTTAGAAGCCTTAGAATTTCTGATATCTGTTTGAGATCATCCGCGTTTAGTGAGATTTTAGATTTATTCTAACTATATGATTGATCCGCTGTCTTTGATATACGATTTGATACATTTGATGATTCGTCACGCGCTTCGTTGACCGATGGAACGTTCCTTAGTTCGATCGGTATCTGCTTGGAATTTATGAGTTCTTCTATAGTGGTGCACTAGTTCCCTTTTCGTTAAGAATCTGGACTGAGTTGATGAGATTTTACTCTTTAGTAACATGTTCGTGTTGCTTTCGAACATGGATGTTTCTTGTATCTCTATGTGAGATTTAAATCGTTATCCGTTGCATTGATGTTTCGTATTCCTTGGAACTAATTAGTTATGATTACGAGAGCCTAGGGCTTTTCTATGATTTTGATCAGGTTGGCGAGGTATCTCATCGCTTGGCGATACCTTCCCATTTATTCTTCGTATACGATGTATTCCATGTGTCACTTCTTCGTAAGTATGATTATCATCCGCTTCACGTTGTGTCTTGCCGTTCGATCAGATTCGGGAAGACCTTTCTTATAGTGAAGAACCTGAGGCTATTTTGGAGCGTCAGGAAAGAGTCATGAGAACTAAAACCATTCCGTTCGTAAAGATTCTTTGGAAGAACCATCCTGAGAGCGAGACTACTTGGGAAACCGAAGAGTCAATACGATCCGATTATCCGAATTTTTTTTTTTTGATTTGGTACGTATTCATTTCGTTATTGTTTTCGATTTCGCAATTCATTTCGACTTCGCACTTCAATTTTCGAGGACGAAAATTTTTTTTAAGAGGGGAAGAGTTGTAAAACCCCGAAATTTATATAATCCGAAGAGACTAAAATACCCTCTGAATTTGAACTTTTAATAACTTATAACATTATATAAGTATCATCATTCGTAACTTAATCTAAGTATCCGACACGACAATATTTGAACATATGAATATATTACTAATCTAAAACTTATGATATATACAAGTAAAATACGGTTACACATTTTAAGTAACTAGTCGATATGTTATGCTCATACACTCATAATTGTCGGTCCATGTTATTAGTTAAGAAAAGCATTAAACATGTTGGGCCCTAACCCGAAATAAACCCATTCAATTCCATTGTTGGCCCATCCAAAACAGTGCTCGGTCCATCTCTTATGTGTATATACCGAACCCTATACTCCTTATCCCATATCACGTACAAAAAAAAAATAAGAAGAAACCCTAAACCAAAACTCTCGGCTGCTTCTTCTTGTGCCTGCTGCTGCCGATCAAGAAACCACAAAAAGGAAGGTTTCAATCTCGTCTTTGGTTTGTGTTCGTCATCATCAAGGTAATCCATAATCATAATAAAGCTCCATTCGAATATTGTGAACCAAAAACTAATCAAAAGTCCATATGTCCTTGCGTTTCTGCTGCTGTACGATCAGGACAGGAGAAGGAGAAGGAATATCGTGGTGATTCCATCTTGTGTTGTTCGTTGTCCTTGTGTTTGATCTTCGAGGGTATCGTATCATCCTCCTTTTGACTCTCAAATTCGTTTTCCTTGATGTGGTGGTCTTGTAAAACGCATATGATAATAAGAAAATGTGTCACATAAAATATTAAACGAAAACCCTAAAAAAAACTAAGATATAGAAATCGAACCATATGTATATGATGTGTTTAATTGTTTTGGTTATGATAGGAACTGTATAAATTCGACCTAAACATGAATGAACTCATCCAAAAACGTTTTATGGCAATACCTAATGATTGGAATGAATAAAATATAACTATATGCATGAAACCAGAAAAACTGCTACTGATCCAGAATTTTATCCGACTTTAAACGCATGTAATAAATTGTTAACGAAATGTTTTTGGGAAACTTTTGAGCCTAGAATGTAGTACTATGAAATAGCTACCTGTAGAAATTTAGTTTGTAATTTTTAGAGGCTTAGAAGGTTACTTTTTGATTTTTAGAAAATTATGTGTCTGGTCGGATTTGTGAGTCTGGAAAATCAGTCCGGGTTTTCCATTTTTAATTTTCAAACCGTGTAGAGTTAGAAGGTGTCCTTTGATCTGGGTAATATTCAGGATGTATATGACTTCCTGGAATTTTTATAGATTTTTGTGAAATTTTCTTAAAAGGTTTATAACTGGTAACTTTTCGTATGTTAAAATTACTCAGAAATCTGGACGTGTTGTGAAAGTGGATTTTTAATACATATCTATACCACATAATAAAATCTGGAAAAATTTTATAAAATAGTTTAGACATGTGAGCACCTATGGGAATTTTTGAGGATTTTAATACTGAGTTCTTATACGATTTATAAATTATGGAAAACATGACAAATACGTACTAAAAACTGTGTGATATTACAAAAGTGTAAAATTGTGAACTAAAGGGTGCGATGTGTTTATTATGTAACCTTAAGGGTATAAATGGATATTTTGATAAAATCAAAGGTCATAACTTATAAAATCTGTAACTTGATGATATTTTCACATTGAACCCTAAACTTATGATAATTACATAATGAACCCCTAAAGTTATGATAACTACTATATGACACTAAAACTTGTGAATGACATTATGAATCATAAGCTAAGAATATGATCATCTCTAACCTTTTAAATTGAAATACGAGAATGTGAGTGATCAAAGCTACTTAATATGAAATGGGAACAAACATGAAACCATATGATTACACGAACTTAAGAGAACTTGTGCTTATTTGTAGATCGGGTGAAGAGGGAGTGATCTCCTACTTGATTTGATTTTCATTTCTTGCTTGCGTATTTCGTTAAGGTACAGATATTCTGCTTCTTTATTAAGAGGCCTTCATTCTCTGATTATGATTCGTATTAGGGTTTCCCTATACCATTGCTATGTTCCCCTTCATTCATGAACTCCGACCTTTTGAACCATCATGATATTGAACCTTTTATGATTATGAACCTTTCATTCATGAACCTTTAATTATGAACCCTTGACCATGAACCTTTGCTTATGAACCTTTGCTTATGAACCTTTGCTTATGAACCATGATTATGAACCATGATTATGAACCTTGATTATGAACTTATGAAACATGATATTGACCTATGCAAGTAAACTAAAAACATGATTCATGATACTTGACCTTTACCCTCAGTTTGATACTACGAGCCACTCACTAGGCATGAGGGTTTCATGTCCATGTCAGTCGATGCACCGATGGCATGACTCTAGGGCAGGAGAGTGATGACCTGTCCCGTCCCTGCATGTTATGTTTATGATTCATGTTTACGTAGAGGCAGATTATGGCCACCGGGGGCGTATGGATGCATCCTAGATTTGTTCATGTTCATGTTCATGTTATGTTATGTTATTCATGGTGACTGATGGTGTGTGCGATACACGTCTTTCACACTCTGGGAGCTAGCTACTCCAACCCATGATTGAGGACACCCCTCATATTTACAGGATACCCATGATGAGGACACCCCTCATATTTACAAGATACTCATGATGAGGACACCCCTCATATTTACAGGATACCAAGAGGTCTCCCCTCTACATGTTTATGATTATGATTATGCTTATGATTTCATGTTATGGGCTCGTAGTGGATTACTGACTTTTCCTTACCTTGCACCTTTACACTTTCCCTTATGACACCATGTATTCTTACCATGCATTCTTACCATGTATTCTTACCTTGTATTCTCTCCATGTATTCATGCTTCCATTCTCATTTACTCATGTATTATTCATTATGCTACTGCTTTGTTTCCGTTATATCTGTTCACTGGGCTTTTTAAGCTCAGCCGCACGTTTTCTTTTCGTGTGCGGCAGATTTTAAGCAGGACGACGGGTTTGGGTATAAGTGAAGAGACTTTTGGACTTAGAAGACTTTGAGTAGAAGCTATTAGAAGAGATGTACTTATGGATTTTATAGACGGCTTTTATTTTCCTTTGTAACCCTTTGTATTGCAAGATTTCATTTGTAACCTTTGAGAACCATTGTATTACTATTTGATTGTATGCTATGTTTATCTGATATGAAACCATTTGCGTGACATCTTTACCCTTGTCGGGTTGGGGAGTTACATTACAGATTGGTATCAGAGCCTTGATTATAGAGAACTGGGTATTTTTAAAACCTAGACTATAACTACTTTTACAAAAACTTAACCCTATGACCGCCACGTGCCTGCCTGTCAAGCTGATGCTTTACTTGTGACTTTGTTTGCTGATGTATTTGATGAGATGTGGTCTTACTATTGGATGACTTATATCCACTTATCTTCACTATATACTATAAGTATTTTCCGTATACTTATGCCTACGTATCGTAACTGTCACAGTATCACGCCTTTTTCCTCTACGAGATCTCATCATTCGACCTCAAGTGTGGTAACTCGTCTTAGTCTTTCAAAACAGCTTTTAAAAGCATTGATACATATTACTAGTGTAACTAAGCAGAGTATTTCAAAATTCATTGAACCTCGGGTGAATATAGAATGATCTCCTATATTCAACCAGGGATAATGGGACATAGCCTGATCACCTATGTCCGACTCAGAGGTGAATTTTGCGATACTGGGAGTAGTTATGATAGGATTATGTCTGACTGACTCTCTACTTGATTTCTGAGAACGGGGAAAATTTATGTGTGTGTTCATGAGCATTGAATATCATAAGAGTTTATAAAGGTTTATTTCTACACACAACATACTGGCATCACAATACTTTATCATTGCAATACTTTTCTCTTAAAAGGAACACTTCTTTCATTGCAATACTACGCTCTCAAAACTGACCATTTTACACTTTACTACTTTACGCCCCTGTGCCTATATTTTACCAGCACCATGTATAGAGATTTGCTTAGCAGATGATATATAACCACTTAAACATTACTTAACATATATTAATGACTTATACTTACTGTTACTGATTATGGTACAGCCACCTCTACCCCAAACCTTACACACAATTGACGAATCAGGATTAAATCACTAACCGTCCTAGGAACGACTCTCCATAATACCTACGAGGAAAACCTCTTGATAGAAGTAAACAATGAGAGAACCAATGAACCTCTAACCAAGTATAGAAAATATACAATAAGTTGATTTGTAGTCCAGCAGAAGCCTTAGGACTTGCGTAATATTGTTTTACATGAAACTCGTCACAGACTATCAATTTCCCTGATAGAACTACAAGATATGGGATTGCTAAGAAACAAACTGATTCATCATCTATAAAATCTTGGAACCAATTCCGTGTTGTCACTTAAAACTTTATTTAACAAGTTCTTCTTTACAAAAGCTGAAGTTCAACAACTTTCTTTACGTTCATCAAATTCTCTCCCGAAAACAGTCACGGTTTTTATTTGCATGGAATTACGTGTGAATCTAAGTATTACAAGCCTTGTATGGGCAGGACTTGTAATAGGAAGATTGATACAAAAATTTCTATGATTAACTCGCCTATAAAGAGTTTCATCCATACTCAACCAACTATTTCGAACACTATGACGATCTCCCTTGATTATCTTACTCCTCATCTCCGAAAATGAGTATGAATATTTTCTTCCATACTCTCGGAACGTCTACATTTCATTGTAACTCACCGGTTAAGTATTAGTGTTGTGTCGGAAACCCTTAAGTAGGACGATTTAGAATATTCGCGCCTTAAATTTTTTTAGAAAGATAAAGCACTATAAATATAATATTATAGAAAAGGAAACATAAACGACGTAAATTGTTATTACATTAGAATCCACGAATATTAATACATAACGATATAATTAAAAGCGGTAGAATTAATGATACAAAGATCACCAAGTAAGGAATGGAGTCGTTGAACGGTTGATCCACCAAGCTAACGAAAAACACCACTACACCCACAAGAGCAAGAATCACGACTGGATGCAACATTTTGAATATTCTGTATAATAAAGAATATAAGCGAGTTATTGAGTGCGGTAAAGAAAATATCAAGAGACATAGTTCGATAAATAAATAGAACAAATAGATTCGTCGTAACACATTCGTTTAATTTCATAAGAACTAAAATAAAACAAAGATTTATTACAATACTATTCTCGCAATACTATCTATTACCCCCAAAATATATCTACGTCGATCGATAGAACCATGAGTGAAATGAGAACCGCTAAAATCCCGGCCAAAAACTCGTAACCTTCTTCATCTGGGATGTTGGCCAAGTAGATAGAAATAGCTACAACCTACACAATAGCAACAATGGTAGAAAAGTGCGACATCTTGGAAAATTAATGAGAGGAATGTAGGTGAAACATTTAGTATTGCAGGGAAAAATGAAAGATAAAAATGTTGTATTTATAAAACAAAAAGTAGCCGTTAGGCTACTATTCATAGCCGTTAGGCTAATATACATAGTCGTTGGGGTTACTGTTCATTCAAAAAAAAATAACAAAATAACCTCGACAACTACCACTGAATTCTGTTTAACGGGTAGGTACTGTAATATCCCGTATTTTACCCAGTCATTAATTAATATTAAACACGAAGTGATTTGTTTTAATAGTTAATTAACCAATTTTACGAGTCATTTTTTTGGGTTAAACAATACAACAACAACGAAAACATGTTCGTCAACTAATTATGTGACGTAACTCACATTTCATTTCGAATGAGCTTACACGCGATTAATTATCAGGCTATTCAAACCCGACAATTTCTTTTGGACCTTTGCGAGCCATAGCTAAAACGAACAAACCCACATTTCCTTTTTGGTAACTTAATAACAAACACACATGCTATTTCTTGTTCTTGACTTAAACGAGACACACCCTTTTTAATTACATGTCAAACGCAGCCTTGTAATATGTATACACACACGTTTCTTTTTCTTTTAAAACTAAAACACAACTTGAAATATAAAACTTATTATATACATCCACATATCACCCCTAGCCAACATGATTGTGTTTTTATTTCCTTGTCAAATCTCAAGAAACATCACATCATTTTTCTTTTCTTCCATGCATGCGACTGAAACCAAACTAACATGCTAGAAGACAATACCAACTCCAATTACTACATGTGCTAATATCTACTTAAATATTCCACTTGACAACATTGTTTTGTCAAATCACAATGATCTATCACTTCAACCTTTTGTCTATTTTCTTCCACGCTTGACTGCCAATAACACAGTATATGAAGCATCATATGTTAACTCATATGTATTGTGTTCTAAGCTCCTCTTTAAAGTACCCTTTAAACCCATAACAGGTTCCCACACAACCACAAAAAAATGAAAACTATCTTCGTTTTTGGTTCTGTCGTGCGAGAAATAAGGAAGAAGGAAGGTGTTGGGTTATTTTCAAGTTCTAGAATCCTTTTGGTTAGTACGTAACGGGTTTTAAGAGCTGTGGACGTTTGGGTTTTGGCCTTTGCCCCTCGTTCACTTTCATTGTTCCTCACCACCGTTCTTGGTGTGGTAAGTCTTCCCAATCCATTTCAATACGTACTATAATCTTTGGTTACGTTAAATAGTTCCTATAGTTCATACGTGACAAGTTTTGCATTTGCTAAACGTTCCCTTTTATTTTTACGTATCACGTAAAAGCTCACTTTAAACGCATCATTGATTCTTGTGTGGCCATATAAATAAGAAACATCAATGAATAAGCAATATCTTAACGTGTAATAAGCAATTGGAATGATTAATAGGCACTTCATTATAAACTAATGCGTATGCATGAAAAATCATAAAACTCGTTTCGTGTAAAACTCTTTTAGAATCGGGCTTTATTCCATTATCTAACGTGAACCATTGTTGGGCTCAACAACCCAACCTACTTTTCTATAAGCCCATCAGATAAGCTGTTGATATAAGCTGGTCGAATAAGCTGATTTACACATTTTCTAAACACTAAAGCTAAGGCTAAGACACGCATGCTATACGTTTGATATATTTCATTAACACCTCTAGTTGGGCCGAAAAGCTCAATAAGCCGAAAAAAATCAAATAAGCTGAGCGCATATAAGCAGTCTTAATAAGCTAGGACACACTCTTTTCAAGCCCACAAAATAAGCTAAACTTATTAGCTCTCGCTAAGTTTTTAAAAACCAAACGGACCTTAATTGGGCTGTTAGGCCCAATAACTATTTTCGTTAAACACTTATGAAATAAGCAGTCTAATAAGCTCAAAATAAACCATAAAAACTTATTCCATTAAAAGAAAAATTAAATTTTATAACTTATTGATTTTTGGACTAAAAATGCAAATTGTACGAAACTTGGGTGAAAAGTGTAACTTTTGGGAAGTGTAGGGCAAAAACTGTAAATTGTGCCTTTTTTATTTAAAAACTGAAATAATTAAACTTCAGGAAGTAAACTGTCATTTTCAGAAAGAATTAATAAGTATTATAATTTTATTATTTTGGACTAAAAATGTAAAACTTATAAGTTTTGGGTAAAAGTGTAACCTTTATATAACTTAAGAATTAATTTTGTAACTTTATAATATTTTTGAAAAACTTATATTTACAAAATTATTTCGTCAAAGCTTTATAAAAACTTACATATAAGATATACAAACGACAATATTGAAATATAAACGACGATGTTGTTTTTCAAACGAATAACGTAATCAAATAACTTAAAAATAAATAATACAAACATCTTAATAACTTAACTTTCACCAACTTATAATAGTTAAAATAAATATTTTAACTTATCATCCACTAAATTTTGTTAAAACTTAAACGATTTCATTTTTAAATTACGTAACATCAAGAAACGAATATATATGATAGACACACAAGTTATATGAATATATAACTTAATTTTTTTAAGCATTTGCCACACAAGCAATGTCAACACAAACAATTTCATCAACGATACCTTTTTCAAACACTATTTGTTAAGGTAATAAACTTAAGCTATCGAAATCTAAGACCTTCCATATTAATCTAGTTCGAGTGTTGGAGCCGTTCACTTACATCATTTGATACTACTATATCTTGACTACTGTACCACTGAGGTGAGTTCATGACCACTGCTTTTACTTGTTTTATAACTGCTTTGGGGTATGATACATGCTCGTTTTTACTTAAACTCAATGCTTGTTATACTTGGAACGCGATTTGCTTTCTCAAATATTATTGTTTCGCTTTAATACTGATTTGGTTTCTCGAATGCAATACTATTTGCTTATTACATTACTTGGGTACGTAGATACCTACATTACTTAGGGGCGTTGACATCTACTTGGGTACGTAACTACCTACATTACTTAGGTGCGTTGACATCACCTTGGGTACGTAACTACCTACATTACTTATGTGGAAAACTAGAAGGGGGGGGGTTGAATAGTTTTACGTCTTTTTAATTTTATTATGAAAACTTTGTTTCTTTTTTTTTTAAAACCTTAGATTTGAGTTTATATGAAAAATGATACTTGAACAATATTATTAATTATATGTGTATCCTTTTAGATTTGTTATAAAAGTTTTCTTTTTATGAATGGAGTTTTAAATTGATCTTTATGTGAAATCAACTTCTACTTAATACTAATAGTTATATATGCCTATATGTATGAAAGTAAAGACGATATAAAGAAATAAGTAAGAGATGGAAAGATCAAATCGAGACACGAGGGATTTATAGTGGTTCGGCTACAAGGACACCTTCCTTGCCCTACTCCACTCCCCGAGGACACCTTGCTCGAGAGTTTTCTTCACAACTTCAATAAGCTCCCTTATGGCGGAGAAAACCGTACACAACTTTGGCTTACACGGGTTTAATGACACAAAGCTAAATGTCGAGTTCTAATCGTAGCTAGAACCAATCTCACAACTTCACAACACAACTTCTTCACAACTTATTCACGACTACTTCACGACTGCTTCACGACTTCTTCACGACTTCTTCATGACTTCAACACGACCGCTACACAACCTCTATGATGCGGCTTCACGACTTCAACACCATGTCTTCATAACTAAGACTTCACGACTTCAACATGATCGCTACACAACCTCTATGCTACGGCTTCACGACTTCAACACTAGGACTTCACGACTAGGACTTCATGGCTTCAACACGACCGCTACACAACTTCTATGCTACGGCTTCACGACTTCAACACTAGGACTTCACGACTAGGACTTCATTGCTTCAACACGACCGCTTCACAGCTTCTATGCTATGGCTTCACGACTTCAACACAAGGACTTCACGTCTTCTAAGCTACGGCTTCACAACTTCTACACTACGGGTTCACGACTTCTACACAACGGCTTCACGACTTCTACACTTTGACCTCACAACTTCTATACCACAACTACTTATACAACATCTTCACTACTTACACACAACACTAATCTACAACACACACCTTACATACAAATGAATGAATGATTTACAAACTTTGTTAAACACACAACTTAAGTAACAAGATGATACTAAGTTGTAATACTTCTAATCTTGATTGATAGAAGTATTCTTCTTTTGCACTTGGATGGTGGAAGCTTGGATCACTTGGAAACCAATGCTTAAGATTACATGATCAAAGGTTTTTTGAAGATATGAAATGAGATCTATAACAGAAAGTTTTAGTGCAAAAGGGTGAGTAAAAATCCAGGGGAAGGCTGGTATTTATAGAGAAAAATCCGGACAACTGGAGCCTACTGGAGCGTGGCCGGCCCCCTTAAATAGGGGGGCGGTCCCCTTAATTTTAAGGGGGCGCCTAGTAAAATTAAGGGGGCCGCCCCTGCTGAACGTTGGCCAGTTTTGTCCTTTTGTGGGGAAGGTTTTTCTGGAACATTTTAACTGATTTTGGTTAAAAATTTGAATTCATATTTTTATAAAAGATTAAACATTTTTATTTAATACCAAAAATGTTTTTCAAAAATATATAAAATGTTTTTGATGTTTTATAAAAAAATCTAGTTATTAAGAAAATGTTCCTTTGATCATATAATGCATTAAGCATTAGTTCATTCATACCTTAAGTGATTTTAGTTGTAGAAGTGAATATTTACAACTAAGTACTTGTTTAATTTATAAGTTTATGTTTTAATGAGTTTACATTTTGTGATCATCAAAACATAGAGATATGAATAAATATTGATAATGTTTTTAGGCATTTATTTATGTCAACAATCTCCCCCTTTTTGATGATTACAAAACCTAAACTCATTAAACCAAAAAGTTTATTTTTGGACAAGTATTTAGTGAGTTTACATTCACTTCTCCCCCTTTTTGTAGCATCAAAAAGGTTGAGCCGACAAGTTTTAGAGACAAAATTTGTCGGAACGAGAACTCCCCCTTGATGTGTGCTCCCCCTCGTTTGAGGGCACCAAGGAATCGATATATGGAATACTTGCAAGAAAAATATTAAAAGCACAAGCATATATATAGCAAAAATAAGCATGCATATAAAGACATTCATTAAATGTTGTGTATCAATACACAACCATCCAAGATTATATTCAATCCTACATTAGCTAGTAAGTAATGCAATCTACATAATCATTCTAGGAGTACATGATCTTCCATGGGGCTTGCACACAAAATGGTTTGAAAAATTATTTTTAATTAAGCATTGCATATGCTTAATTTGGTGAGAATGAAGGTGGTGGTAGTGTAGTGGGTAAAAATGATGGAGGTTGTGGTGAAGGTTGGTTGTTAAGCATGTGTTCAAGGGATGAAAACATGTAGTGTATTTCATCTCTAAGACCAAAGATGATGGTTCGGTTGTGGATGTGGTGGTATTGGTGATGATGAGAAATGAGCATCAAGAGGTGTTATTGGTGATATGGAAATGACAAGTTGGGTGAATGGAGGTTCTTGAGTTGGAGGTGGAGTTGATGCTCTTGATGGTGGTGATGAAAGGTGTGAGTTGATGTAGTTATTGATGGATGAAGTGGAAGGTATGGATGAAGATGTTGTGTCATGAGTGAAGGGTGTTTTTGATGGTGCATTTGGGGATTAACATTGAGGTGGTGGTGATGGAGTTTTGGTGTCTTAGAGATGATTTTGGTGATAGCATGGTGAATGAAAATGGGTGTATGATGGAGGTGATGGTTGATTTAGGTAAGGTTTGGGCTAGATAAAAGAGGTCGCAAGATGCAAAAGAAAACAGTAAATTTTACTGCCCAGATGGCCGGTCCCCTTAATTGTAGGTCGGCCCCCTTAAAATTAAGGGGACCGCCTAGGGAATTAAGGGGGCCGCCCATCTGGTGTTTTCCCAGGCGACCAAATTTGAAAAATTTCCAGAAAAGGGTCATTTTTAGGGTGTTTTTGCAGCAAGCTCCATTTGAATCATGTACATCAAGAATGATTAAATAGTGACATAAACATGTTAAATACGCATGCATACATTTAAAACATATTATGGAATAAGCATGTTATTAATCATCAAGCATGTATATATATCATGATATCAAGTATACAAGCAATAAGCATAACAATCATATATTAAAGACAAGAAATAAAGCATTCATTAGTTGAAAATAATTATGTTAAAAACATAATTATTGATACAACACATATTTTGCTTATAGCATACAATAAGTAGAAAATTTTAAGCTGCCTAAGAGATCCATTTGACTTGCTTGAGACATGAAAAGCTTGAATTATTTTGGATGGATGATGGTAAAGAGGGGGTAAAAAAAATTGGATTAATGGGGTTGTAAGTTTGGGTGTATGGATGTTGGAGAGAGTGTTGATGGAGGAATTGGAGGTGGAGAGCTTAGACTTGACCATGTTGAATGAGGGTTTTGACGTTGTTCAAGTGGTGGTGTTGGATTAGATCTAGTGAGAAGATACTCAATCCAAGTGAGACGCTCATTTAAGGCGATGGTTTGATTTTGGAGAAAGATGCAACAAGGACAATTGTTGACATGTTTCTCAATTTGACTCAAGTGATGTGGTGATGATGGTAATGATGGTGAGATGGTAATGATGGTGAGATGGATGGTGATGAGTTTAAGTTGCTTTGAGCAAGGTGCAAAGCAAGAAGAGCATTAAACTCATGGGATTCCTTGAGTTCTTCATTGAACTTCAAGTGTTGAGTGGAAGGTGATGACAATGGAGAGTGGTTGTTATTTGGTGGAAGTGGTGGTGACACTCTTGGTGGTGGAGACATTTGTGAACTTGGGTAATTATGAGTGAATGAAGGTGGACATATGGATGATTGGTTGTGTGTGTGAAAGGGTTCATTAGGATGAGGTTTAGGTGTTGGTTGAGTTTGAACAACATCATTTGTTTTGGTTATGGCAAATGTCAAGCTTCCTCCTCCAAATGGGTATTTATGGTGTAGTGATGATGTGATTGTGGAAGGTAAATTTTGGAGGGTGGTTTGTGACAAAATGTGTTTGTGAATTTTGGGAAGTATAGGATAAAATGGGTTGGAAATTGAAAAAGAAATCAGTAATCCGTCACTCTAGATGGCCGGTCCCCTTAAATAGGGGCCGGTCCCCTTAATTTTAAGGGGGCCGCCTGGGTATTTAAGGGGGCCGCCCATCTGCTGACTTCCAGATTACTGGAAATGGGTTTTGGCATAAATTTGTAGAAAAGGTTGTGTTTTTGGGTTTAATTTCAAGCAAGTCCAACTTCTTTCAAGGAAATTTAGGATTTAATAACTCATATATGCTAAGCATATTTATTTAAGCAACTTTATCTAACATGCAAACTACTCATTAAGCATATAACATGTATATACATATATTAGACAAGAAGATAATACATAGCACCAAGTAATTCATAGTATCATACTTAGGAAGATTAAAAGGCTAGTTAATTAATCCTATTGATTATCTATGTACAAGGGAATGTGGAGTTGTGATAGCATGGACTTCTAGACTTGTACCAAGTGAGGTCTTAGTGAATAAATTATGGTTATTATCAAATTTAGTTCACTTATAAATGTCACATACATAAATATAGATGACAGATATGAGATCACCATGCATGATTTAAAGAAATGTTTTTGGCATTATTCAACAATGTTTGAAAGTAGGTTTTATGTGGATGTGAAAAATATATTAATGAAATAGTTTTGGCTTTATTTCAAAATGTTTTTATGAGGAAAAAAAACATATTTTTCCAATCTTTGGTTTTTGATAAACACGTAATTATGGACACAAGTTTGGAAGAAATGTAGGATGGTGAAACATGTTTAATAGAAATGTGTCATAATCTTTTGAAAAATCATTTTTCCAAAATGTGAAGTTTTTGCAAATTTAAAAATAAGTCCCATTAATTATAGGTTTAAAAATAGTGGTTTATAAAAGATCTCATGCTCAAGGGCATTGGTTAAGTCTATTGTCACATGCTACCTCTTTCTACATATCCTATGGCATTTAAGCATGTATTATGTCTAAATACAAAAATACATCATGTCAGAGTAGTTAGAGAAAAACAAAAGCTATTACAATGACAATGCATTCAACAACTAAACAAATAATTACGAAGGCATGCAGTCAAATCACATAGGAGCAAGTAAACATCTAGAAATTTTATATATGCAAGATGACATAAATCTAGGAATGAAAAGCTCTAGTGAAAAGCAAAGTTCATAACAGTAAACTATCGTTAGGTATATTTAGGAAGAATAATGTATTCAAGTTGGAGAATGAGTATGAGACTATTACTAGTGGTGCTCAATTTAGGCTAAACACGACCGTTTTTACGGGTTACACACACCCAACTTCTCACATAGAAGCAATTCAACCGTTAGGTCAAATTGAGTTTCTAGTCAATAGATTCTCCAGTAGTCATTCTCTTTTTAGAAGAAATTAAGTTCCTAAATTTACCTATCGAAGAGTACCAAATATGAAGATTGCTTGGTTTACTAATACTTAGGGGGGCTAACTAAAGGGTTTCTAGTTCATTAAGCCACAGAACGAATATAACTAAAGTGTAAAGGCAAAGCAACCTATCAGACTAAGCGTATCCTAAGGCATTAATAAGATTATATGCATGAAGTAATTACTTATGAAATTTTAAATAGGGAACTTACCTCACGTCCTAGCTTTTCTTCGTAATGTTTTAGATGATGATCGACGTGTGAATGATAGGTGAGTCTTCAAGATAAACAAGGGTGTGAAAGTATATCATGGCAAGCTTCTAACACCTTATTTAAACCGAAGTGGCTTGACCCGAACATGTCTTGTACGGATCATGATCTTCTCCTTCGTCTGTGTCACTCCATGATTTTGGATTGAGTTCACTTTGGAGTTGATTCATGTAGTCTTCGTCGTTAATACCTACATTAACAACATTTGAACTAGTAGCACATGTATCTATTTTATCTAAATGTTTATCTATTAAATTTTCTAAGATAACTAATTCATGTACAAGATCAAAATCCTCATCTTTGGCTTGACATTTTTCTTGATGAAAGTTTAAGAGATTTTTCCAAATATCATTTTCCGTTTTACAGAAAGATATTCTTTCATATTCAACTTTCGGCAAGGTTTTGTAAATAATTATTTTAGCTTCATTATTTTTGTTATTCTTTGTTTTTAAATAATCATTTTGAGTTTCAAAATCGTTTTTGTTTGACTTTCAAAATCCGTTTTTGTTGGTTGAAAATCACCAATCAAAATGACATGCCAAAGATCTAGATCAATTGATTTCACATAAGTTTCAAATTTATTTTTCCATTCAAGAAAAGCATAGTTTTCAAATAGTGGTGGTTTTAGCAAAGATTCCCCTTCTAGATATTTTTCGAATTCCATAGATCGATTCAAGTTTTAAAATACAGTATATTTTAAAGATCTTGATTGACGTGGCTCTTGATACCAATTGTGGAAAACTAGAAGGGGGGGTTGAATAGTTTTACGTCTTTTTAATTTTATTATGAAAACTTTGTTTTTTTTTAAAAAATTTTTAAAAAAAAAACCTTAGATTTGAGTTTATATGAAAAATGATACTTGAACAATATTATTAATTATATATGTATCCTTTTAGATTTGTTATAAAAGTTTTCTTTTTATGAATGGAGTTTTAAATTGATCTTTATGTGAAATCAACTTCTACTTAATACTAATAGTTATATATGCCTATATGTATGAAAGTAAAGACGATATAAAGAAATAAGTAAGAGATGGAAAGATCAAACCGAGACACGAGGGATTTATAGTGGTTCGGCTACAAGGACACCTTCCTTGCCCTACTCCACTCCCCGAGCACACCTTGCTCGAGATTTTTCTTCACAACTTCAATAAGCTCCCTTATGGCGGAGAAAACCGTACACAAGTTTGGCTTACACGGTTTAACGACACAAAGCTAAATGTCGAGTTCTAATCGTAGCTAGAACTAATCTCACAACTTCACAACACAACTTCTTCACAACTTATTCACGACTACTTCACAACGGCTTCACGACTGCTTCACGACTTCTTCACGACTTCAACACGACCGCTACACAACCTCTATGATGCGGCTTCACGACTTCAACACCATGTCTTCATAACTAAGACTTCACGACTTCAACATGACCGCTACACAACCTCTATGCTACGGCTTCACGACTTCAACACTAGGACTTCACGACTAGGACTTCATGGCTTCAACACGACCGCTACACAACTTCTATGCTACGGCTTCACGACTTCAACACTAGGACTTCACGACTAGACTTCATTGCTTCAACACGACCGCTTCACAGCTTCTATGCTATGGCTTCACGACTTCAACACAAGGACTTCACGTCTTCTAAGCTACGGCTTCACAACTTCTACACCACGGGTTCACGACTTCTACACAACGGCTTCATGACTTCTACACTTTGACCTCACAACTTCTATACCACAACTACTTATACAACATCTTCACTACTTACACACAACACTAATCTACAACACACACCTTACATACAAATGAATGAATGATTTACAAACTTTGTTAAACACACAACTTAAGTAACAAGATGATACTAAGTTGTAATACTTCTAATCTTGATTGATAGAAGTATTCTTCTTTTGCACTTGGATGGTGGAAGCTTGGATCACTTGGAAACCAATGCTTAAGATTATATGATCAAATGTTTTTTGAAGATATGAAATGAGATCTATAACAGAAAGTTTTAGTGCAAAAGGGTGAGTAAAAATCCAGGGGAAGAAAAATCTGGACAGCTGGAGCCTACTGGAGCGTGGCCGACCCCCTTAAATAGGGGGGCGGTCCCCTTAATTTTAAGGGGGCCGCCTAGTAAAATTAAGGGGGCCGCCCCTGCTGAACGTTGGCCAGTTTTGTCCTTTTGTGGGGAAGGTTTTTCTGGAATATTTTAACTGATTTTGGTTAAAAATTTGAATTCATATTTTTATAAAAGATCAAACATTTTTATTTAATACCAAAAATGTTTTTCAAAAATATATAAAATGTTTTTGATGTTTTATAAAAAAATCTAGTTATTAAGAAAATGTTCCTTTGATCATATAATGCATTAAGCATTAGTTCATTCATACCTTAAGTGATTTTAGTTGTAGAAGTGAATATTTACAACTAAGTACTTGTTTAATTTATAAGTTTATGTTTTAATGAGTTTACATTTTGTGATCATCAAAACATAGAGATATGAATAAATATTGATAATGTTTTTTGGCATTTATTTATGTCAACAACTTAGGTGCGTTGACATCTATTTGGATACCTAACTACCTACATTACTTGGGTGCGTAACCACCTACACTACTTGGGTACTAGATACCTACATTACTTGGGTACGTAACTACCTATGATTTAGGTGTATAACAAAGTAACCCACTATTTATCATTTGGATGTATAACAACGTAACCCACTATTTATCATTATAGGTGTATGACAATGTAACCCGCTATCCATTTTACTGATATGTGTATTTATTGCAAATATCACCCAAACTCGAAACTCTTTCAATCAACTGTTTTACTTATAAACCTATGAACTCAACAACCTTTGTGTTGACACTTTTTAGCATTTATTTTCAGGTTCCTAAGGCGATAGCTACTTTTGGAGGCGCTTGGCAAATGGCATGGCATGGTCATAGATGACTCTGATAATCATTTGGGACCGCTTAAATTCTCTTATGGGCTTGTATTTCCGCAATATTTTAAAAGATGTAAAACTAAATGCTTTTGATAATGTTATTTCTTCCTAAACGGATAAGGTAAATCCGTTTTCTATGCTTTGTGTCGTGATACCAATTGAGTAGCAGTCCAGTAACATTATTTTCCACTGCAATCCGATTTTGGGGTGTTACAAAATGTTTGTATGGAAGAATAAAAACCCAAATAAAGAGAGTGTATTTATAGGGAAATTTGATATCGCAAATGGTATCGATATATTGGGTTTATCAAAATGATGTGACGCCTTGTCGCAGTACCTATCGCAATGCATCGATTGGTATCTTACTAATATCGATTATGTTCAAAACGTATCGTATTCACATAGTGTGACTTTGTTGAGACTATAGCGATAGAGTTTTCAAGAAGATCTTGTTAGTTTCAAGTTTGCAATTAATGATATGGAGAGAAAAATAGTAGGCTTGGTATTTTTGATTTTGCCTGAATACTTAAAAATTGCATTATGACGAAGCAGTTGAATAAGAGAGTGTCAAAAGAAGTGAGGTACTTTAGATTAAAACAAGAAAGTAATTAAATTAGATTTTACTCCGTAATGTTTCTTTAGAAATGTGACGACGAAGATGAGTTTGGATAGTCAACTTATCCCATTCTCAAATGTTTAGCAAAATACTCTTTTCAAGGCGTTTGCCTATACATGGAAATCAAATGTTTATTTGTAACGCGACCATAATAGTTAACCATCTTTTACACATATACTATGCAAGAAACCCTAATAAACCGAATGAACATAATTCATTTATATCCCAACTAGTTTCGGTGAGAAATTTGAGAAATCATGAAAAACATAATTTGAAACTTAAATCATTTTTTTATTTTATTTTTAATTTTATTTTTATTTTTTTACGTAAAAATGTTTCTTTAGTTGATTAGAATCAAATTCGTGATTCAAAGTTTTAAAAAAATAACCACTGATTTATATTATTTGTAAAATATCATATAAATGTCAAAGTTTTGAATTAATTTGCAAATTTAAGTGAATGTACGCTAAAATGACTATTATGAATCACTCGTTTGTATTAAATCAACAAAAAAAAAGTATTTTTACGTATAAAATCTGTGAATCAGCACGACTAAATGTATTTCTCATGTTTATTTCACAATTTACTACGTTAAGAGTTTCTCTTTGATCGTGATTCACATAAATATATATACTATACGACTTTTACTCCTTAGTATCTTCTTCTAATGTCTTTTCGTACGTTGATAATCCACCGATTCTTCTTCATTCCATCATTTCCATCTACAATTCCGCAATTCTTTCTTTGTAACACCGAGGGTTGCTACGTTGGTACCCGATCATTGAAAAAAATCACACTTCTCTGAAGCCTTAATCATTGAAAGATATTATATTTAAGCTATATACTGAAGTCACAATAGACAAATTTCTACATACTTGGTACTTGATACTTTGGTCAAACATATGAAACATTATTCAAAAGATGGGAGCCAAATGAACATGGATCACATTGTGCATGCATGAAATATGATTCACATATGTAACTCGATCATAAGCCTAGCTACATTTGTATTTTTTTACAAATAGATTATTTTCTCACTTGGCATATCTTCTTTTAGTTTGACTACATGTGTCATTCTTATTATTTGACACAATTAGATATATGGTCGAGTTAAATATACTAATTAATATTTCATCATATATAGTTATACAAAAAAATTAACCAAGCTAGTGGGACAATTGCTCAAAGTGTACGTACTCCTTTACATGCATATATCTTTTAAATTTGGTAATAAGGGTTTTTTCTGCAAAAATATTGTTGTTTATAAATGAATTTTATCCATGCATACTATTATTTTGAAATGGTATATCCGGTCAACTATATCCATCTTAAATTTAGAGTCATACTTGCTAAATATTCTTCCAAATTTTAAGACTTTTACATAAAATATGATTCAAATTAAATTCAAATATGTATGCTTATTTGAAGTAATTAGGGCCTGTTTGTTAAATTTTTTTATTAAGTTATGTTTAATTAATAGATGACTTAATGCAGACAACCTCAGTTTTATTACTTAATATTTTAAGTCATCTTTTTCTATTAAGTTACAAACAAACAATTTTCATATGACTTAATTAATTCAGTTTTTTCATATTAAGTCAATTAAGCCAAAATTAAACACCTCCTAAGACTATTTATTTGAGAATGAGCTCTAATTTATAATGAATGGAATATAACTAATGCACACAAAGTCTCCAAAGTAAGATCATATGATCGGAACTTACCAGAAATCGAGAGGGAAAGAGATTGATAGCATGCACTTTGTATATATCACAGTTTCTATCAATAGCCAAAGCTATCAGATGACACAGAGATATCGCCAATTGAAACCCGTGAACTATGCCATGTAGAGGGGAAAGAAGGATCGGTAGCCTAGGAACAACAACAAGAGAGGGTTCATCATATCCCCTTTCCCCGTCCACATGCATATTTAATTGTTTTCGCCATCTGGAGAGCTAGCAAGAGTGAAAGAGAACAAACAAAATAGAGCTAGCATCCAAAGGACGCTTATACATTCTGCGATCAACTTAGGTCTCAAAAGACCACGTGTCTGATCGATTTGTTAGATCATCCTTTTGCAATATAGAGAGAAACTTGAAAGATCTCTAAAACAAGCTAGGTTATAAACGACTCAAAGATATTATTTACCTTCAAATTTCATAATGTTTGTATGTTCATCTCATCTTCTGACATGCGCTAAAAAGGAGCTAGCAATGTATAGTACCATCAAATCTGAATTTCTGGTCACAGCATGGAAAAAATGTTGAAATAGACATTGAAATCCTGAAAGAATAAGACCGAATTTCCTTTCTAATGTGTTAGATAATATTAGGACTATTTTGGTAGACGATTGCAAACCCTCCTTACAAGAATCAAGCAATGCAAGATGAATAATTATGAAAGCAAATGTATCTCATGAAAGTGATATTGGCGCGGCTCAATCTGAGATCGTCTTTTACAACTTGGTAAATCCGTCTTCGGATTGAACCTGACCAACATCGCTTTCTTATCTGCTTCCCATATATTCACCACTATAATACACTTAATTATATTACAAGCTCTTTCTTAAACAAGATAATAATATGAATGTCCAATATATCAAAAATGGAATAAGAAAATTTAAATGAACTATCATCCTTTGTAGGGGAACAAACCTTTGTGGAATGAAAAGCTACCTAGCTTTTGTTTAATGACATGGAGTTGCCGGGTAATAAATAACGTACAATGATCGACTAGAAGTTATGTGCTTAATGGAACGACATGTGTGATTGGAGCTAGAAAGTTTTTTTGGAGAGAAAGTGTACGTGTCGGTTAGAGAGAGAAATAGTTAGATAGATAAACATAGATTGTTGCAAGAGAAGATTGGGAGATGGTGAGGTATAAGAAGAGGTTTGTCTTGGGATGAGAGAGTGAATGTGGTGACTGAAATGATTTCATGAGGGAGCAAAACTTGCTTTAGGTTTTCTCATGCCTTGGCTTCTACTCATAAATCTCTCTATCTCTCTCTCATCTCTTATGAGAAAATGAAACTTCGTAAATTTCTTACGTACACTCGACGTTTATACATTTCTACACACAAAATCACAAATTAATGGATAGTTAGTTATATTTATCGTATTCTTGTTCTTAACTGTATATTTCTTATTGGTGATCTTAGATTCTTACCATTTTTGTAGCTCTTAATTAATATGTTACCTTATTTTATTCAATACTATATTACTCTTGCGCATGCATGCCACCATGAAAATATTCTCTTACAAAAGACCCGATTTTTCATATTGTATTGAGTAGCTTTAAGCCTTTAAGTATATAGCAATATTTAACAGAAAAAATCTAATGAAAGATCATGCTTTGTACTTAAAATAATGTTTAATGTATGATAGTCAT
Source organism: Artemisia tridentata subsp. tridentata (assembly GCA_021014915.2). NCBI lineage: Eukaryota > Viridiplantae > Streptophyta > Magnoliopsida > Asterales > Asteraceae > Artemisia > Artemisia tridentata. The sequence goes on from CP139508.1 coordinate 467,346,571, forward strand.
ATTGGCTTATTTGTAACCTGTTAAGCATGCAAGATTATTCAAAGGAATGATGAGTGATTTGTACCAACTTTTAGAATATACAAATGCTTCGTACATGTGGCTTAACTTTTCATATACTAGAATACATTAACTAATTAACGGTAGTATAGATACTTTACATTAACTAAGTAACCGTGTCCAAAAGTCATCCTAGATAAAAGAAAACTGAAAACCCAAACCAACAAAAGTACTTGTTGTGCTTTGACTGCTTTTTTATTCTAAAAAATTTTAACAGAAAAAGATGATTGACACCCCTCACCGGTACGTTCTGAAGATTGTCTATACTCTAAACATAATTCATCTTTAGGATTTTAAAAATGTGAACATTTTTTTCACCTATCTAAGCTATATATGTTTAAGCAAATGTTTAGGCATGTCTCGTTTTTCTTAACAACCATTTAAAACCTATGCTTTCCGATGTTTAAACAGTATGATAACATCGTGCTTATATTGTTAAACTAGAAAACATTGTATTCGGGTCACAACATGTTTGAAGGTTTAAGAAAGTGGTATATATATCTTCTTTATTATCTTTCACATATCGTCCTCAGTGCGAGGCCTATTAGTCATTCAGGCTAGCTATATTTTTCGATACTAATTCGATATAAGATCTTAGAAGTAGCTAGGGTACGTTTATGAAAGAAAAAGGATAGTAATATGTATAGAGAGACAATATGAAGAAAATTAAAGAACATTCACATGATTCAGTGTGTGTCAGAGTGTAAGTGTGTGTGTGTTGGAAACAGGAGTGCAGAATGTTAGGGAATGAAGTGTAGAAGTGCCACACACGCACTCACTTGCGGAGACACCGGCACCAATAGAGGTTATTCTTGTGTTCTTATAAGCAGACACTCTTCTTGGTCTTCCCTACACTTTATTCATTATTATTTCTTACATTTTTTTATTCCAAACTAACTAGTCCGTGTTTGTATAAGGGATTATGATCCTCTACAGTTATGGTCAAATATGATTGATCATGTTAGTTTTTATTGTGAAAAGAAATAAACAAGTGGGCCCTTAATTTTTGTTAAAAAAAATTGTATTCATTTTATTTATTTGTGATTGATGAACATAATGTATCATTTGACCATGAGAAAATCCTAATCTTTGTATTAGAAGAGTAAGCGCTAGCTCATTGGATGTTGGGACAAGAGGTTATTTAATTTTTTTGACATTATTTATAATGATTTATATCCTCACAATTTAGATGTCAGATTTTAAATGCGTAGCTTAGTTGAGTCCGAATACGATCGACATCAGGGTGGAGGGTGTGGTAAGAGGTTTTCTCTCGCCACATCAGCTTTTTCTCTCTCAAAACTTTTTCCTTCAACTTTCCTTTAGACATGTGTAGTGGTGTGTAAGAGAGGATGGGGCGTTTTGCGCCATGTGGCAGTGTGGGTCCATGTTGGGGCTTGGTAGAAAAAGTGGTGTAGTGGTAGTAGGGGGGTTTTGCGCCATGTGGCACCTTTTTTTTTTTTTTTTTTTTTTTTTTTTTTTTTTGTTTTTAATCACTAAAACTAATTAATTAAACTAAGTAAAAAAAAAAAAACAATTTCATTAAAATAAAACTAAAACTATTACATAATTAAAAAAAAAAAAAAAAAAAAAAAAAAAAAAAATAAAAAAAGAAGCCACCAACAACTTCCACTTTTACAGATTGTTTTCATTTCTTCTTTCTCCTTCTTCTCCATTTACTTCTTCCATTTCTTCTTCACCATTCCAACAAATACACAAAACAAGCTTGTTTCCATCGATCTTCCCCAACTCATCTCTTCACCATTTCAACTTCTTTTTTCCCTTCTTCTGCAACTTTTATCGATCCATTTCTTCATCAAATACCACTAAGTCAAATAGATTTGTATTCTCATTTTGAGCTAAGTCAAATACCACAACCAATTAGAAGCAAGGGCGCGGGCGTGGTGTTCTCAACGCCTGGGATTTTTTTTTGTTCATAGCGCCCCGTGATTATGGTTCTTGGGGCGTGTTGGGGCGCGAAAGGGCAAAAAAAAGAGGCTTCCACGCCTCACTACGGAGGGTCTTAATTATTGCAGCACCTTCTCTCTCTTCTAATATTTTTTTTTATATATTTTATCATTTAAAAATACACCCAAATATAAATACCCACCCACAACAACTAATAATATAATCTCTCTCACTTAATTATTTCTCTCACTTGCTTATACTTTCGGGACTTGAATGCCGAACAAGAAAAAGATTCTCATTTCCCGCTAAGTAAGGTGTGGTACTATTGCTTTTTCAGGTGACATGTCATACTTTCCCGTAAGAAAAATATTCCCACACCCTTCACACTTACAAGAAAAATAGTCACGCTTAAATAGGTAAACACTCTCTTTTGTTGGGTGGTAAGTGCTTGATTGTTTAAATTTTGTATTAAGTCGTGTTAAAATAAGATGTGACTTAATTAATGCATACATTATCAGTTTTATCATTTTATATTTTTAGTCATCTTTGACTATTAAATTATAAACAAACAATTTTCATATGACTTTCTGAATTCAGATTTTTTCACATTAAGTCAATTAAGTAAACTTCAATCACCCCCGTAAGTGAGTTTAGTTATTGCCTTCCACACACTGTTTTGGGGACGAACATGTAGACTGACCAGCTTTTTGATTATCAATACCTTGCGAATAATTAGAGTAAGAATATCCGTCCAACATGGATTGATTGGATTAATGATCGATCCTAAAAATGCTTGTGCTATTTTGTTGTAGTTCTCTTTTGTCTCTTGTTTTTTGCCGGAGTTCTAAGAAATGGTCGTTAAAAAAGATATGATTTTATCAAAGTCATGGAGAAAAGTCTTTACATGTTAAGTTTTTGCTTTCAAATACCAAACAACATACATATATTGCATGCACTAATCAAATACAAGGCGATATGATGTGGGTGAGGTCATATTTGATGAGAATTTAGCAGTTTCCAACACGGGATCATGTCAAATGTGCTTTAAAGCAAAATTGATTTAAACTCGACCTTAAAACTTAAGACGGTTCGTCATGTCAACTCATTTCTAACTCTTACCCTAAACCTAGTATGCTTATTTTTGTGTTTTGTTAATGTTGTGTTTTCATATTTGAGTAACATGATTACATGAATATATCTCTCTTCCCAACTAATATATTAATAAACAAGCTAATAAGAGTGGGAGGTATAGAGAGTTGTTATGCTCACGCCGAACCACCAGCCGAAAAAGATCAATGGCGCACGATACCGTGGCTGGCGCCATGGCTGCTTGCGCCGTGGTGGCCAGCCCACGCCGTGAAAACTTTTTTCTTTTATTTTATTTATTTTATATTTTTTTAATTTTTTTTGAATTTGAACGTTGGGTTACAGCTAGTATATACTACTCTTTTTTTTTTTTTTTTTTTTTTTTTTTTTTTTTTTTTAATTTATTTTTTTTTTTTTTATTATTATTATTATTATTATTATTATTATTTTTTAATTTTTACCCCTTAAAAATCCTATAAATACCTCCTTATTTTCCCATTTTTCACACACTCTTCCAATTCAATTTATACTTCAATAATACTCAACTTTCTTTCAATTATGGATCCAAACAATCCCAACGACACCTATTACGACCCTTATGATGTTTATTTTCAAGACGACCGGGAGCGCTATCTTCGAGATTATGCGGCGTATGAACAATTTGTAGCTCTGTGTGATCAAGAAGCCGGGGGATCGGGATCGGGTCCTAAGAGGACGAGGACATACATACCACGTGAACGAGAAGAGGCGGAACAACGTTTAATCGACGACTATTTTGGTGACGATAAGACTCCTCCTAAATATCTTGAAGAGAATTTTAGGCGAAGGTATCGTATGAGTTCTAGACTTTTTAATAAAATACTCAATGATATTTTAAGTTATGATGTTCATCCTCTTCCCGACTACTTTAATTTTTTTAGACTATGTTACGATGCTATCGGTCGTTTAAGTATTGGTCCTATTTTGAAGTGCACATCCGTCATCCGCCAACTGGCGTACGGCACTGCGCCTGATGCGTTTGATGAGTACTTGCAAATTGGTGAACGTTGTTCACGACAATGTTTAGAGCATTTTACTAAATGCGTACATATTTTATACGTTGAAAAGTATTTAAGAAAGCCCACCTCAGCGGATGTTGAAAAAATATATGCATTGCATGAAGAAAAACATGAACTCCCGGGAATGCTCGGGAGTATTGATTGTATGTATTGGGATTGGAGAAATTGCCCAAAGGCCTTACAAGCTCTATTCAAAAGACGTGATCATAAATACCCAACTCTTATGTTAGAAGCGGTTGCGGATGAAAAATTATGGATTTGGCATGCATATTTTGGTGTCCCGGGGTCAAATAATGATCTTAATGTGTTATATGGTTCCCCTTTATTTGATGATGAACTTGCCGGTAGAGCTCCGGAATGTCCATTTGTAGTAAACGGACATACATATAAGAGAGGTTACTATTTAGCCGACGGCATTTATCCGACATGGTCCGTGTTTGTCAAAACGTTTTCTGTTGCAAGGAATGAAAAAAACGTTGAAATTTAAAAGAGTTCAAGAAAGTTCTAGAAAAGATATTGAACTAGCTTTCGGAGTCATACAAGGTCGTTGGGGAATTATACGACAACCTGAACGTGCTTACGAAATCAACGCGTTGAAAAGAATCATTTATTGTTGAATAATGTTACACAACATGATATTGGAAGACGAATGATTCGAAGTGAGTTTAAGAGATTTGTTCGTTGATCCAAGGCCGAACATTCCAGAGACTTGGACCGAAAGATATGATTTACATGTTAGAAAAAACAAAGAACTTCGAGATAGAAAAGTGCACGACGATCTTCGACAAGACCTTGTGGAGCATGTATGGAACCTTAATTACTAGGTTTTTATTTCTATGTTTATGTACTAAGTTTTTATTTTTATGCATTTTTTTTAAGGTAATGTGTGTTTTTTTAATTAATGAAGTTTATTTTAGTTAATATTGTGTATGTTTTATTTTATGTAAAAATAAATAAAAAATGGACGACGGCACCACATTTTCTGGTGCCAACGGTAACGGCCAGAATGTGGTGCAATAGGATTTCTGATGCCATAGAGACTTTTGCTGACGTGACATCAACTTTTTGGCCATGGCTTGAAGCCATGGCACCAGGGTACCTAGCGCTCTAACACATACTTAGAACTTAGATGCATGAAAAATAGAAAAAAAAGAACATCCCAAGGCGCCCCTTTATTTTGAAAGAATTTTTTTGGGAAGCCCAAAAGGGACTTTTTATTTCAAGGAGGCCCATCTCATGATTTGGGGCGGTAAGTTCGCATGCCACTAACAAAACAGATTCTCACGCCTTAAAAAAAACACTAACATTTCTTATTTAATAATTGACCTTTTTTGTGTGTTTAATTTACATTGCTTGATTAAAAATGTGTTAATAACTAATCCAACTTATAGTTCATTGTTACCATGTAGTTGAAATTGTTTTCATGTTAATGACATTTCACCAAAAAATAAAATAAAAAATATCATGTTGTTTTTGCCATTTTAAAACAATAAAAAATATCTTTCAGTCAATGTTTATATGTTTGACTAAATTATGTAAGTTCTTGTTGATTCTAATGTTTCTCTTTTTAAAAGGGGGTCAAAAGGTTGTTTACTTCCATGATATGATTCTTCTGATCATTATTAAGAGGGCCCAAAAAGATGGAAATAGGCATACATAAATGTTTTAAGATATTGTAAGTTTATTATGTCGGGCAAACCTTATGTTCTACACTACTAAAATACGTTAAGCCAAGACCCTTTAATGGTATTTAAATCTAAACTCATCTCACAAATGATGAATTATACCGTTAAGGCAAATCACTATCAAATACTATAGTGATAAGCTACTGATTTCCTCACAAGAGTTATAAAGTGAAACCTTACTAGATACATATTTGCGTTGACCAAAGAAAATATCAAAAACGGTCACATGGATACCCGGTTGGTCCTCGTACACTTCAAAGAGTCGTCTTCTCATGTAGCATGAACAATATGTAAATGCCTCACTAAACAAGAGTTTATGTGTTTAATGGTACCTCATATTGTACGTGTGAGAAATCTTTGTGTGTTCAAATAATGTGACAGACATGCTATTATGTGAAATAAATTTATAGGATATATGTTGTGAGATAATTACTTAAAATATATCAGAAGAAAAAAATGTAAAACTTTTATGTTCAAGTTTCAGTCGAGACACGTATAAAATCATTATATTTTAGTTGGTTTAGACTATAAATGTGTGAACAAATTGTTTATTAAATATAATAAGATTAAATGATACAATACACATAAAAATTGTTAATTTTCAGTGACTATAATATTGGGCATTGGGGCAATTTCCGGTCCATGTTCTTCTACTTTTTGGCGAATCCCACTCTCAAATGGTTGAGGCAAAGAGACACAAATGATTATTATTTTAAGATTTAAGAGCAAGTCGGGTCCTATGTTTAACCTTTTCATTGGGGGTATGTTGGCTTTCTTTTACAACCAAACCAAACATAACTTTTTTACATTTTCATGCATCATGATAAAGGCATAGGAATAAAATAAACACCACATAAAAAGATTGTTTTCTTTTTCAGTTTTTCTTTGAGTTATATAGTTTTTTAATCTGTTTTGCATAGATTTGTTTTTTTAGCTTGCATTCACTTTGCCTATCTAACACAACCACTTTGTTTGACAAAATTAATTTCGGTATTGCATTACTTCTTAAAACCTTTTAGCAAACCCGAAACATATGGAACCTGTTAGCTTTAGAACCTTTCCTTGGTGTTAGATTTGACCCTCCAGCTGTTGGTCTCAAATATGAGTCGATATATGAAATTGCAATGAAATCTGAATAACTATATTAATCGTCTAACTATTGTAATGTTACATGTACATAAGTATATATACTACTCGAATGGTTGCGAGTGAAGCATGGTGTCTGTTCGAATGGTTGTGAACCAAAACGACACACCCTTTCGATTTTGTAACTAACTATCTAATAACTACCTTTGTAACCGAATTAACTAACTTTCGGTTACAAACTATCTATTGTACAACTTTGGTCCTTCGTGTTTTATCATGAAGCAATATCGAGATTAAACTTGTTCACATTCTCCTCCTTAATCTTTATCGTTGCTTTGTCCTAAGTCTTGAACTCCGAGCATTTGTCGCATAGTCACGAACTTTAGTCTTGGTAAGGCTTTTGTTAAGATATCTGCTCTTTGTAGTTCTCCACTGACGTGTTCCACATTGATATGACCATTCTCTACGCATTCACGAATGAAATGATAGCGAATGTCGATGTGCTTGCTCCTTCCATGAAAAACTGGGTTCTTTACGAGTGCTATTGCTGATATGTTGTCAACTTTCAGCGTTATCCTTTTTTCTTGCCATCCAGTTAATTCACTAAGTAGTCGTTTTAACCATAAAGCTTGACATGCTGCTCCAGTAGCCGCCATGAATTCTGATTCACATGATGAGAGCGCCACTGTTGGTTGCTTCTGAGTACACCAAGTAATAGGTGACTCTCCAAAGTAAAATACTATGTCAGTAGTTCCTTTTCCTTGATCGGTGTTGATTCCATAACTACTGTCACTGTAACCTGTAATCTTGCAACCGCCTTCTTTCTTGTATATTATTTCATGCTCATTTGTTCCTTTGATATATCGGATTACTTGTTTCACTGCCTTCAGGTGATGATCCTTCGGGTCTTGCATAAATCTGCTGAGTAGTCCGACTGAGTAACTAAGATCTGGTCTTGTATGTAGTAAGTACCTGAGACTTCCTATTAAGCTTCGGTAGTAAGTTGCGTCAACTGAGTTTCCATCTTCCGCCTTGACCAACTTAGTGCCGGGATCCATTGGTATCTTCGTATCATTACTGTCCGTCATACTGGTTTCTTTCAAGATCTTGTTAATATATCATGTTTGCTTGATTGTAATCTCTCCTCCTGTCTGTGTAACTTCTATCCCAAGGTAACAAGCTAGCAACCCTAAGTCGCTCATTTCGAATTTTTCTTTCATCTGGGATTTGAACAAGTCTATTTCCTTCTTTGGAGTGCCCGTGATTATCAAATCATCTACATAAACTCCAACTATTAGTGTAGAAGTCTTGCTTCTCTTCGTGTAAACTGCTTGTTCGAGATTACATTTCTTAAAGTCTAATGACTTCAAGGTTTGATCAAGTTTCACATTCCAAGCTCTCGGTGATTGTCTTAAGCCATACAAAGCTTTAGTTAGCTTGTAGACTTTTCCTGAGTTTCCTTGTTGGATAAATCCTTCAGGTTGTGTAACATAGACTTCTTCCTTCAAATCTCCATGTAAAAATGCTGATTTTACATCTAAGTGGTGTACTTGCCATCCATGATATGTTGCTAGTGCTAATATCAATCGAACTGTCTCTATCCTAGCAACTGGTGCGAATACTTAATCGAAGTCTATCCCTTGTTCTTGTACATAACCTTTTGCTACTAATCTTGCCTTATATTTGATGATCTTTCCTTTTGCATCCCTCTTGGTCTTATAAACCCATTTGAGTCCTATTGCCTTCTGATTTGTTGGCAATGTAGTAAGAGTCCATGTGTTATTCTTGTTGATTGAATCCAATTCAATCTCCATGGCCTCAATCCATTTCTTATCTGTTGATGCTTCCTTGTAGTTACGTGGTTCTTCTTCCGTAAATAACAAACTTTCAGTTTCAATTTCACGTGCGTTCTCATATATCTCTGTTATATTCTTGAAACCTCGTACTGGTATATCATCAAATCTATTGTCTGAGCTTCCTACTGAGCTAAAAGTAGCTTCTTCTTCATCTTCTGAGTTAGGGTTGTAAGTGTATGTTGGTGGTGTGATTGGTGAGTCTGGATCTGGTATTGGATCCGGTTCCTGATACGTATTATCATTGATCGGTATAGGTTTTTCATTGTCAACTCCGTCTATCACAAAACTTCCCCAAAATGAGTCTTGTGTTCCTTCTTCCTCTTCATTCTTATCCCAATCCCACGGTTTTGTTTCCATAAACTTTACATCCCTAATAACATGTTTCTTCTTTCCTATTGGATCATATAACCTACATGCTTTTGATCCTTCCTCTACTCCTAAGTAAATCATCGGTATGCTTCTGTCGTCCAGCTTTTTTAAGTGAGGTATCGTTATCTTTGCATAAGCTGTGCATCCGAATATTCTTAGATATTCCAGATTCGGTTTTCTGTTGTAGAGTGCTTCATATGGTGTTTTATCTTCCAGAGCTTTCGTAGGTACCCTGTTGAGTATGTAAATGGCGTGTTTGACTGCTTCCGCCCAAAAAGTTAAAGGTAACTTCATTGCTTTCATCATACTCCTCGTAGTTGATAACACTGTCCTATTTCTTCTCTCCACTACTCCATTTTGTTGTGGTGAGTATGGTGCTGTCAACTGTCGTACTATTCCATTCTCCTTACAGTATTTGGTGAATTCATTAGATGTAAATTCCCCTCCTCTATCAGTTCTTAGCATTCTTAATTTCAATCTCAACTCCATTTCAATCTTCTGCTTAAATTCCTTGAATGTGTTAAATGCCTGATCTTTTGATGTTAGAAAGTAGGCCCACATGAAACGTGTACAGTCATCTACTAATAAGAAGATGAGTTTCTTTCCAGAGTGTGTGGCTGGACTTATGGGACCATAGAGATCTCCATATACTAAGTCCAACGGGTTCTTTGATCTGAATTTAGCTTGATTTGGAAATGGTGTTCTACTGTGTTTTCATAATAAACATGCATCACAAATCTGTCCTGCATGATTTATTCTCGGTATTCCTTCCACTAGACCCTTTCTTGTCATCTTGTTGATGTCGTCAAAGTTCAGATGACCTAATCTAGCGTGCCATAACCATGCTTGGTTATCTACGTTTGCTAAGAGACATATAGGTGCTTCTATTTGTAGTCTAATACTGTAAAGTCGATTCTTAGATCTTTCTACCTTCATCAACAACTTCTTATCCTTATCATACAAAGTCAGTTTGTTTCCATCCATGATGATCTTACAACCTATCTCTGTAAGTTGTCCTAGACTAAGTATGTTGCTCTTGAGGTTTGGTATGTAGTAAACATCCGAAACTATCTTTTGTTGTTGGTTTCTACATCCTAAGAGTATTGAACCTCTACCCTTTATCTCCACGTACGATCCATCTCCAAAACGAACGCGTCCAGTGATGCTTTCGTCAATTTCCTTAAAATGACTCTTGGTTCCCGTCATATGGTTACTTGCACCATTATCTAAATACCATATGCTAGCATCTGTTGTAGCATACTTTCCGGGTTGAATTTATCCTTCGTTCAACAAAACTTCTTCGTGTTTAGTTTCGTGTGTAGTCATTAATAGCGATGGTTCATCGTCTTCCAAGATAAGGTTTGATTGTTCCTGTGTTGTTGATGGTTTTCTGCAGTCTTTCTTAATATGTCCTAGTTTCCCACAATTGAAACATTTTACCTTTCTTACATCCCACTCACGTCTATTCTTAATTGACTTTTCTTTGTGAGTTGAGCTTTCTTCATTCGAGTTATTTCTGTTTCCTTCTTGTCTCGTTAAAAAGTTTTCTGGTTTTGATGTTGTAACGAGCGTGGCTCTTGATGCCAAATGTTGGTCCCAAATATGAGTCGATATATGAAATTGCAATGAAATCTGAATAACTATATTAATCATCTAACTATTGTAATGTTACATGTACATAAGTATATATACTACTCGAATGGTTGCGAGTGAACCATGGTGTCTGTTCGAATGGTTGTGAACCAAAACGACACACCCTTTCGATTCTGTAACTATCTAATAACTACCTTTGTAACCGAATTAACTAACTTTCGGTTACAAACTATCTATTGTACAACTTTGGTCCTTCGTGTTTTATCATGAAGCAATATCGAGATTAAACTTGTTCACACCAGCAAGTATATGAAACCTTGCAAAGGTGCTTACATTGGCTTCACTAGCAGGTGGCAAGACTGATGTTTCGCAGAAGGCTTGCATGACATCATATGACACAATTGCAAGTCGACTCAACTTTGGATCGATTGTACTATCATGACAATACACATCCTGAGGGTATTAAGTTATTAACAAATAAACTTGATTAAGCCGAACAAAACGGAACAATGAAGTAGAACCTGTTAATCTGTGATATGGTGATGTTGAAAGCAATAATCTAGACATCTGTGACACAGACTGATATATTTCATAGTGGTTAGCATTCAAGTATGATCAAAATAAAAGGAGCAAAAAGAGCTTATATAAGCGGTCTTATCAGATAATATTCTAATTTGATGGATGGGGATTCAAACAGTCGATCCTATCCTATTAACGAAATTCTTGGTCTCTCTCTATATGTTCATATTCTTCCATTTTTGTTGTAAGGTGTTCACATTGTGACTGCTATCAAATGTGCCTCCATCGTGAGCTAAAATCTTCCACCATTGATGCTTTCATGTCACAATATTTTCCACTGCTTCTTGAGAAAAAAGTTAGTTGAAAGTTGAAACAAAGTTAAAGGATGAATACAAAAACTTATTAAAGGGGGAAAGTCAAGAACCTGTCAATCAACTTTAATATTTTTAGCTCCTCTGTCGTCATGGCTTAATTTGTCGTTGGGTTCCTGTATTTTTTTCCATTTTACTATAAACTTCTTGAGTTCCTCTTCAAGTATATCGAGTCTCTCTATCACATGTTACAAAAGAATTCTGAATTGTTTTACCAATTCATTGTTAGTGGACTCCACCTTTTTAAGTTGTTTTGTAAGACATGTAACTGCATTTGCATGTGATCGAGTTAGTTTAGCAGAAACAGTAAGTAATTCATCCCCTTTTAGCAAACATTCTATTACCTCCTCACTCAGTTCAACAATTTTGTGTATAGTGGATAACTCATCAGACAACCTCTCTTCGTTTGCTGCAGCAATTTCTTTACATGAACATAATTCGTTATGTAAAGCTTCTAGCTTTGACTCAAGTTTTCTCAATTTGTCATCTTTTTTCTTCAATAAGCTAGATGTATCCTTGTATTTTTCCTTAAGTTTTCTAACCTTAGAAGAAAGATCCGCTTCCCGTTCACCATGTACCTTTTTCAACTCTACTAGATTGTTGGCTTTAAGAGTCAACTCATCATTTACCCTTGTAACTAACGCTTTCTCTCAAGACAAAGAAGCCTCAAGTTCACCAACTAGTGAATCTTTAGAAGAAGCAGCGTCAGTCAAGGCATCTATCTTGTCAAGATACCCCTTGATACCGGAACTCTTCTCAATAATGACTACATCCTTATGTACAACCATTTGCGGCATCTCACTTTTGGTGTTTTGAAGCTCTACAGACAGTCGTTCAATCTCCTCATCCTTGCTAATCTAAACAAAAGAAGTTCATAAACCTAAGGAATCCCAAATACCCTCTTAACTTATAAGCAGAAAACATAAGCAGTATTAAACACCCTTTTAACTTATAAGCAATCCTAAACACCCCGTTTGCTTAAAAGCAATCCTGGGCGGCTCTAAGGGGGGCCGAGGAGGCCAACCGGCCAGGGCCCGTTTTACGCGAGGGCCCATTTAAAAAAAAAAAATCCTATATATATATATATATATTATATGTATTTTTTTAAATAGGTATTAAACTTGGGCCCAATTAAATTCCAATCTTATAACTAAACCTATAACCCATAATAAATTTATAAGCCCAATAAAGGGTCTAAGGGGCACATTTTTTAACGGCTCGGACAGGGCCCGTAAATCCTCGGAAACACCCCTTTGCTTAAAAGCAATCCTAAACACCCTCTTAACCTATAGGCAATCCTAAACACCCTATTCACTTAGAAACAATACCAAACACCCTCTTAGCTTATAAGTAGAATACATAAGCAATCCTAAACACCCTTTTAACTTATAAGCACAAAACATAACCAACCCCAAACACCCGTTTTAACTAACAAGCACAAAACATAACCAATCCCAAACACCCTTTTAACTGTCAAGCACATAACACAAGCAATCCCAAACACCCTCTTAACTTATAAAAACAAAACACAATCAATCCCAAACACCCTTCTAACTAATAAGCAGAAAACATAAATTCCATACATAGTCTAGCCTGATAAGCAAAAAACCTAAGCAATGCCAAACACCCTCTTAACTAACAAGCACAAAACATAAGCAACACTTTTAACTTATAATCAGATAAGAAATAAGAAATATTACCAGATATAGATGAATAGTGTTAACTCCTTGTTTTGTTGGTTGTAGTCAATGGCTGAGGAACTGGACACAAAGGTTAAGACCAAGGTGTCCATTATGGTAATTGGTTCCATCTCACAAGTCTCGACATTAGGTTGGTGTAATGAAAAACAGTAGTCTAAAAGTGTTACCTGGATTTAGAAAATTTCCGCAAGCCATTATATTGCAATTCTGTTATATTGCACATGTACTTGTCTTAAAAAAATAGCAAAACAAAAATAGGTCAACTCTTTAGACAAGTATACAATCCAATGTTTTGATTAGAAGTAAAAATGTTTTGTAATCTTAGATACAAGTGCTTGTTTGGTCGGCCCGACCTAACCCAACACATTTCTATTGCTACCCAAGTTGCCCAACTCGCCAACTTTTCCACCTCCCCTTAAAGATCAACAGTATATAACAAGCTTTTTGTAAATGACCACTTTACCGAACAGGGGCATTTGCACACCTACAGATTCTGTGACAACGTGTGGATGTTCATTCTTCAGGATGCTCTCGTCAAGTATGACGAAAGCTAAGAAAATGTTGGCCGAGTTAAAATAGTGGCATGTGACTCGAAGCTGCTTATGTAATGAGACCTGGTCTCTTGGTTCTGCTGGTAAATGTTAGTGAAGTGCAAAATATTATGGGGTTTATTCCAGTGTTGAATTTCATGGAAAACAGAGTGGAATTTGTAAACAACTTTGTAGAAACAAAGTTGTGTGATTTTCTTGATCTAATGGGCATAGGATAATTGTTTTTCCGTCATCTGAAACAGTTTCTTTTCATCCTATCAAGCACTATTAATGTATGACCATCTATCATATTTTTGCTGCGAAAAGAATTATATAAACCCCAATAAATAACAATGAAATCTATAGTTGAATGCAAGTCTTTGTGTTGAATCATGTGAATGTTGTTTTCCGGATACTATGATATGCCAATAAATGGTTGCTCTTACCAAAAAGTTGTTATATAAACTTTATGGATTTAGGAAGAAAAAATAAAAATAAAATTTTTGATCCGAACCTGCCAAAAAAATTACTAGAGGAACAAACAAACAATTGTCTGTATCATTTGAAAATGGTTCATGAGGCCTCATACTAGAGGAACAAACAAACAATTGTCTGTATCATTTGAAAATGGTTCATGAGGCCTCATAACTACGCAAACTCACAATCTAGTGGATCCATCATCCATGGATTGCTAGAACTATTGATCTTAACAATTCCAGTCATTAGATCAAACAAAAAACGCATGAACATTGATAACAAAAAGGAAACGTGCTTCTCAAAGACGATAACCTTAATCCCTTAGTCAAATAGATTCATTAATCCCATGTCCTGAAAATAACGACACCAAGAAAATGTAAGCACATGTTCAATAAATACACTACAAAAAGAATTGAGTTGAAAGACATAAGAGGCTGCAATGGAACTTACATCATCAGATTCTTCTTTCTCTTCAACTTTTCCCTCTTTCTTTGTCTCGGCTGCCGCGGCGACAGGTGGCTTTTTTCTTCCAGAAGCAATCAGTTCTGGGATTCTGTCCTCATCTGCATCAGCTCCAACTGCACACCACATTTTATATCCCAATGGTTAGATCACATTATGTGAATATTATTTTAGCATAATATCAGCAGGACATTGAGTTAGATAACCATTCCTCCCAAACTCTGTTTTCAATTATTTCAACTGAATAACAAATCACTACCGCGTGAAGTATCATATGTACCTCTAAAAAACTGGAAACCTTTAGCTCTTAATCGAGAGAGATACTACCAATGCAGAGAGAACATGATTAGAACAGTCAACAAACACAGATATACAAATCCAAATGGAAGAAGAAAAGACATTCATAGGGAAAATATTACATCTGAACAATAATCCCCAAGTGTAATCTCGTCGACATGGCCAAGGCTTGATAAAAGTCCTCTAAGCAATTCTTCTGCTATATCATATGAATATCGTCTACGTTTTTCCGCAAAACGATAATGGATTAGGAAATCCAATTCAGCTTTGACTAAAGAAGACACATTTAGCAACAAAAGCTTCTCCAAATACAAGTTATTTTTTATAGTTAGTGACAACATATAAGGTGCATTGATTTCGATAGTACCTATATAATCCTTCCCAGGACACATAAGGCCGTGGTCAGTCAACACCAAGTTCTTAAATCTCTTTGAAGTAATATCAATCCGCCTAACACCATGACATGTGTCCAACTCCAAAGTTTCCAAACAATGATTTCTAGATAATATTTTTCCAATTAAAACTTCGTCTAATTCCCCCGATATACACAAAAACTTAAGTTTATCCCAATGAATAACCACATTAGGAGGATTAAATTCACAACGCGAAAGTTTCATACTCATACACTCATCGTCATAGTGGTCATAACTAAACCTTTTGTAAGTTTCTATATCACATGACAATCGTTCAACTACAAAGTTTTCGAACAAGGACTTCAGGTTACGCTTAACAACATAACACTTGTTCAACTCCAAAGTTTCTAAACAATGACTTCCGGATAATATTTTTTCAAGTGAATCTTTGTCTAATATCCCCTTGGATATACACATAAACTTAAGTTTATCCCAACGAACACCATTAGGAGGATTAAAAATACAATACGAAATTACCATACTCATAATACATGAATTGTTGAAAAACTGCTCATTGTGATAGTTAAACTCATAGTCATCCAAATATTTACGATCGTCCCGTATTTTTAAATCAACCTCTTGAACGTTACGTGTAATAGCATAACGAATCCAACTATTGACTTGCGATGTAGGCCGAGCATTAATCTCACTATCGTAACGAATATGCAGTTTAAATTTGTTGAGTTTCACATCAGTGGGACATTGAATTAGGGTTTTGTCGATAAACGAAAAGTATTTGGTCTGATCCCTACCAAGACGAACTCCTTTATAATAATTTGGGCATGTGACGTCATCCTCATCAATAAAAGTGAGATTAGGAAGTAAAGTCCAAAGATGTTGCCATCGTTTGGAGATAGTAGATGTTGTTCTAATCACTTCTTTTGTGGACATTAATCTCTCTTCTTCTTCTTCGAAATAGCAACGGCGGAATTTGATTCCGATTCGAGAGATGATTTCGAGTAATAAGAAATCTGGTAAAGAACTTATTCTATCTTGTTTTTCTTCTTTGGCCATGATTTAGAATCGATTTGGGATAAATTTAGGTTTATGAAGTTACGATGGGTGACTCTCTACTTATGAACCGTTTACTTGAAACGAAAGTAATAAAATAAGGAAGCAAAACAATTCATTATTTTCCCAAACACCCCTCAACTATGATGAAAAGGAAATTAGGTCAATAAATTATTAAGAGGAGAGGTAGGTATAGTAACTATGTATATAACCTGTAACACAATGCTATGATGTTGATGTTGGATGGAGTTGCAGCAGCGGTGGCGGTTTGACAGAGATGTTTGCGTGTTTGGAGGACGTTCTTGTTGTTAGAGAAGGTAAGAAAAAGAAGAAGAAATCGTCAAAGTAAAGTTGTGGTCGATGTATATGGCTTGTGGAACGTCTAATGGTTGTGAAGAATGAAGATTTGTATGTATTCTGATAACTTGCTGTAGCCTTGACTTGAACTGATATCAAATAAAATGCCTAAAAATTAAACAAGTTTGATAACCTTCTATGAAATTGTGTTGATGCAAGTCACTTTGGTTCATCTCGTATAGACTGTTACTTCTTGCATCGTACTACTGTTAAATGTGGTATTTTCAACTAGTGTGTATGGCAGCTAGTCAGTTTGGGTTGTGATTGGTTGTTAGCAAAAAAAAAAAAAAAAAAAAAAAAAAAACACTAAACAAAAAGTAGCTAAAATAGATATAAATGTGCGTAGAAGGATGTCTAATGTGTATACATAGAACGTTCGTTCACCCAACGTGAATTTGACAATTTTTTGTGGTTGCTATATGATTAAGCATCTTTACTTAGACCATTTCTATGGTAGGCCTCAAAATATATATCAAAATGGTGTAAAATTTGGTGTATATTAGTGGCGAAGCTTGCCAAGTTTTAGTGGGGGGTCGGGATCTAATATACAGAAATTTCACAATTAAAATGGGGGGTCGAAACCTAATATACCGAAATTTTTCTACACGAAAACTATATACACCCTATATCGCAAAAAAAATTTCGGGGGGTCGGCCGCCCCCTCCGGCCCCTATAAAGCTTCGCCCCTGGTGTATATTATCTCGGATCAAAATGATACAATATCTAACAAGTATCCTAATATCGAAATACTAATAATAGTTTTCTGATATACAACAAGTAGGGTTGTAAACGAACTGAACGTTCAGTGAACATTTTATGAACCGTTTGATAAAAAGTTCGTTCGTGTTCGCTTATTTATTAAATGAACGAACATGAACAATCTTTTACGATCGTTTAGTTAAATAAACGAACATGAACAAAAGTCGCGTCCGTTCATTTATGTTCGTGAATGTTCGATTATGCGTTCATTAATGTTCATTTATTTATTTATGTTCGTATATCATATATTTTAATTGTATAATTTTAAAATTGGTTTGTTTAAACAAAACAACACTTATAAAACAATATATTGTGCATAATTTAATGAAGTTTATGTCTATTTGCCTATGTTCATATATGTTTGATCGTTTATGTTCATTTAGCGTTCGTTTAATGTCTTAATGAACGAACATGAACAACTCATTTTCTTAGTAGATGTTGTTCTAATAACCTCTTTTGTGGTCATTGTTCTTTTCTGGTAGCCGTACTTTTTGTTGATTTTGATTCTCGAGATGATTTCGAGTAACAAGAAATCTGGTAACGAACTTAGTCTATCTTCTTTCTCTTCTTCGGCCATGATTTAGAATCGTTTTGGGTTATGAAGTTATGATGGGTGACTCTGTGTGTTTATAACCCGTTTACTTGGAGTGAAAGTAATAAAATAAGGAAACGAAACAATTCATTATTTGCCCATACCCCCCTAAACTTGTTCAAAACACTTTTTCGCGTCACTTGGTTATGATGAAGTTAGAATGAAAACAAAATTAGGTCAATAAATTATTAAGAGGAGAGGTAGGTAACTATGTATATAACCTGTGACACAATGCTATGATGTTGATGTTGGAGTTGTAGCAGTGGTGGCGGTTTGACAGAGATGTTTGCGTGTTTGGAGGACGTTCTTGTTGTTAGAGAAGGTAAGAAAAAGAAGAAGAAATCGTCAAAGTAAAGTTGTGGTCGATGTATATAGCTTGTGGAACGTCTAATGGTTGTGAAGAATGAAGATTTGTATGTATTCTGATAACTTGCTGTAGCCTTGACTTGAACTGATATCAAATAAAACGCCTAAAAATTAAACAAGTTTGATAACCTTCTATGAAATTGTGTTGATGCAAGTCACTTTGGTTCATCTCGTATAGACTGTTACTTCTTGCGTCGCTCTGTTCTCGAGTTATTTTTTAAAAGAAAGGGAGGGGACGGGACAGTAAGGTGATGAACTCAAATAAGTACATTTTATTACTATCATTTATCCTATTAATTTGACTTGTTTTATTATATTATGTATGAGGATTGATACTTAATCGTTTACTTTTGTAATTCTCAGTCGAAAACAAGCATTTGGTGAAACTTGGTGATTTTGGACTAATTATGGAGCAAAACATGCACAAAGTGAAGAGTCTACTGAAATGGACAAGATCAAGTCAAATCTGCTCCAGATGCGCCGCATCTCACTCATTACATGCGCCGCATCACTATCAATATTTCACCAGATACGATCCAAGATACAAGAGGACATGCGCCGCATCTATAAATGGAGTTACGCCGCATCTTCTGGCGGTGTACGAATATTCCTGAATATTATAATCTTGGACCCCACGCGAAGTTAAGTCAATGCGCCGCATCTACTCCTTAGATGCGCCGCATCTTACCCTCAGACAGAAACTATAAATACCCCAAGACCAGACGAATTCGAGGGAAGAGACCGAGACATATATTATTTACGAAGACCAAAAACCTAGGACGAATTCAGTCAAGGCAGCAGCACAAGACACACCCAAATCAAAGATACAAGAGCTGTAAGAAGGTGCTGCATGTGTTTAATTCATTAAGTAGTTTTGTTTTATTGTGTTAGTAAACTTTAATTCATCAAGATTGGTGGCTTGTGTAATGTGACAACGAAAAGATTGCACTCCCTTAAAACTGCTTTCTCATCAATTAAAGTTTATATGTTAGTGTCTTTGGTGACTTTTATTAGTGCATTGATAACCTCTGTGGCTAGCTGAGCGTTGATCGGGTCGCCATGCCTCTGCCCTCGCCTATTTATTAGATGCCTATGCATTCTATGGTCTGTAGAAAAGTAGGAGAAAGATAAATAGGATAGTCATAAGTAATCATTAAGGGTTTACTCGCCGATAAGATTAGAACCAACGAGAAAGGACTTAATCTCGGTGCGTTGCATCGAACTATACACTTCATATAACACTAGCAATAAAACAAGTGACAAACTACTTATCATAAGGACAGCCCTCTTATTGTCTCGAGTATTTATCTGTGTACGTGTGTGCTACTTGCTGATTCGTGCCTATTGGTTTAGTTTATTATTTAATTGCAACCAAATCGTGCCAGTCTCTCAGGCTGAACCCCCTTGCGTTAGATTAGGTTGTATAGCTAACTTAATATATTAAAATACTGATTAGAATAACTAGGTAATACGTTCCACTCTTAGTGATCGACACTCTACTTACCATTATATTCATACTGACCGGGTACACTGCTCGTTAAGTGTGTGTGTTATTGATAAGTCGGCTAAATATAAATTTAAAACTTGAATAGGCATTAAAACTGCTAAACCGCAACGACACATCACGCGCATCAAGTTTTTGGCGCCGCTGCCGGGGAGTGAATTGTTATTATCTGTTAATTTGATTAGTATTTTAATTAGGTTTTTAATTTTTCTAACCGCTAATTTTGTTGTGTATTAGATTAATTTGCATTCATTGTACTATTTTGCATATTTTCTTTTTTGTGTGTTATTTGTTTGCTTTTATTTGTGTTTATTTTCGTTTGTGTGTTTTTATTTGTTTTTATTTTTCGTATTTTGTGTGTTCTGCTATCGTTGTTCTGAGCTAAATCGAACGATACGGCGCATCTGATTTGTTAATACAAATAGCGTCCCAAAAACGTTATTTATATTCTTTGATCTTTCATTAGTTTTGTTAATGACAAATATAAGGAATATCTTTTAGCAAATAATAAATACTAGCTTAGTCTCTTAAGTACACACTTTACACTTCACATATTAACTTAGAATTACAAGTTTAGTAACTTGTTTCCTTAAAAGGAAACTTTAATTCATAAACTATGCCATGACATCATTGTATGCATCACATACAATATCTTTGATATATCTTGGTTAGATATGCAAGCAACATAGTTGACATTTGAAGATCTTGGATGATATGGTAAGATACAACTAAGATATGGTAAGAGACAACTATTACATAGCTGTCACATCCCACGGATCCAAGTGTTATAAGGGACGGATCCCTTTTGAGGGATCCGCCGGATCCGTGAGCTGAAGATCAGCTTGCCTATAAATAGGAAGCTGATCATTTGGCTCTCTTATCACTCATATAGCTTAAACACATATATTCATTCAGTACATATCTTACTAACATCATTCATAGTTGCATTTCACTTTGATCTTCCATTTTGTAGAAAGGAGATCAAGCATTCAAGGATCTACAGAACCGTAATCCTTTAGTTAAATTACTGTGTGATCTTGTAGTTTGTTTCACACATCATATCTATCATTTGTAATCAGTGAGTGTGGTTAGTACTTTAGTCCTTAAAGTACAAAGAGTGTAGGGAGTGGTTGTACCCTTGTAAAGAACTCGACATCTAGCTTAGTGTCGGTAAAGTAATTAGGCGACGTCAGGTTGGTTCTACCTTGTGAAAGAACCCGGTGTTTAGCTTAGTACCGGAAAAGGAAGTAAGCGACGTGTAAAGGTTTTCTCCGCCTAGGAAAGGAGTTTGTTTCTTAGTGAAAGATAAACTCTCGAGTAGGAAACTCGGGGAGTGGAGTAGGGCAAGGAATAGAGTTCTTGTAGCCGAACCACTATAAACAACTGTGTCGTGTGGTTTGATCTTTCCTCTCTTTATCTTTTGTTTATATTGTGTGATTATTTATTTGTGATTGTTTCCTTTGAATTAACATATAGTAACAAAGTAAATAAAACTTTAAAAACGGTAAAAACTATTCAACCCCCCTTCTAGTTTTCCACAATTGGCATCAAGAGCTACGTTACTTAAGATCTTTAAAATATATTGTATTTTAAAACTTAAAACGATCCATGGATTTTGAAAACTTTAAAGAAGGGCAATCTATGCAGAGACCACCTCTATTTGAACCAAATTGTTTTATTTATTGGAAAAATCGCTTTGAGACTTATGTAAAGTCAAAGGATATAGATCTATGGTATATTATAGTTGATGGTGATTACAAGCCTATTAGTAATGATATTTCGGGTGGTCGGGATGAAGGAGCTTCTCTTACTCGTCACAGTGATGAGCAAAAGAAACTAATTGCCAAAAATAACGAAGCCAAAATGATGCTTTATAATGCCTTACCTAAGAAAGAATATGAAAGAGTTTTTATGTGTAAAACGGCTAAGGATATTTGGCAATCTCTTATTATCACACATCAAGGGAACTCACAAGTAAAAGATAACAAAATTGATCTTCTTGTTCAACAATACGAACAATTTGTTATCTCTGAAGATGAGACCATTGATAGTGCGTTTGCTAAGTTCAATACTATTATTACATCACTTAAAGCACTTGACGAATCTTTTTCTAGCAAGAATTTTGTCAGGAAATTTCTAAGAGCACTCCATCCGAAATGGAGAGCAAAAGTGACAGCTATTGAAGAATCTAAGGATCTCTCAAGCATGACACTGGATGAGCTCATAGGAAACCTAAAAGTTCACGAAATGATTATGGAAAAAGACTCGGAAATTGTCAAAGGCAAAAAGGAGAAGATTAAGCCTATTGCCTTGAAAGCCAAAGTCGAGTCAAGTGATGATGAGTCTTGTTCAAACAGTGATGATGAAGAATATGCCATGGCCGTGAGGGATTTCAAGAAATTCTTCAGGAGACGAGGAAAGTTTGTAAAACCACCTCGTGATGAAAAGAAATTCTCTCGGAAAGATCGTGACGATAAGAAAGGTAAGGATGATAGGAAATGCTATAGGTGTGGTGACTCCAGTCACTTAATAGGAGAATGTCCAAAGCCTCCAAAGACCAAGTCTCAAAGAGCCTTCGTTAGTGGAGCTTGGAGCGATAGTGAAGGAGATGATGATGATGAGCCTAAGAACAACGAAATTGCTCTTATGGCCGATGACACAGAAGAGGTACATTCTGATTCATACTCCTTTATAGATGATGAAACCTTAGAAGTAGAATATAACAAACTGTGTGATGTCACTTTAAAAATCATAAACAAAAACAAGTTTTTGAAAACAAAGACAACACTTTTAGAAAATGAAATATATTGGCTTAAAGAAAAAGCAATAAGAATTGAAAAAGGTAAAGTTAGTAAAGAAACATGTGTGTCTTGTCAAGAACTAAAACTTGAACTAGAAACCTTAAGAACCACACAAGAAGATTTAATCAAACAAAATTCAAAGTTTAAAAGGTTTGATAAAAACATAAGTTGTGTAGATGAAATAATGAAAATGCAAAAGCTACCTCATGATAAAACAGGACTAGGCTTTATGAAACTAGAAACCTTAAGTGATTATAAGGAACAGACTGTGAATAAAACTGATTCAACCAAGTTGGACACCCACGGATCCGACGGATCCAAAAATTTGGATCCGCCAGGTATATCCAAGGGATCCGCGGGTACAGAAATTGAACAGAAGGTTCACAAAGTCGACCGTTCCAAGTTTGTTAAAGTTACTAAGAAACCTAACAGTAGCATAACCAATAATAAACACAAACCAGCAGTATCTTTAGGAAGAGGTCAAGCTAGAAATGAATATAGAGTTAAAACGGATCAACAAAGACCTCAGATGAGTTTTCCCAAACACCCCTTTCCAAAGAGTATAGTTAATTCACAACACACTTATCAAAATAATTGGAACCAAAACATGTCTAGAAACTTTCATGGTCCTAATTATATGCCGTGGAACAATTGTCCACCTTTTCAGTACATAAACCATGATAATGTCATGTTTAACCCAAACGGACCCATGAGATATTGGGGACCAAATGCTTGAGTCTTTTATGAACTTAGGTATGCTTGAAAGTTGATCTTGAACCTGATGAGTGGATCAAAGATAGTGGGTGCTCAAGACACATGACGGGAAACAAAAATCTTTTCTCAACCTACCAAGTGTATGACGGAGGTAATGTCACATTCGGTAGCAAGCTTAAAAGTAAAATCATCGGAAAAGGTACAATCTCTCATGACTCTCTATCTATTGATGATGTTGCTCATGTAGATAATTTAGGATTTAATCTACTTAGTATAAGTCAATTATGCCGCAAAAAGTATAACGTCCTTTTCAGTGAAAATGGAAGTAAAATACTTAAAGATGGCATAACCGTAGGAAAAGGTGTTTTAAAGAATAATGTCTATGTTATGAAATTAGATAAAACACCTAAAGATAAGTTATGTCTTACCTCCTTGGACGAAAACTCAACTCTATGGCATCGACGCTTAGGTCATGCAAATATGAGGCTTATTCAATCCTTGTCTTCCAAAGAACTCGTTAGGAACCTACCCAAGTTGAAATATGACCAACACTTTTGTGATGCTTGCAAAATTGGGAAACAAATACATAGTAGCCATAAGGCTAAAAACATGGTATCTACATCTAGATGCCTAGAGTTATTACATATGGATTTGTTTGGCCCGTCGGCTATACAAAGTTATGGAGGAAATTTTTACACTTTAGTCATAGTAGATGATTACTCTAGATATACATGGACAAAGTTTTTGAAAACTAAAAATGAGGCATTTGATAAATTTGAAATTCTAAGCAAGAAAATTCAAAATCAAATAGGAAGTAATATAGTATCTATTAGAACTGACCATGGTCGAGAATTTGACAATGAAATTCAATTTGGAAATTTTTGTGATAATAATGGAATAACTCATAATTTCTCGGCTCCTCGTACACCTCAATCTAATGGTGTAGTAGAACGTAAAAATAGAACAATTCAAGAAATGAGTAGGACTATGTTAAATGAACAAAACATACCACAAAAGTTTTGGTGTCACGCTGTAGATACTTCTACATATATCCTAAATAGAGTTTTAATTAGACAATTCTTAAATAAAACTCCCTATGAAATTTATCGAGGCAAAAAGCCTACATTAGGATATTTTAGAGTTTTTGGAAGCAAGTGCTTCATTTTAAACACAAAAGACTATCTCACCAAGTTCGACCCAAAGTCGTATGAAGGTGTTTTTCTTGGATACTCACAAAACAGTAAAGCATACATAGTATTAAACAAAGAAACATCAAGAGTCGAGGAATCATTGAACGTAACATTCAACGAAAGTCCACCTCCCTCTAAGACATCACCTTTGGTAGATGATGACTTAGTTGAAAGTCAAATGGTTAATACTATAGAAAACATTGAAAATGACAATGAACCCGTAAAAGGAGAAATAGTCAATATTAAAGAAACTAAAAGTCATCCATTAGAAAACGTCATAGGAAAACTTAATGAAAGAACATTAAGATCCAAAGCTCAAAATGAAAGTAATTATTTTTGCTTTATTTCAACTATTGAACCTAAAAATATTGAAGAGGCAATAAAAGATGAATCTTGGGTAATTGCTATGCAAGAAGAACTTAATCAATTTATTAGAAATGATGTTTGGACTTTGGTACCTCCACCTAAAAACCAAACCCTAATAGGTACCAAATGGGTCTTTAGAAATAAAATGGATGAAAAGGGTATTATATCTAGAAACAAAGCTAGGCTAGTAGCTCAAGGTTACAATCAACAAGAAGGTATAGATTACGATGAAACCTTTGCACCAGTAGCTAGACTTGAGTCTATTAGGATATTACTTGCATATGCATGTGCACATGATTTTAAGTTATTTCAAATGGATGTCAAAAGTGCTTTCTTAAATGGTCTTATTAATGAAGAAGTATATGTTGCACAACCTCCCGGCTTTGCCGACTTTGAAAAACCAAATTATGTTTTCAAACTTAAGAAAGCTTTATACGGACTTAAGCAAGCACCAAAAGCTTGGTATGATCGACTTAAGACTTTCCTAGTTGACCATAAGTATACCATGGGCCTAGTAGATAATACTCTCTTCACCAAGAAAAAGGGATCACATATTATTATAGTCCAAATATATGTGGATGACATTATATTCGGTTCAACTTGTCAAGAGTTATGCGACGATTTCTCAAAAATCATGCATGACGAGTTTGAAATGAGTATGATGGGGGAACTAAACTTTTTCTTAGGTCTCCAAATTAAACAATTAGAAGATGGGATATTCTTCAACCAATCAAAGTATATCAAAGATATGCTTAAGAAGTTTGGTCTTGAAGACTCAAAACCCATGAGAACACCCATGTCCTCCGAAACCAAACTCACTAGGGATGAAGAAAATGAATCCGTAGATAGCACTAAATATAGAGGAATGATTGGTAGTTTACTCTATCTTACGGCTAGTAGGCCTGACATTATGTTTAGTGTTTGTCTATGTGCACATTTTCAAGAAGATCCAAAAACATCCCATCTTGAAGCCGTTAAAAGAATATTTAAGTACATCAAAGGTACTACACACTTAGGATTATGGTATCCCAAAGGTACGGGTGTAGAAACCATAGTGTATACCGACTCAGATCATGCTGGTGACTATGTTGATAGGAAAAGTACTAGTGGTATTTGTACTTTTGTAGGATATTGTCTCACATCATGGTTCGCTAAGAAACAAACTGCCCTCGCAATCTCAACAACAGAAGCAGAGTATGTGTCTGCAGGAAAGGCGTGTCAACAAGCACTGTGGATGAAACAAGCTCTCGTCGACTATGGAATTGAACTCAACAACATTCCCATTCTTTGCGACAACAAAGGTGCTATCGATTTAAGCAAAAATCCAGTCCAACACGCTAGAACCAAACATATTGAAATACGCCATCACTTCCTTAGCGACAATGTACAAAAGGGAATCATCTCAATTGAGAAAGTTTCCTCAGAGGACAACATTGCCGATATCCTCACTAAACCACTTAAACGTGAACCTTTCAACTATCTTAGACTTGGATTAGGATTAATGGAACCTAGTGATTAGGAGAAACATTAGTATAGACATTAGTTTAGCCTCACACGACACTAAACCAAAACATGTGTTCTGAATCCGCGGATCCAATCGTCAACAAAGACGGATCCTTTGTTTGGGATCCGCCGGATCCGCCACATGCTAAGTCCAGTTTATTATTTAATAAACAAGAACAACTACTATTCATTCCTCACTCCAAAACATATCACCTTACTATAACTCGACACACACTTAATCTCCATCATATTTTGGACCATTTTCTTCCACTAATTTGTGTTTCTAACATCACTGTAAGTATTCTTATCACATTTATACTCCTGATCTGCGTCTAGGATTTCCATTTCATGCATAAAACCAAACTTGGGGTATATGCATAATTCTTGAAAAATCATGAAGCATATTTATTGCATTATACTTAAAAACATGTTTTTCTTAGTTAGGAATTGCATCTCATAGCACATTGTCTTAATTTAACAAAAACCCCATGAAAATTTTTCACTTAAATCTTCTAACGACTAGGTAAAATTTTTTTTTCTTACATTGTTCATACAAATGCAAAAACGTTATCTTTTAGACTTCACTTGCATAATGTCTCTTGAATGCTAAAGGGAATACATAACTAATATGTATTTTCGGGTACATTCAACCGTAGCTACATTGAAATAGGAGTGTTTGGGTTATCTCTCGTTTTATAAACAAAACTTGCATAAACTAATTTTTCTTGCATCAAAAGGAGTCGAGATAACCGCACCTCCACATCGTCCCCATGTAGGCACACACTAGAAATCTTACACTTCCTTTAATCATTTTAACTAAAACTATGTAACTTTTTGTAATTAGGAAAATCATGCCTCCCGCAACCAACTACGATCACAAGAAAACCGTTAACTACTTACCCAAAGTCCACAAAACCAAGGGTCTAACCGATGCCCAAATCGAAATTTTCAAAGTCTTAGAGAAAAAGTATGTTCATGAGGGTAGAGCCGTAGATGCATCATTTTATGAAGGCACTCAACTTAGGGAACAATTAGCCGCAATTCAATTTGATTCTCTTTTAGACATAGACGAGCCAATCATTCCTAGGTTCATACTTGAGTTCTATGCTAGTGTAGGTCTTACCTCGAGTGATGAAGGTTACTTAAGTCTTCATTTTACTCTAAATGGAAATCTTGTCAACATCCCTCTTGATCAATTTGGTGAGGTCTTAGGAATTCCAAGTCAAGGTACATGTATTTACTCGGACAAATGGTCCTTAACAATCTTAGACTCCAATCTCGATAGAACGGCACGATATGCCACTCCTCTCCAATCAAAAGAAGTGATTAGGGACCATCTCTTCATTCCTAAGAACAACCCCACAAGAATGTATCGTGGTCGTGAAGTTGCTAGAGATCCATTCGCAATGGAACTTAATGAACTAAGACCCGAATTCAAGAAGATGGAGGATGTGTTAAGGGCAAATGTGATGTGCACCATAGGAAACCGTGATCATATCAATGCTTGTTTATGTCACATGATGTACAACATCTCTACTCGTCAACCCTTCAATCTTGCCTATTATGTTGCCAAACGTATGTGTGACATTCCGGTTCAAAGCAAGATTGCAATGCCTTATGGTATGCTCTTAACCCGACTTTATAGAGCCTTTGCACCCGCTCGTCCAAACCATCTAGGCTTTGTTCCGGACTACAATGAAATTGAACACACCTTCGTTCCTTTGAGTGATTTTAGGGTTAGTGTTGATAAGGGCAAACGTCCTCGTGTTCCAACATCATCCTCATCATCTTCCATGAGTGAAGATGATGGTATGCCAAATTCTAGGATTCCTCCACCCGAATACTTGAGCCATCTTCCTCCAATTCTACATGAATCCGCTGAGTATCGAAACATCAAAGGAATGGTGAAGAATCTGGGGCGTTGGATGATGAAATTACACAAGGGGATGAAGAAGTTGAAGAAGAAGCTGAGTTAATGGAGTGTTTGGTTTTAAACAATGTTGGATATTGTGTTGTTAAAATTCTATGTGTCTTGAATGTATCTGATAATACTTATTGTGTATGTGTAATAACTAACACTTGCAGGTAGATAACCATCATGGTTATCAATTTTCCGGGTGATTGCCTATGTTTGGCATAACACCTAAAACGGTAAGTTTCTAAGTATGGATTAAACTATGTGCAATCATGTGTTAATGTTATCATATTTAGTTGTTTTGCTATACATATTAGATGTTAAGTAAGGTCTAGGTGAATTTTCGGGTTTTCGTCGAAAAACGCGAAATATGACATATGTTCTGTTTACTTTCTTAGTTTTAGGCCTACGGATCCCGCGGATCCCAAAACAGGGTTCCGCCAAGGCTTATCGTTGGATCCGCCATCCGCCTACCTGCGGATTTGGCGGTCCCAGAAAATGGTTCCGCCTTTTATCCACTTTGGATCCGCAGGCTTCCCAGCAAAATTCTAAAACCTTTTCGACTCATCCCGATTCTTAAATCTTAGTGTTTAGTATCATTTAGGATTCATGTTCTAATCATAATTCATCTTAGAATCATTTAGGAATTCTTAGAAACTTAGGAACAAAATTTCCCACCAAAATTTAAAATTTTAAACTTTAGGTGTGAGTTACCAAACCAATACAAAGAAGGAACCCTTTTTAGGGATCCGTCAAATCCGTGGACATATCAAATCATAGATTTTCCACTATCCTCTTGTATTAACTGCATATCCAAAACATATTACTCAACCAAAGCTCAATGGATTGACTTCATTGATATGACCTGCACAATTTTCTGTTCCAAATCATTTAGAACCCACATTCTCTATTGGATTCACATCAAATCCAAACACACAGACTCACAAACCTTCTGTCTATAAATTAGCACTTTAGGATCATCACTTCACACCCCAACCATTTCCTCTCCTGTACATCTTAGCTATCATACTTCACCATGACCAAGTCACACAACTCTTCCACATCTAGAACTACAAGAAGAACAGCCCGCATCAGTGTCAAACCTTGTTGTTTTATCAACTTAGCAAACTCCTCATCTGAGGAAAATTCTCCTCTCAATATATCATCACCCATTGCTAGTGAAAATTTCCTTACACTCTCCACCCCAACACCATCACATGTTGTTATAAAAACACCACCACCAACCGTTACTCCAATAGCCACTACTCCACCACCGGCTCCATCACAGACTGTTAAATCACCATCACCACCAAAATCACCTAAACTCCAACCCTTGGAATTATTTAGAACTCCTCCTACATCACCACATCTTGATGACTTAGAAGAACTTTCACCAAAATTACCCAATCTTCCACCCATGACCTTTGAAGGTCAACAACCCATGCTTTTTCACCCGGTTTACCCGGATATCCATGGCCCTCTATACCATGATGCCCAATCATCCCAACCTCAACCACAAACTCTATCACCCACATCCACTCTAGTTGCCATTGACGAGGCAATGTGGATGAATATGCCTCAAACCCAAGAAGAGATTAGTGAAGAGCTCAATCGTCTCTACACTCTCTCGGGTATGGTTGACCATCGCCTTCATGAAGCAATGGACATCCAAAACATCCTTATGAACTCCCTCCAAACACCACAACAACCATCCAACAACAACAACACCCAACCACCATCACCACCACCACCACACAACTTGGACCCTAGTCTTCCGCCCGGCTTCTCAAGTCATGATTGCGCACATTGTGAGAGAACGGCTCACTTGGCCCAAAGGACCAACATCTTGGTCCATGAGCTTCAAAACGAGATGAGGTTCATCTTGAACCATGTTCTTGAACGTTTGAACGCAATCTCTCATCCTTCTCAATAGGAGCTCTTTAGATTAGTTGTTTGGATTTTTCTTTTTAAGTTGTTTGTTTAGGACTTTTTATTTTTTAGGATGTCTTCTTATTTGTAACATCATTTCTCCATTGTGACTTTTGTCACAAAATTTTCAATTTATATGAATATGATGTTTTATGCTTATGAGTGATCAACATATTGCATATTATCATTATCATTATGAACTAACATTCCTATATTGCATACATTATATCTTGCATATGATTGCTTTAGGTACTAATTAACATCAGACACTTAGTTTGACTTTTTAAAGTCAAAACATATTGAAAGGCTTGTTTGGAAGAACACTTAACAAGCATTCTACTTTCATAACTAACACTTCATTTGCAGCATATCATACCCTTCAATAGTATACGTTGGTACTCGAGTAGTGAGGAGTATACATCGAGGGGGAGCATCTCATAAGCATCTCATATACTAACCGTTTGTTTTGTAGATTCTTGCATCATTTACTTGATTACTCCATTTAGGGGGAGTATAAAACAAGGGGGAGCTCTTAAAGTTCTCAAAATCGCATTCCGATTCGCTACTCTTTTTGTTTCGACAAAAAGGGGGAGAAAGGACTAAGTTTGCATCAACTGTGAATTATCACAGTACATACATTTTTTACAAAACTTTTCTTTAATAAACAAACTTAATATATATTTTTAAGAACTCATGCTATATTTATTCTCTTGCTCAAAAATATACTTTATGTTTTGTCATCAACAAAAAGGGGGAGATTGTTAATACAAATAGCGTCCCAAAAACGTTATTTATATTCTTTGATCTTTCATTAGTTTTGTTAATGACAAATATAAGGAATATCTTTTAGCAAATAATAAATACTAGCTTAGTCTCTTAAGTACACACTTTACACTTCACATATTAACTTAGAATTACAAGTTTAGTAACTTGTTTCCTTAAAAGGAAACTTTAATTCATAAACTATGCCATGACATCATTGTATGCATCACATACAATATCTTTGATATATCTTGGTTAGATATGCAAGCAACATAGTTGACATTTGAAGATCTTGGATGATATGGTAAGATACAACTAAGATATGGTAAGAGACAACTATTACATAGCTGTCACATCCCACGGATCCAAGTGTTATAAGGGACGGATCCCTTTTGAGGGATCCGCCGGATCCGTGAGCTGAAGATCAGCTTGCCTATAAATAGGAAGCTGATCATTTGGCTCTCTTATCACTCATATAGCTTAAACACATATATTCATTCAGTACATATCTTACTAACATCATTCATAGTTGCATTTCACTTTGATCTTCCATTTTGTAGAAAGGAGATCAAGCATTCAAGGATCTACAGAACCGTAATCCTTTAGTTGCATTACTGTGTGATCTTGTAGTTTGTTTCACACATCATATCTATCATTTGTAATCAGTGAGTGTGGTTAGTACTTTAGTCCTTAAAGTACAAAGAGTGTAGGGAGTGGTTGTACCCTTGTAAAGAACTCGACATCTAGCTTAGTGTCGGTAAAGTAATTAGGCGACGTCAGGTTGGTTCTACCTTGTGAAAGAACCCGGTGTTTAGCTTAGTACCGGAAAAGGAAGTAAGCGACGTGTAAAGGTTTTCTCCGCCTAGGAAAGGAGTTTGTTTCTTAGTGAAAGATAAACTCTCGAGTAGGAAACTCGGGGAGTGGAGTAGGGCAAGGAATAGAGTTCTTGTAGCCGAACCACTATAAACAACTGTGTCGTGTGGTTTGATCTTTCCTCTCTTTATCTTTTGTTTATATTGTGTGATTATTTATTTGTGATTGTTTCCTTTGAATTAACATATAGTAACAAAGTAAATAAAACTTTAAAAACGGTAAAAACTATTCAACCCCCTTCTAGTTTTCCACATGATTTCTCAGATACGGCGTATTGCGTTTAATTTTTATAAAATACAACGCGTTTAATTAATTCGATACGACGCATCTTTTCCCCAAGATACGGCGTATCTGTTTTTGATAAAATTTTTTCTAAACGTTAACGCCATACGACGCATCTGCTTTAGCAGATACGGCGTATCTATTATTTTTATTAAAAACAGTTTTCGAATTATTAAACAGATACGGCGTATCGATTTTTATCGATACGGCGCATCTTCTGAATCAAAAATCTTGTATTTTGAAACGTAACGAAAATACGGCGCATTAACTTTTGTTAATACGACACATTTAATTTTTAATAAATATCGATTTTTGATAATTGAAACAGATACGGCGCATTCTAATTTCTAAGCGGCGTATCTATTTTCTGAATAAAGTCTGATTTAATTTTAACGATTATAAGATACGGCGTATCCAACTTTTTGGATACGGCGCATCGTCAGCAGACATCAGTAACTTTAATTTTTCGTATTCCGTTTTCGTTGTTAATTTACTGATATACTACTTTCTCGAGCATACCCTACTGATAGTTTTGTGTTGATTTCAGGAAGTGCATGACCAGGAGTTCTACGAAGAACTTGATTCAACCTTTCGAAGATCCTGAACGAGTCTTTCATTCGCTAAAAAGGCTCTTCAACACAATAAGCTTTGATACTTCAAGTTCATTCGAGCTTGATTATTTTTCTGAAGAGAAAGAGGAAGAAGAAACAGAAACAATGGGCGAAAACACAACTATGGAGGAATACATGAACAAAACCCGTGCTGATTACACTTCAGGAGTTGCTAGACCAAAGTTTGATGACAAGTCAAAGTTTGAATTGAAGGGTCAGTTTCTCAAAGAGCTAAGAGAGAATGCTTTCAGTGGATCGGAACATGAGGATGCTAATGAGCATGTTGAAAAGGTCCTCGAGA
This sequence comes from Artemisia tridentata subsp. tridentata, assembly GCA_021014915.2. Taxonomy (NCBI): domain Eukaryota; kingdom Viridiplantae; phylum Streptophyta; class Magnoliopsida; order Asterales; family Asteraceae; genus Artemisia; species Artemisia tridentata. Next base: position 467,379,871 of record CP139508.1, read on the forward strand.
TTGCGGATTTGTTTACTTCAGAAGGAGTCACTGACGATCAAATCATGCTAAGAATCTTTCCACTCTCACTAAAAGGAGCTGCTAACAAGTGGCTAAGGAATGAACCTGCTAGTTCAATCACTACATGGGAAGATTTGAAGAGCAAATTCCTGAAGAGATATTGTCCACCTGCTAAGACTGCTAAAAAGATGGAGGCTATCAACAGTTTCAAGCAAGAGCCTGATGAAACTCTTTATCAAGCTTGGGAACGATTTAAAGATTTATTGGTAAAATGTCCTCAACACTATCTAACCGCTATGCAGGAGATAATATTGTTTTATCAAGGATTGGACGTGCCTACTAGACAAATCTTGGACGCTAAGGGAGCTGTGCCCCAAATGAGTGCAGCCAATGCTAGGAAAGCGATCCAAGAAGCTGCTGATCATTCTCAAAAATGGCACGATGGGACCTCTACTAGATCTAAGAGCAGCACTAATTTTGACGGGATTGCTGCTATTCAAGCTCAATTGGATAAAATAAGTAGAGAGATGAAGAAGCGTGATGAAAGAGTGTATGCTGCCCAAGTTGGATGTGAAAAGTGCGAAGGACCTCACTACACTAAAGATTGCCCAAATAAGAATGAAAGTGAGACATTTGAAGAAGCGTATTACACCCAATTTGGACAACCATTCCGACCTTCAGGAAGATTTAGGGAAGCTACCCCGGGATTCTATCAAAAGAACAACTTTAATCCCGCTTATCAAGAGAGGAGGCAGACTTTAGATGACACTCTAAAGCAAATTATGGCCGATGTTGCTAAAAGACATGAAGAGAATACTGCTATGATCAAAGAAATTCGAGCTTCAACGGACACTACTACAAGAAATCAAGGAGCTTCGATCAAAGCATTGGAACAACAAATTGGTCAAATGAGCAAAGTTCTTCAAGAAAGGGGATATGGAAGTTTACCTAGCTCAACCGAAACCAACCCAAGAGATCATGTCAAGGCCATAAGCACCACTGAAGAAGTCACTCCTTACTCACCTAGAAGATCGATGAATGGTAATGACGGTGCAAGACCCGAATTTTTCTTTAATTCTTCAATCAGTTTAAGAAGACTACTCAAAGAAAAGACAAAGATTGAAGAGGAGATTAAGGCTACAATGAAAGAAGGGAGCTCTGCAACCGATTTAAATGCCTTGCCTCATAAAGAAAAAGACCCAGGAAGTTTTACTCTACCTTGTTCAATTAATAATATATCTTTCAATAATGTGTTAGCTGACTTAGGAGCTAGTGTTAGTGTTATGCCTCTTAAGACATTCATTACCCTAGGACTAGGTAAATTAACACCAACTAAATTACTTATTGAATTGGCTGATAAAACGGTAAAACGACCTGAAGGGATTGCTAATAATGTGCTAGTTAAGATTGAGAAGTTTATTTTCCCTGTAGACTTTGTTATTTTAGATATGCCCGAGGATGTTAAGATTCCTTTAATCCTTGGAAGACCTTTCTTGTCTACTGCCCATGCTAAGATTGATGTGTTTAAAAGAAAAATCTCATTAAGGGTAGGGAATAATAAACTAGTCTATAAGTGCCAAGATCCTGTTAAAAGCATAATTAGAGGTGTCTATGTGCTAGGATTAAGAGAGCGTATGGACCTCGATCTTGAAGCTAGGCTTATGGGAGAAACATTGATTCAAAACAACTCAACTAATCCTAATCATGAGAACTTTGAGGAATTTATTGACCTTAATGTACCTACCGAACTTAGACGCGATGTTGTCAATGATTCTGATGATGGTGGTATGATTGTGTAGTAATTAACAAACGTAGGAGAATAGTTGAGAAAAAGAATTTGAATAATGATGTGTTTATTGAACTACCACCCCACCTTGCTTATTTATGCTTATATGATAATAAGAATTTCCCGTCTATCATTTTGTCATCTCTGCCCGAAAGGGACAGAACTTTGTTTATACAGATATTAAAGAAGAACGGCGTGGAAATTAAGGACGAGCAAGGAATGTTCAATATTACTGAATTGGGAATGAGGGAGCGCGATGTTTCCGACTCCTTCAATGATCGATATTAAAGAGCTGAACGTGAGTCTAACTTGAAGACTCTGGAATAAAGACAAGTGCTTACCGGGAGACAACCCGGATTTATCTTTTAATTTTCTGTTTTTGAGTCGAGTCAGTCAGGCCGCCGAGGATACGGCGCATCTCAACCATGAGATGCGACGCATCTCCTGCAATGGTCATATCTTTATTTTTCTGCATTTTTTATTTTCGAATTTAAAACTTTTTATCAGTTTATTTTAATGCGGCGCATCCCTGGTTAAGGATGCGGTGCATCTTTTATTCTGATCCGTATTTATTCCAGGCTCGATACGGCGTATCTTCTTCCATAAGATACGGCGCATCGACTGACCTGATGATTTTCATTTTTAATTTTTACGTTTTATTTTTTCCTAACTACTAATGTATTATGCAAGTTTGAACCTTTCTTATCTTAGGTGTGTTTTGAAGCCTTGGTGGTATTATAGATTCCTGCATTTCCTGTGGATAAATTGATTATGAAGCTTAAACGTTCTAATCCACAAGAAAGATGATTTTTGCTCTAATACAAATGGAGGATCATACCGAGCAAATCTCAGGGGAGTTTTTCTGTTCTAATTCTTTTATTTTCCAGTTTTTAACCTTTCATGCAAACAACGAGGACGTTGTTTAACTTAAGTGGGGGGATTGGAGAATTAGAACACTTAACACTTACTTGTCCTAAACTTTTCAAAATATGCTTAAAATGTGCTTAATATATCAAAATTTAAAAATTTTTAGCATGTTTTTGTTTAAAGTCTAAGTTGCATAGCTGCACACATGACGTTATTTTCAAAAATTGTGATTTTTCAAAATTCACAAATCTATGAGTGTGCCGGTGACTTGTAAACTTTAGGACTTGGCTTGTATACTATTCGAGACCACCATAATGAGTATTATTTATATAATTGGAATGACTTGTCTAACTTGGTAAAATTCTAGGATTACACCCAAATAGCCTTTATATGTTATGTGATATTAACTAACTACACTGGTTAGTTAACCCCCGTATAAAACCTTTTGTCACTCTCATTTTTAGAGTAAGATACCCCTAGAAAAACACTCAGAGCCATTCCTTTCGTTTCTTACACCTTTGTTAAAATGTTTCGTTACACCCTTACACCTTAGCCTACCCTGTAGATTAGAATCCGTGGTTGGTTAATTGCTATAGGCAAAGTGTGTTTCCTTACATTACCTGTGTTCGCGTGCGTAATTCATTATCTATGGTTAGGTCGGGAAATTGCACAATGCAATTGGAGTGAAAGTAAATATTGTATATCCTTGAGTTTATTTTTCGTGTGTTTACTACTTTCACTATTACCGTTATTTCTGAAGTTATGAAAAGTATGAAAAATTATCCAGAATTATCATTATAGTGATGTGGTAAAATTTTACACATCTATGTTTATGTTTCATTATTTAAAAAAAAAAAAAAAAAAAAAAAATCGAAAAAATGAGAAAAGAAAAAGAAAAAAAAGAAGAGTTGGATGTTAGTTTTAACCAACGATGTAAAGTTTTGTATTAAGTGGTTGATATCACCACTATTTGTTGTATATTATATCTATGGATTGAATGGGAGTTGGCAGTTATGGGAACGTCAACTAAGGTTTATTCTTTGATTAAGATCTTGTTGAGTATAATTCGTGTCTACCTAAAGCGTGTGTTTCAAGTGTTAAAGCGTGAGTTATTCAATGATATGAGTCTTATTCATGGGATGGTTGGGATAGTGATTAACCACACTTAGGATTTTAATGTATTTGTTTTGTTTATTTTTCATTTTTACACCAATTTATATCCCAAATATTATCCATACCCTGTATTATTCTTTATCCAACCAAACCTTTGATTTATTGAGATTAGGGATTTGAGCAATCTTAAGTATCGTAGTCGTGGATTCGGCTATGTATTTATGATTTTGTCGCCCTTTTTGATATATTATTATTGGTGAAGTTTGGACCTATCTTTAGCCTATTCGAGTTAAGAATTTGAGCAATTGCAAGTATCGTGTTCGTGGATTCGATCATGTATTTGTGATTTTGTCGCCTTTTCTGGAATTTGAAATCGATAGAGATTAAGAATAATTAACCCTTAAACCTCAAAACCCTTTTTACCGCTTTAGACTTGTTATTCCTTGGCTTTAGTGGAGGAGATGTGTATACTTGCCAAGCTTATGATAGAATATTTGTCGCGACTGGACAGTTAAACGATTAGATTTGCTTTTATCAGAATATTTTATTTTACTTCTAATTCGTTAAGTGTTTAGTTGTGTGATTATGACAAAAATGAATACATGCTTAAATATAAAAATAAATCCTAATATCTTTTAGGATACATTTTCATAAGATTTAATCTAAGGTTTACTTGGGGACAAGTAAAGTTCAAGTGGGGGGATATTTGATGAACTCAAATAAGTACATTTTATTACTATCATTTATCCTATTAATTTGACTTGTTTTATTATATTATGTATGAGGATTGATACTTAATCGTTTACTTTTGTAATTCTCAGTTGAAAACAAGCATTTGGTGAAACTTGGCGATTTTGGACTAATTATGGAGCAAAACATGCACAAAGTGAAGAGTCTACTGAAATGGACAAGATCAAGTCAAATCTGCTCCAGATGCGCCGCATCTCACTCATTACATGCGCCGCATCACTATCAATATTTCACCAGATACGATCCAAGATACAAGAGGACATGCGCCGCATCTATAAATGGAGTTACGCCGCATCTTCTGGCGGTGTACGAATATTCCTGAATATTATAATCTTGGACCCCACGCGAAGTTAAGTCAATGCGCCGCATCTACTCCTTAGATGCGCCGCATCTTACCCTCAGACAGAAACTATAAATACCCCAAGACCAGACGAATTCGAGGGAAGAGACCGAGACATATATTATTTACGAAGACCAAAGGACGAATTCAGTCAAGGCAGCAGCACAAGACACACTCAAATCAAAGATACAAGAGCTGTAAGAAGGTGCTGCATGTGTTTAATTCATTAAGTAGTTTTGTTTTATTGTGTTAGTAAACTTTAATTCATCAAGATTGGTGGCTTGTGTAATGTGACAACGGAAAGATTGCACTCCCTTAAAACTGCTTTCTCATCAATTAAAGTTTATATGTTAGTGTCTTTGGTGACTTTTATTAGTGCATTGATAACCTCTGTAGCTAGCTGAGCGTTGATCGGGTCGCCATGCCTCTGCCCTCGCCTATTTATTAGATGCCTATGCATTCTATGGTCTGTAGAAAAGTAGGAGAAAGATAAATAGGATAGTCATAAGTAATCATTAAGGGTTTACTCGCCGATAAGATTAGAACCAACGAGAAAGGACTTAATCTCGGTGCGTTGCATCGAACTATACACTTCATATAACACTAGCAATAAAACAAGTGACAAACTACTTATCATAAGGACAGCCCTCTTATTGTCTCGAGTATTTATCTGTGTACGTGTGTGCTACTTGCTGATTCGTGCCTATTGGTTTAGTTTATTATTTAATTGCAACCAAATCATGCCAGTCTCTCAGGCTGAACCCCCTTGCGTTAGATTAGGTTGTATAGCTAACTTAATATATTAAAATACTGATTAGAATAACTAGGTAATACGTTCCACTCTTAGTGATCGACACTCTACTTACCATTATATTCATACTGACCGGGTACACTGCTCGTTAAGTGTGTGTGTTATTGATAAGTCGGCTAAATATAAATTTAAAACTTGAATAGGCATTAAAACTGCTAAACCGCAACGACACATCACGCGCATCAACGGGACAGTAAGGTGGAGAAAGGGAAGAGATTATAAGAAAAAATTGTATTTTGTTTCGTGTTCTCGAGTCGTAAGGAAACGAAAAGGAAAGGAACATAACATTTACAAATATACCCTTTTAATTAAAAGAACAGATTTTGATAGTTTTACGTCACATATGAAATAAAATCAAAAGGATCAGAATTTTTTTTAGTTTTATATTGTTAATCGATTAACCAAAACCCATGATGGAAAAACATTATTTTATTGAAACTTTTATGCGAATCATGCTATTGAATAAATGCATAAATTAATTGTTTTTAAGTTCACTGTGTACCAATTCGTATAAACAGTATAAAGCATTAGTTTAATATTTATTTTACATCGATCTGAGTAAATGCACCATTCATTCTTTGTTTAATTGTTTTTAAATTCATAATGATATTGGACTTATTGGTTGTCATGAAGAGCAAAACGGTGCGTCAGTATGTTGCAGATTTGGTTAGAAAAAGTGATGACAAGGTTAAAATTGTAATTTTACAAAATTGTTAGAATTTGGTAACTGCTTTTCTCACCAATCCTCCCAATCCTCCCGCTTTTGGGCGGATCCTTTTTATAACAAAATACATTATGCATCCCTTCCTTTCCCCTTCCCTGCTCTTTCCTTCCCTTCCAAAAAAAAAAACTTAACAACACCATTTTTTTCTATTTCCCTTTCTGTTCTTTTTTCTTTCTTTAAAATATAAAACTCGAGAACATAGTGTAAGAGTTTGAGAGAATGGTGGGGGTTCTATGTAAGTTCTTGGTTCACACTACGAGTTACATATCTATAATGTGGTACTTGTTTTGTGTGTGTGAGTGGTGATAAAGGTCCAAGTGATTAAAGCCTACATGGTTGACTTGGTAAGCAATAATACTTGAAACCGCCTTCCATGTTGCTGATTATTAGGAGGAGGATCGTGATCTTAACTGATCACTTTGATCACGATCTACTACGACTTGTACTAAGCTATAAAAGGGGTTTTAATGGTTGCTCTTACTAACAAAAAAGACACGTGAAAACATTCACATAAAAAACACCATGAAGTCCCTCTTTACCCTATGATGATGGGCTACTCTCTTATGTTTTCTGTCTTCCACCAATGGCATTACGTTGCTGTGGATCGCTGCCAATATGCAAAGTTGTGTCTGCATCAAATCCTGGGGGTTTTACGATGGAAGGCTCTCAGCGAAATAGAGCACGCAAATTCCTTTAAGGACAGGGGTTTCTCCCTTGCAACGACACTATTTTACTGTTTGCTGTCGTTGTTGTTGTTTCAGGTTTGTCCAACACCAATTTCATTGGATCCGTTAATGTTCCGTGTTGGATTCTTTCTGCAGTTTTACTCCTGCAGTGACCCGCTGATCCTTGTCAAATAAGTATGTGTTTTGACTCTTATAATGAATATTCTTATTATTATATCATAGTTATACATGTAGCAGTAGACTATGTAGAAGAATATACAACAACGAACTGATCCTATCTTCCATATCCATTATTCTGAATCGATTTGGGATAAATTTAGGGAAGAATTTGGGGTTATGAAGTTACGATGAATTAATAAGAAGAGATGCTTGGGTGACAAAGGGCTGTGTTTCTTTAGCGGTGTTGGTGTAAATTTATTCGATGGGATTATAATAAGTTTATATAGAAAGTTTGATAAGCTCGACTTATCAGTTTACTTAATTGAGCTTATGAGCTTATAAAGCGTTTAAAATCAATTAGATAAGTAATAAAGTTCATATGTTCAAAAAAAAGTATAAGTTCATAAGCCTAATAAAGCTAACTACCGGTACACCTAAAAATTCGGGTCCTGAAAACTAGTAAACTATCGTCTTTTTCGGCGAGCTTAATATTATCCGGCGAGCTTCATATTTCTGGTGAGCCTAAACAGGAAATTAATAACTTTGTCAGATCTAAATGATATGAGATTTACGGATACAACTTTCAAGTCCCAACAATAATGAGTTGTTTGGCTATAAGCTATAATTGACCCAGTCGAGTCACTGGGTTACCGGTTCGACCGCCTGGTCAACCTGGTTTTCTATAGAAAAAAAATTCAACCGGGTTAACCGGTTCGACCACCGGGTCAACCCGGTTTTTGATAAAAAAATGAAAAATACCAAACCCGGTCGGGTTTCGAGAACCGGATTGACTCGGGTCACTTAAAACCCGGCGGGTCTAACCGGTTAACCCGTTTTTAAAAACCCAGTTTTTTACCCCTTTTTTTGCAGGGACCGGTTCAGCCGGTTAACCCGGCTGGGTCGACCCGGGTTTCAAAACATTTGCTATAGCGGGAATAAATCTAGTGAGAAGAATTATTGAAATGAGAAGAGTGAGAAGAAATTATGGCCACATATTTCAAATATGAAAGAAATATATGAAAGGAGAAATAATAACGAGTTGCATCTACTTTTGTAGATGCATCTCACAATTTGTGGTTGTGGTTTCTTCTTATTCTTTTCATCTTAATTAAATTTCTCATTTGATCCTAAGTCATAAGCTATAATGTAGAACAAATAACAAAAAAAATTGCAAGATCAACAAAGCTACTTTCGATTATTTTTCCATTAACACCACCACAATTACATTTGCATCAAAATTGGTTAAGCAACATAATTTTGTTAACTATAAGATGGTTAAAACAATGTCATCCTTATTGAACAACCAAAAAGTCCTATTGTCTCTAAGTTAAAATTAGGATTTTCACAACTTCCCGCATATATCTATATGTAAAACTGAGTTTCATGTGATAAATGTATGTATTTATGATTATAAAATAATAATATATATATATATATATATATATATATATATATATATATATATATATATATATATATATATATACTTACAACTATATAATGGTTAAATGCAGTGCAAATAATAATGATTATAAACTAATGACTACCATATATATTTTGTAAATACGTTTTACATAAAATCTATAAACTTTAATAATATAATATACACAAGTTTCATGCAATAAACTTACGTTTTAAAATTTCAAGATCAGCAAAGCTACTTTCGATTATTTTTCCCATTAACACCACCACAATTACATTTGCATCAAAATTGGTTAAGCAACATAATTTTGGTTGGTTAAGCAACATAATTTTGGTAACTATTAGATGGTTAAAACAGTGTAATCCTTATTAAACAACCAAAAATTCCTATTGTCTCTAAGTTAAAATTAGAATTTTTACAACTTCCTAAGTCATAAGCTATAATGCAATACAAATAAGAAAAAAAATTCTTTCATTTTCAAAATTTCTTATTTGATCCTAAGTCATAAGCTATAATGCAAAACAAATAAGAAAAAAAAAAAATTTGCAATATCAGCAAAGCTACTTTCGATTATTTTTCCCATTAACACCACCACAATTACATTTGCATCAAAATTGGTTAAGCAACATAATTTTGGTAACTATTAGATGGTTAAAACAGTGTCATCCTTATTGAACAACCAAAAAGTCCTATTGTCTCTAAGTTAAAATTAGGATTTTCACAACTTCCCGCATATATCTATATGTAAAACTGAGTTTCATGTGATAAATGTATGTATTTATGATTATAAAATAATAATTCTAATATATATATATTTTAAATATACTTACAACTATATAATGGTTAAATGCAGTGCAAATAATAATGATTATAAACTAATGACTACCATATATATTTTGTAAATAAGTTTTACATAAAATCTATAAAGTTTAATAATATAATATATAAAAGTTTCATGCAATAAACTTACGTTTTAGTAACTATATAATAATGATCATAATATACATTTTGAATATGTTTTATATATTTTATAATTATGTTTTATATATTTATATAACAATAAAAATTAAATGTATTTATGAATGTTGTGTTCAAAATTAAGTTTTTTGATATAATAGATTGTTCTAAAGAAATTCGTTCATTTTCAAGCACTTTTTAAAAAGTCGTGTAATTGAAAAAAAAAAAAAGATATATGCGGTGTTAAAAATTAACTTTTTATGAAAAATATAAAGGTACGTGCATTGCACGGGTATGCATGACTAATATATGTTTAATAAAAAGGTTGCTATGCAGCCCATCGGTTAAACTTATAATAAAAATCAGCGTTGAAAGTGTGGGTCTCGCGGGCTTTTAGCAACGACATTCGTCGTCACTAAAAGTGAGTTGTCTCGATGGTTATTGTCGTAGTACGATAAAGTTGTATTAAAATTTAAAGAAAAATAGCTAGATGTAAACTGGGCTGGGTCTAATACGATGCACTAATTGCATGGGCTTTAACTAATTCCGATATCTAGAGGCCCAATGTATCAACCGGATTTTTTAAGGCAATACTTGTTCGTAAAAACTCAAAACTATTTGTGACAAACGGTAATTTTCCAAAATCATTTTAATAATAAATTTCATTTACTATTATCTATTATACAATTTCATTTATTATCTATTATCTCAAAATTTGTGGTTGCGGTTTCTTCTCATTCTTCTCATCTTAATTAAATTTCTCATTTGATCCTAAGTCATAAGCTGTAATGCTAAACAAATACGAAAAAAAAATACAAGATCAGCAAAGGTACTTTCGATTATTTTTCCCATTAAAACCACCACAATTACATTTGCATCAAAATTGGTTAAGCAACATAATTTTTGAATGGTTAAAACAGTGTCATCCTTGTTGAACAACCAAAAAGTCCTATTGTCTATAAGTTAAAATTAGGATTTTCACAACTTCCTAAGTCATAAGATATAATGCAAAACAAATAAGAAAAAAAATTCGTTCATTTTCAAAATTTCCCATTTGATCCTAAGTCGTAAGCTATAATGCAAAACAAATAAGAAAAAAAATTGCAATATCAGCAAAGCTACTTTCGATTATTTTTCCCATTAACACCACCACAATTACATTTGCAACAAAATTGGTTAAGGAACATAATTTTGGTAACTATTAGATCGTTAAAACAGTGTCATCCTTATTGAACAACCAAAAAGTCCTATTGTCTCTAAGTTAAAATTAGGATTTTCACAACTTCCCGCATATATCAATTTGTAAAACTGAGTTTCATGTGATAAATGTATGTATTTATGATTATAAAATAATAATTCTAATATATATATATATTTTAAATATACTTACAACTATATAATGGTTAAATGCAGTGCAAATAATAATGATTATAAACTAATGACTACCATATATATTTTGTAAATAAGTTTTACATAAAATCTATAAAGTTTAATAATATAATATATAAAAGTTTCATGCAATAAACTTACGTTTTAGTAACTATATAATAATGATCATAATATACATTTTGAATATGTTTTATATATTTTATAATTATGTTTTATATATTTATATAACAATAAAAATTAAATGTATTTATGAATGTTGTGTTCAAAATTAAGTTTTTTGATATAATAGATTGTTCTAAAGAAATTCGTTCATTTTCAAGCACTTTTTAAAAAGTCGTGTAATTGAAAGAAAAAAAAAGATATATGCGGTGTTAAAAATTAACTTTTTATGAAAAATATAAAGGTACGTGCATTGCACGGGTATGCATGACTAATATATGTTTAATAAAAAGGTTGCTATGCAGCCCATCGGTTAAACTTATAATAAAAATCAGCGTTGAAAGTGTGGGTCTCGCGGGCTTTTAGCAACGACATTCGTCGTCACTAAAAGTGAGTTGTCTCGATGGTTATTGTCGTAGTACGATAAAGTTGTACTAAAATTTATAGAAAAATAGCTAGATGTAAACTGGGCCGGGTCTAATACTGTTAGGAATATAAATATTCATATGAAGACTCGGTCACCCCGAGTACTCATTAGCATTAAACAGCTCGTAGGATTATTAGTAATAGTTTAGTTATTATAGTATTCGTGGAGTGGGTCGGGTCTTTACCCACTGTCAGCTCACTCCACAGCCCACACGGGGCGTCTAATATTGTAGTATATATACCCCTTCCCTCACATGGGAAGGGTTGGACCTTTTCACTTGCTCAATCTAATATTTCTCATTTTCTCTCTCTAAAAGGCTCCCATCCTCTCTCACTCTCTCTCTAGATTCGATCTATTATTAAACTTGTGTTTGTGTTATGATTTCTAGTAGCTTACAATTGATATCAAGAGCCAATGTTAGGTTCGATTGATTGTATGTGTTAGGATTTGCAGCTTAGTTTTTCTTGTGTTCTCTTGTTTTTCTTGGTTCGAATACAAACACTGATTCTATTATCTTGGTTCGAATACAATTGGTATCAATTGGTATCTATGATAATTAATGTGTGCGTCCGGTTTTATTGTCACATCTGTTCTTGATTCCTATGATTTAATAACCTTCATTTAATAACTCATCAAGTGCAGCGGTCAAAGATTTGATACGTGTTGGTTTCTGCGGTCAAAGAAGTAATACGAGTAGTGATTAGTTGTTCATACGTTTGAACTGAAAACATCACTAGTTGTTGTTCTTGTTTTTTCCTAATTTTTTTTCATGGCTTATTTGAGGTTAAATGTGCATCTTTAAAAGTTTTTTCTTGGTTGAGATTTGGCATTGTTCTTGACTGCGATTTGATAGTCCCTTGTTGCGGTTTGTTGTAAAAAGAGAAAACTTTTGTTTGCGAGTTGCCTTGAACAGCCCTGCGTTTTGGTTACAAACTTAATTGGGTATAGAGACAAAACTGGTGAAAGTGACATTTGTACTTTTTCGAAAGTGACCTGCGGTTTGGTAGTTGCGTTTTGGTGTTGCGGTTTGTGATGTTGCGATTTGACCTTTGCGGTTTGAGTCTGATTTTTGGGTCACAGCGTGTTGATGTTGTGTTTTGAATTTAAAGGTTGCGTTTTGTGAAGAATTTTTGTTGTGTCAACATGAACTAAACGCTGTCCAAAAAACTCATGCTTGTTGCGATTTGATGGTGTTGACCAAGTCAAACTAGACTCGAAACAAAGTGCAAACATAATCTGTTTAATCATTTTTTTTTCATTCCAAGAAAAAGATAAACGATTCTTCGTAACAACAAACAAAATCAATCCTAGAGATACTACCATATACCCTCGCTTTTCACTCTCCAACATCACTGATCTAAATCTAAACCACTAACCAAAACTCAAAAACAAATCATAGATCTCTGCTTATCTCGTTGTGCAATCCAAGATTCGTCCAAAGACAAACCACAAGAGATTTACCATCATTGATCCGTGTTAGAAGCTATACTTCCTTACAAGTCCGAAAACTCTCAAAGAAAAAAGATAACAAGTATGTTATCATTGTTCTTTTGTTCGATTTAAGCGAATACAACAACACAAAAATTCTTACCTTGACAACTCCGTTTGGTAACGAAAGATATAAATCACAAACAAGTGTGATTTGTTATTCGAGGTAAACAGACTCACATGGATTGAATTTTTGGTGTGGCTGCTCGGAGTTTATTTGGTGTGACTGCGTTTGGGTTAAGAGAGTTTATGGTTAGTAAAGATTGAGGAAAGTGCGATAAGTGGTTGGTTTATAATCATGAAATTAGGGTTAATCGTGAAATTGGGCTGAACAATTAAAGTGGGCTGGACGAGTTAAATATTGGGCTTGCACTAGTTAATCGTGAAATTGGTTTTTCTCTTTCCCTAAGTGGGCTGAACTTTGGATTAATAACACAAGGACGATTTTTAAGTTTTTTTTTTCTGGGGCTGAATATTATTGATTCTTATCACAAGGACGAATTTCTTGTTTGGTAAAGAATTTTTGGGTATAATTTTGGACAACGACTTTGATTGAGCTTCAACAATCCGAGATTGAGATTATTTTGGGTTGAGATATTTTCGGGTTTATTGGATATAGCTACGGGGTTTATTCGGATTTCAAAACACGAGCATTGTCTGAAATTCACTATGACTTGTCTACTTCATCACTTATACTCATTTCAACCAAACCGAATCATAATCAAACAACAGTTCACAAAGTCTAACAATCATTCATCACTCTCAACACACAATCACTAATCATCAAACCGATCCAAACTTTTATCATAACACATTCAAGTAATCATTATCATTTCACGGTTTATTCTTGATTTTTGTAAAATCCCACAAAAGAATCCATTTCTCGGTTTAAATCATAGAATTGTAAAATCCCGTGCACGTTTACTTCATGTCTACTACTTCAGATTCTTTCATATCTGAGGTACTCAAGTTATACGACACGTACGATAAACATGTTGATATAAATAATGCCTAAAAACATTATTAATACTTCTTGATATCTCTATGTTTTGATAATCACAAAATGTAAACTCATTAAACATAAACTTATTAAATAAACAAGTATTTAGTTGTAAATATTCATTTCTACAACTCAATCACTTAAGGTATGAATAAACAAATGCCTAATGCATTATATGATCAAAGGAACATTTTCTTAATCACTTGATTTTTTATAAAATGACACAAACATTTTATATCTTTTAGAAAATCATTTTTGGTATTAAATAAAAATGTTTAATCCATTATAAATTTATGAATTCAAATTTTCAACCAAAAATGGCAAAAATGTTCCAGAAAAACCTTCCCCACAAAAAGACAAATCTGAGCAACGTTCGGATTTGGGCGGCCCCCTTAATTTACTAGGCGGTCCCCTTAATTATTAAGGGGACCGCCCCGCTCCTCCAGCTGTAAGATTTTGCCTATAAATACTGGACTTTCCCTGGACTTTTTTCTCACCTTTTGTACCCCAAACCTTCTGTTCTAAATCTCTTCTAATCTTTCTAAATCCTTTCTAAATCCTTTGATCATATATTCTTAAGCATTGGTTTCTAAGTGATCCAAGCTTCTACCATCCAAGTGCAAAAGAAGAATACTCCTTCAACAACTAGAGAAGAAGTATTGCAACTTAGTATCATCTTGCTACCTAAGTTGTTTGTATAATCATTCATTCATTTGTGTATAAGTTGTGTATATTTGTTAGATAAGTGTGAGCATAATTGTTTAGGCTAAATTAGTGTGTTAGTAGTGAAGTTGTGAAGAAGTTAAGGTGTGTAAGTAGTGAAGGTGTAAGGAAGTAGAAGAGTATATAAGTAGTACCAGGTTGTGAAGTAGTTGTGAAGCCGTAGTGTAGAAGTTGTGAAACTGTTGTGTAGAAGTTGTGAAGCGGTTGTGTAGAAGTTGTGAAGCCGTCGTGAAGAAGGTGTGAATAAGTTGTGAAGAAGTCGTGTAGAATTTGTGAGATTGGTTCTAGCTACGATTAGGACCCGACATCTAGCTTTGTGTTGTTAAACCGGTGTAAGCAAATGTTGTGTAAGGTTTTCTCCGCCATAAGGGAGCTTGTTGACATAGTGAAGAAAACTCTCGAGTTAGGTGCTCGAGGAGTGGAGTAGGGCAAGGAAGGTGTCCTTGTAGCCGAACCACTATAAATCCTTTGTCTCGCGGTTCGATCTTTCCATATCTATCTTTCATTTCATTTCATTACTTTATTTGCATTGTTAATTTAGATTTACTTATATTTTTTCATATTGTTCAAGAGTTGAGTTCACATAAATTCGAATCTAAGTTTTTAAAAGTAAACAAAGTTTTTAATAATAAATTAAAAAGACGTAAAACTATTCAACCCCCACCCCTTCTAGTTTTCCACAATTGGTATCAAGAGCCACGTCAAACAAGATTTTTAAAATATATTGTATTTTAAAACTTGAATCGATATATGGAATCGGAAAAATATTTAAAAGGGCAATCTATGCAAAGACCACCGCTATTTGAAAGTGATGGTTTTCTTTATTGGAAAAATAGATTCGAAACTTATGTGAAATCAAAAGATCTTGATCTTTGGCATGTTATTACCTATGGTGATTTTCCCCCTATTCAATATAATCCTTTAACTAAAATATATGAAATTGTACCTTTTGAAAAACAAAGTGAAGATTTAAAAAGAAAATTTGCTAAAAATAATGAGGCAAAAATGGTTATTTATAATGCGTTACCACGTAAAGAATACGAAAGGATTTTTATGTGTGAAACCGCAAAAGAAATTTGGAACTCCTTACTAATAACTCACCAAGGTAATAGTCAAGTCAAAGATAATAAAATAGATCTTCTTGTTCAACAATATGAACAATTTACGATTCCGGAAGAGGAATCAACAGATAATGTGATGAGTGTCTAAATACTCATCATTTTATTCCCATTTAGACTGTTAAAATAGCCAAAAACACTTTGAAATGCTTCAAAATACAGAAAATATCATAAAATGTGTTTTTATATGATTCAGGAACAAAAAGATTGAAAACAAGTGAAAATCATGCAAAGTTCACAAAATTGTCATTTTCAGTCCCTGAAGTTTCACAAATTGGCAGAATTAGTCCCTGAAGGTTTATTTTGAAAGAAAAAGTCAACAAAGGTCCTTGGAGTTCACAAGTTGTCACAATTGTTCCTTGGGTGAAAAGATTCAAGAAATTACAATATTGGTCCCTCAAGTTTGACAAATGGCAAAAATAGTCCCTGGGCATACAAAAAATAGAAAATTACATCTATGGCCCTTGTACTATTCACAATTCACAAATTATACCCCTCGGATAACCTTTGGAAAGTTGACAACTCACACCCTTCAACAATTCAGAAATTACAAAATTGGTCCTTATGGTTATATATACAAACCGGACCCCCTTTATTATAAATAACCCAACACCCTTTTATTATTAAAACCCCAACCCAATCCTATTAACTAAACCCATCAGCCCACATACAAAACAATAACCCAAGCCCATAAAATATTAAACCCGACCTCACCCTAAGCTAAATATCAGGGTCAAACTAAAGTTTGACCCGTCTTCTTCCCCAACTTGCCCGCCAATACCACCCTCAACCCACAACATTGCTCTGCCAAACCACCTGACACATCCACCATCACCTTCCCCCTCCTCCAATAAGAGTCTTCACACATTATCTCCCCCATGTGCTCAGAAACGTTAAAAAAAACCACTTGTCCTGTTTTCCCGCCAAAATTGGATTGAACGATTGGGATTAATTCAAGACACATGGATAGGTGGGATTTGATCAGAGGAGAGAGATGAAGCCTTTGGGTTGATATAAAAAGAGAGAAGAAGCAGGATTAAATATTATTAGTTTAGCTTAGTTTAGTTTTAATACGTAGGTAGTGTAATTCACTTTTCAAGTTGTAATTTTCGTTTCTCAGTTGTAATTCATGCTAATTTCAATCAAGTTAATCTTATGTGAAGCTCTCTTGATCTAAATTTCATTTATAATCAGATTTCATGTTGTCTGTTAAGCCGAATAAGCTCTATTGCTTATTAATCATCACAAAAAGCCATAAAAACCATTACTATAAGCTTATAAAAGCTTATAATAGCTTTTTGTAAGCTTATATAAATATAAGTTCTGAATTTTAAATATGAAGAAAAGTCAAGAAAAGTCAAAGTTATGTCAAATAAGCAATTGGGTGAGATAAGCAGTTGTGATTAAGCTGGAATGGGGTCTAAACTTGGTAAGTGACATTCCAAGCTCAGTTCTGATCTAGTTCTCCTATGTTTCTTATACCATTCAGTTTTAAGCTTTTTTCATATTTTGCATCATTTTCTTGTTCACTGTGCTATAGCTTATTAATAAGCTTATTGTTTTGATTTCCTGCTTATTAGTAGTTTACAATAGTATTTCTTCAAGTCTTATCAGTATTTCATAATAGTTTCTTAATTTTCCTTAAAAATCTATAAAAAACCAAAATTAGTCAATTTAGTATAGCTTATTTTATAGCTTATTTCTGCTTGGAAAGTTGCTTAAAATAGTTTAATTAAGTCATCTAATTAGTAATAACCAGAATTCATAAGTTAAATTTGTGTTTCCTAGTGTTAAATCATCATCAGTACCCTATTAAGGGGTGTTTGGTTCGAGCAGTCAAACTAGTCAAACTAGCTTGTACTGTACATTGGCCAATATCCCAACTTTGGATCAGCTTAATTTAGCCATAATAAGCTGTTTTTAAGATCTCTTTAGCATAGTAGATAGAAAATCAAGTTTTTTATGTCCTGTGCAATTTTCAGTCCTCAATAAGTCAAATTAAGCCAAAAAATCAGCCACAAGCTTATTTGGCCCTTGTTCTTTTCATTTCTGGAGTCCTTTAAGTCTTACTAGAGTATTCAAATAGTTTTGGTTTGGTCTTGTTTAGCCTACACATCTCTGCACACCACAACAGTTCAGCAGACTCAGTGTATACTGAGTTGCTGAAGCTGCTGAACTCACCTCATTTATGGCCTTTCTAGATTAGCTGAGGCCTTGCTTTTTGTGTTTCTGAATAGCTCATAGTACTAGCTCACTTTTGCCCCTATAATATTCAACTTATCAGCTTAATTTAACTGCTTAATTTGCCCTGCAAATTGGCCATTTTCCTGAGTTTCTGCATAAGCTTTGCTACTGTTCTACTGCTTATCTTGTTTATTCATTGTTCTTATTTGTGTTTTCAAGTTATTTTAAGCTTCTAGTAGTGTATTAAACTTGTCCTGAGCTTTTGGTTAAGTGTTGAGCTTATTAGCTTATTTTTAGCTTATTAGCCCAACTTCTTATCTGCCCAACTGCTTATCTGGGCTTATTAAACTTTTGATTTTAATTTTCCTAGCTTTTAAATATTATTTTAGACTTATCCTGAATTTTTCAGATTTTTCCTAAGTCATTTGATATTTTTAATATTTTTAATTAGTTTATAATAGTAATTAAATCATAATAAATAAAAAATTAATCAGAAAAATATAATTCTAATTTTCATAATTTTCTTTCATTAATTAGATTCTAGGAAAAATATAATAACATTTTTAGACCATAAGAAATAAAAAATAAAAAATAAGTGATAGTTTCTATTTAATGGATTTTATCTTTTTAGATTTTTAATTAAACACTTTTCATTTTTATAATTTTCTTAGCTTCTTTTCAACTTATAATATTTATAGAAAAAGTTTTAGATTTTTCTTTGTTCATTTAGTATTTTTTATAATTAAAATTAGTTTAAAAAGTAATTAAATAATAAATAATTAATAAT
Organism: Artemisia tridentata subsp. tridentata; assembly: GCA_021014915.2. Taxonomy (NCBI): domain Eukaryota; kingdom Viridiplantae; phylum Streptophyta; class Magnoliopsida; order Asterales; family Asteraceae; genus Artemisia; species Artemisia tridentata. Next base: position 467,398,762 of record CP139508.1, read on the forward strand.
AATAATAATTAGATAATAAGTGTAAAAAAATATATAATTTTAGTTTTAAAATAAGTTTTAAGTAATTTTACATTTTTAGGTTTTAATTTTCTAAATATTTCAGTTTTTGTCCCATTTTAGATTTCATGTTGCGCGTTTGTAGTTTATTTTAATCGCGTTTAAATTTCTTTTGTATAAATTGTTTATCATTTGTTAATTAGATATAAAAAAGCAAAATCCAAAATATCTAATTCATCAGTCACTCTAATCCAAAACTTTCCACAGTTTGCCCATTCATACCTCGTTGGGAAACGACCCAGGTAATCACTTACCTGGTTTCACACTACACACGAACGTGAGTTTTTGCAAGTATCCTTTTTCACAAAGGGGTGATTTGTATTTATTCACGTGTATCCATCGTTGCATAATATTTATATCTATTTAGCACGGATCATAATGCTTTTGCTTGGTTTAACACTATCATCACAAGTTTAAAAGCACTTGATGAGAGTTTTTCTAGTAAGAATTTTGTTAGGAAATTTCTTAGGGCTCTTCATCCAAAATGGCGGGCTAAAGTTACGGCGATTGAAGAATCGAAGAACTTGTCAACTCTTCAACTTGACGAGTTGATCGGCAACTTGAAAGTATTCGAAGCAATAATAAAGAAAGACTCCGAGATGGTCAATGGAAAAAGAGAGCAAAGCAAGTCAATTGCATTGAAAGCTAGGAAGGAATCTATTGACGAGGATAGCTCAACCTCCGAAAGTGATGACGAAGAATATGTCACGGCCGTAAGAGACTTCAAGAAATTCTTCAAAAGAAGAGGAAGATTCGTTAGACAACCACATGATGAAAGAAAGACATTCCAAAGAAACAAAGACGACAAAAGTAGCAAGAGCGAAAGGAAGTGCTTCAAATGCGGTGATCCAAATCATCTCATCGGAAAATGTCCAATGTTGTCAAGGGATCAAAATCAAAAGGCGTTCGTTGGAGGAGCATGGAGTGATAGCGATGAATATGAGAAAGAAATAACAAATGATGAAAAATGTCTTATAGCCAAGGCATCCAATGAGGTACTTTCCGAAACCAAATACTTTAGTGACAAAAATCAATCATTAGACGAAAAAGACCTAGATAATGAATATAATAGGTTATGCAAATTAGGTCAAAAAGTCATGGCTAAAAATAAATCACTAAAACATATTAATAATCGATTAGAAAATGAAGTACTCAAATTAAAAATTAAACTACAACATTTAGAAAAAGGAAAAGAAGTTTTTATAGAATGTAAAACATGTCTTGAGGTCAAAAATGAAAACGAAAAACTTAAAGATGAAATTTCCAAACTTGACAAGTTTAAAAATAGTAGTAACTCACTTAAGAAAATAGTAAGTGTTCAAGGAACTTCGGGAGATAAAACCGGTCTAGGATTCAACTTAAATAATGTTTCAACTAGTGAAAATAAAAATGTAAAGTTTGAATGTCAATCTAGTAAACAAAAACCATTAGAGTCAAAACCTAAGTATATACTTATAAAAGATAGAAAAATACCTATTGCGAGTAATGAGGAAGTAAAAAGTTTTTATAAACCATCATTAAAAGCCAAAACCGGATTTTCTAAACTGAAATTAAGATCTAAAACTCCACCTCCAAATAGACCAAATAATCCTCATCCTAAATCTAAAACCCCTCAACCTAGAAGAAATCAAGGTAGACAAAACTTTCCTAATAATAATAATCACCCAATGTGGAATTATTCACTTCAACCAAGTTTCAACCCTTGGGGAATACTTTCACCATACATGCAAATGCAAACCACGTTTGGTTCAAACAATTTTGGACAAATGGGACAATGGGGACCAAGTGGCTAAATCGTCACTCATTGAATAATTCAGAAACTCATCTATGTTTGGCTTACATAAGTCAATATGACACCTTGAAGCGTTTGAAGAAAAATCTACTGAAGACTAAAAGGTACGCTTTCCTTTTAAGTTTATTGTTATAATATATGCTTAGATTAATGACTAGTCATTTCATGCCTATTTAGCTCATAATGCCTAGTTTATATATACACATAATAACTTATATGAATCTACTTAGAACCTAGAATCACTTGTTCTTTTCCCTTTGGCCCTCTTAAGCTATAACGTTTAAAATGGAAATCTTCTATGTCCACTATTAGAAAACTCATGGTGATGAAGTGAAATGAGTTAAGTGGATTAATCATTAACATAGAAGTAAGATTAGATTTCTCGCGTTAGAAAACTATGGATGAAACAAGCTCTCGTAGACTATGGCATCAAGTTAGATAAGTGTGCGACAACAAAGGAGCTATAGGTGTTAGGTTATACCCCATTCAACTCTCTCGCATCAAACATATAGAATTTCGTCATCACTTCCTTATGACCATAGGATATGTAGAAAAGGGTAGCATGTGACAATAGCCTTAACCAATTCCCTTGAGCATGAGATCTTTAACAACCATTTTTTTTTTAAATCTAGGATTAATGGTATTTGTTGTCAAAAATCTAGTATCTTTAAAAATATACAGAAACTTCACATTTTGGAAAAATGATTTTTTAGAAGACTATTTCACTTTTCTATTAACATGTTTTACTATCTCATTTTTCTTCTTATTATTATATATATTTATATAATAATAAAAACACCAAAAACATTTTCCATTTTCTTTGTTTAATAATAACAACAATAAAATTTACCATAGAGAACCAAGACAGAGTACTACCTAACTGGAGGTACGACCATAATAAGTTCCCAAACCAAAGATAAAAACTTGCCTTTGTGTCGCTTGCGAATTCGGCTCACCTTTGATTGATAAAACAAACTATAACGGAGGTTTAAGGATAGTTTGACATTAAATTGTCGAACTGAAAGAAGCGGGTTTTTAAGGAACATTAATTGCCCACCTTTGCTTCTCCGCCACTCTGTGCGTTTTTCAGTCAGAGAGCTACCGTACGCTGGTTGATTTAAGGTTTAAGTTCCTTGTGTTTTGCGTTGATCTTGTTGAAAAACCAAAAACCCAAAAATATTCATCTTTTCCCTCTTACCCTTTTTGATTCCTTATCCCTTTACCCTCTATCCATTTGATTCTAACTTCTATATTCTTATGGCATCTCACGACGACGATTTCTTTGAACTTAGGGCCCTTAAAAACAACATTGAAAAACTTCAAGCCTTGTCAAAAAGTTCGAGATGTCGTGTTGATTATGATGGACCATCGATTCCTATTCCCTCTTCGGTAAGGGAAATGGAACGAGAAACCGGGGTGACAAAGGACCCGGTACTTCTCTTTGATAATGGAAGTGCTAAATACGTCCAACCTACGGTTGTCCAAAAATCTAAGCTCACAATTACTCCTAAACCGTCAAGAATCGATCCTAACCTTTCACGATTTACGGTTAAAAGTTTGTCAAGCAAACGTACAGAGCTTAGAACGGTGACTAAAAAGAACGACTTGCCTAATCTTCACGTTTATCAAGAACAAGAACCAGAGACCATAACGGAAGTGGTGGAAATTCCTAGCTCTCAGAGCACACCACTTGTCCCACCTCTGGATTTTATTCCTTGTGTCGGTTGTGGTGAGTCGCTTTTCGGTTTGCCATGTCGTTGGTGTACATGTGAACAATGTGGTAATGATATTCGAGACGGAAGTTGTTTGTTTTGTGGTTCGAGGAATTCATTTTCTTATAATCCTAATCCGAACTCATTCAACGACTCTTCAAATTTTTCCAACTACCCATCACATTCATACGAGCAAGAATCATATTATCCAAATATCAATGATGCATCGTATCAAAATACACCAAACTTTTCTTGTGAATTTTGTGGAGGTTGTCCTCATCCGGAATATGATTGTCGAACAGGAGATATGCTTGTCTATGAGCAGAACCCTTATAACAATCAGACATCATCCGGATTTGACACATCTCCATATTATCCACCACCACCACAACAGTTTTACTGTTGTGAATACTGTGGAGGTCCGCATTATGAATCCGATTGTCAAACGAGAACCCCGCTTGTCAATGAGCATGGTCCGTGTAACAGTTACGATTATTCTTATCACGACCAGCCTCCACAGCATCAAACGATTCAAACTCAGCCTCAGCTACCTCTTGAAGAATCTTTCGAAGATGTATTACAAAAACTTCAAAATTTTGTGGATACACTTAATGATTTGGCTGTTAAACCTACCCAAGAAAATCCTCATCAGAAAACTATTGGAGAGCTTCTAGCTGAAGAAGAACAAACAGCTAGATTAAGTTCCAAATATCGTCAAACTTTCATTTGCGATGACGATGATGAAGATTCTATGTGGGGAGTTTGTGAGAATTCATCAGCTGCAATTATACCTGTCTAGAAAAGGCAGGAAGACAAGACTATTGCAGAATTGCTAGCCGACGAGCAAATGAAAGCCATTTATGCTAGCAATATTGATGAGGAGGTCGACGAGGAGAGTACTATTCCTGTTAGTGATATCATTTCTCAACTCCCTCAGTCTATTTCAAACACATCATTCTTTCCAACTTTGGACTCCGAGGACTCTCGTATTATGTGGGATGAGCCTCTTAGCACTGTTCCTGAAAAGGAATCGGACGAATTCATAAAGTCTAGTGCTGAGAACCTTATCCCAATCCCAAGTGAGTCTAAGGATATGTCCGACAGTGAAAGTGATGGTTTTTTTTGTAGTGATCATCCTTTTGATACTACTGATGATTTTTCCGGGACGTTTTCTAACCCTCTTTTCAATGATTCTTTCGGGATTTTCTCTAATCCCCTTTTCAAATCAAATGATGATTTTTCCTCTAGTGATGATGAATCACTTTCTGATGAGGAAGTTCAAAATGAAAGTCTCAAAGTCCATTCAAATTCTCTTTTTGAATTTGATGATGAGTGCTTTTCTATCAAAATAAATCCTCTCTTTGATGAAGAGTTAGAAAACGATGAGGTCAAGGACTCTATTATTCATAAACTTGATGATGTGACCTCAACTCTTAATCCCGATATTTCTCCGACAAATGTGACAATTCCTTCTGAGGATCGCCATTATATTGACTTCACATATGTCGTTCGAGTTTTTCTACCTTTCTATCCTTATAAGGTAGCTTGTCCTTTCCCTCACTCGTTTGGGAATGAGGACAAAGTCTTTGATCCCGGCATTTTCATTTATCATTTGTGAGCCGGATCTGTGTATATCTCATCGGAGTGGATGATGAAGCGAAAAGTGTACCGCTTTTAGGGGGTCATTTAAGCCCTAAATCGTATTTATTTGATCAAATATTGCCTTAAATCGTTCCTTTTGTCATTTTAGGTACTTTGGAGAAGAAATCTGGAAAAGGAAGCATTTTAGACGTTTTTGGAGCATAAAAGTGAAGAAAACAACAAAGTCTCAAAATCGGCTGGAAAAGTACCTTTGACGGCGTCATGACTTGGCAAAAAAGGTGGATATGAAAAATACACGTGATGCGCCAGAGAGTTTTGCAATGGAAAGTGTTGGGCTATGAAATATCAAAGTACTGCTGAAAGTCAAAGTACTGCTACTCAAGTCAAAGTACTGCTAATTAAGTTAAAGTACTGCTGCTCGTTGAAGGACTGCTATGCAAATAGTTTAAGGACTAATGTGTAATTCTAGAATGTTCGTATTAGATTAGAGTTATAATTAGAATTACTTGTCGTTCAAGTTTGTAAACCGACTAGGGTTTTCCTTATGCCTATAAAAGGATCCCTAGGTTGGCATTAGACATATGCGATTAGAGATACGATTAGATAAGATTTTAGAGAGACAAGTTTACATGAAGAAGCTTGTTAGAAGTATTAGTGATTAGTGTTTGTTAGTGAATCTGTGTAAAAGAGCAGGTTCAAGGTTTTAATAATATTCGAAGTTGTTTATTAATTCTTCTTAGCTTTGTTGAAGTAGATTCCGCATACTTAGCAAAGTATATCAGTGTTTCATTATTAATAATTTTGAATTCATTCAAAGTTGTTAAACCGTTGACAAGCTACAAGTTAGTTTGGTCAGAGTATATCGATCCAACAAGTGGTATCAGAGCTTGTGTGGAGACTCTGATTAAGAAGAAACCCTTAAAACCGATTTATTAACAAACCCTCAACAATGTCGACTGAAGCTGCACCTATCCCATCCATCACCTCACTCAGAATTCCTATCATCAATAAGGGAGAATATGATCTCTGGAGCATGAAGATGAGGCAGTACCTTGCTATTACTGACCATGCTCTATGGGATGTAATTGTCAATGGTAATGTTGTTCTTGACGAACCTTTACAAGTTGAAGGACAACCTAAACCACCTCAACCAACCTTGCCAGCAGCTACAAAGAGAAATCAAGATAAGGCTCTCAACATACTGTTGTCTGCTATTCCTGATGGTCACCTACTGAAGTTCCATGATGCGAAGGATGCAAAGCAATTGTGGGCTGCGATCAAGACAAGATTTGGAGGTAATGATGCTTCAAAGAAGATGCATAGAAACTTATTGAAGCAGCAGTTTGAAACCTTCACTGTTGGTGAAAGAGAAGGTCTTGATGCTGCCTATGACAGATTCCAAAATCTACTTAGTATGCTAGAATTGTATGGAGCAGAGGTATCTGTTGAAGATGCAAATTTGAAGTTCTTAAGGAGTTTGCCATCTGTCTGGCATGTGGTTGCTACTATGATTAGAGGACAACCTGGATTGGAGTCTATGGACTTTGATGATCTCTATAACAATTTGAAAGTGTACGAGCAAGAGATGAATGGTCATAGTTCTCAGAAAACTCACAACATAGCTTTTGTGTCTTCTGAAAACAGAAGCAGTACTTCCACTAAAAGTACTGCTTATCCTTCTCAAAGTACTGTTGGTGATTCACAGCATGTTTGCACAACCACAACTACTCCCAATCCATCACCAACAAACAACACCAATTCTGATGATGTTGTATGTTCCTTCTTTGCACAACAAGCCACTTTACCTGTTACCTATCAAGAAGACTTGTTGCAAATTGAAGAAGATGCTTTAGAGGAAATTGACATAAGATGGCAAGTAGCTATGATCACTGCAAGGATCAAGAAGTTCATGAACAAGACAGGAAGGGGAATTGATTTCAAAGCCAAACAAGGTATAACTTTTGACAAATCCAAGATTGAATGTTTCAATTGTCAAAAGCTTGGACACTTTGCAAGGGAATGCAAGTTTGCAAAATATCAAGCAAACAGGATGATTGAACAACCCAAGGTTGAAAGAAAGGAGGTTCCTATTACTGAATCACAACCAAAAGCTTTGGTGGCTCAAGAAAATTTAGCAGAGATTGACTGGAGTGCTGAATTTGATGATGAACCTGTAACCTATTCTATGGTTGCAATGGAAGAGTTTGATTGGGGCACAGCTTTTGATGAGGAACCAGGATATGCTGCTTTGGAATCAAGAGATGGTCTTGGAAGCTTTGATTGGAGCATGGAGGATGAAGATGAATCTGTTCAGATTGCTATGGTAGCCACTTCACCAAGTTCATCCAATGTCTCTAAGGTATGCTCTAAGTGTAATGATGTTTATCAAAAGTTGCTTAAAGAATATGTGACTGAAAGAGATAATTGTAGAACAGCTAGGTCTGAGGTAGCTGGTTATCAATTAACTTTAGAGTCAATGGAAGCCAAAATATTAACACATGAAAATAATGAAATGGCTTGGGCAGAAAAATATGAGCAACAAGATTACCAATTGAAATTAAGTGAATGGAAGTTAGGTTGTAAGGTGTCTAAATTAGAAAAGGTTACTAAGGAAAGAGATACTTTGTTAGAAAAACTTGGTAGTATTAAACAGGCTGGTCTATCACATGTTCAATTTGTTGAAAAACAAAGAGTCATAAACAGTAGAGCTGGACTAGGTTATGGTGAAGATAGTAGTTCAGATGGCACCTCACCTAGTGATAAGGAAGAAACCCCACCTAGTGATAAGGAAGAGATTCCACCTAGTGATGATGACCTTACAAGCTCAGAAGAAAACACATCTAGGAATAAGGAACCAATTAGTGAATCACCTCCTGAGTTTAAGAAAGATAAGGAGTACCACTCAGTTCCTCCACCCACTGGTCAGTTTCAACCACTTAGGACAGATGTTTCTCGTTATGGTGTAGACAACCTAGAATTTAGAAAGAAGCTTACTGGTCCATTTAGTTCGGAGAAACCTAAGAATGATTTTCAAAGGGGTAATGATCAAAAGTTTCCTACAGCCTTTCAAAAACAAGCAGTACCTCCAAAAACTTTTCAAAGTACTGCTGGACACTCAGCAGTACCTCCAAGAGGAACTTTTCAAAATACTGCTCACTATAGGAAACCTTTTAATCATAGAAGAGGATTTGGGAATATGGAGAGAAAGTTATGTTATGTATGCTATAGTCCTGATCACTTGATTAAGCATTGTGACTTACACTCAGAATATTTAAGTCAGTTCCCAAAGAATAGACCTGCCACCCATAAGCCAAGAGAGACTAGACCAGTTTGGAATCACTCAAATAGGGTCAACCATAGTAATTACTCTAAAGACTATAGGTACCCTCACCAAAAAAAAAAATGTTTTCCAAACCACCAGTACCTTCACACATTGCTAAGTCTCAAGAAGTACCTTCTCAAAGGACTGATAAGTTTTCACCCAATCATGGTACTGCTAACACTTTTTCACCTAGAAGACCTAAGAGATTCAATTCATATAAAAGGTCTTACACCTCAAGCAGAATACCTAGATCAGAGAAACCTAAGGTCAAACGAAATTGGGTTAAGAAAGAAAGTACTGATGGGGAACAAGAAGTACTTTCATCAGATAAGGGTGAAACAGGGAGTGTTGTTGATAATACAACACAGGACATGGGACCAACTCAAATAATCATTGACCATGCCTTTAAAACCAGTGGAGATTACATACTGAAGGAATTCAAGTATGTCACTCCACAAGGGGAACACAAGTCAGTAATGGCTTGGGTTCCTAAAAGAAACTAACCCTTTTCTTTAATGTGCAGGGCAACCCAGAGGAGGAGCTTAAAGATCATATTATTGTTGATAGTGGTTGCTCTGGCAGCATGACAGGGGACAAGGAGATCCTGTCAGATTTTAAGGCATATTATGGAGGAAGAGTTGCATTTGGTAATGATCCTGATGGAGGGAGAATCACTGGCAAAGGAACAATCAAGGCTGGATGTATTGATTTTGAGAATGTTAGATATGTGAAGGAGCTCAAGTTCAATCTTTTGTCAGTATCTCAAATTTGTGACAAGAAGTACCCAATTTTGTTCACTGATACAGAATGTCTCATTCTCTCCCCTGAGTTCAAATTTGTTGATGATCACTTGGTAACATTGAGAGTACCAAGAACCAATGATGTGTACAGTTTAGACTTAAAGAGTCTCAATTCTACTGGAAGAGCAACATGTTTAGTAGCAAAGGCATCATTGGAAGAAGCACATTTGTGGCACAGAAGACTAGGTCATGTTAATTTTAAGAACATCAACAAGCTGGTCAAAGGAAATTTAGTTAGAGGTTTACCTTCCAAAATATTCAAGACTGATCATTCATGTTTGGCTTGCAAGAAGGGTAAACAACATAAAGCTTCATGTAAGAAGCTTGGGGAAAGAGATATTAGAGAACCTTTGGAGTTGCTACACATGGATCTGTTTGGACCAGTTTTAGTAGAGAGTTTAAACAAGAAGAAGTACTGCTTGGTTGTGACAGATGATTGTAGCCGATTTAGTTGGGTCTTTTTCTTGGGATTCAAAGATGAAACCTTTGATGCTATCCATGACCTGATAGTAGCCCTTGAAAATCAATTAAGACTCAAAGTAAGAGGTATTAGATGTAATAATGGAACAGAATTCAAGAACAAGCATATGGATGAATTATGTGCCAAGAAAGGGATCAAGAGAGAGTTTAGCATTGCTAGAACACCCCAGCAGAATGGTGTTGCAGAAAGAAAGAACAGGACTTTGATAGAAGCAGCTAGAACAATGCTTGCAGATTCCCAATTACCTATTCTCTTTTGGGCTGAAGCCATAAGTACTGCTTGCTATGTGTTAAATAGAGTTTCAGTAACTAAACCTCAGATGAAGATACCTTATGAGTTACTAATGGGAAAGAAACCAAACATTCGTTTTCTAAAACCTTTTGGCTGCTCTCTGACTATTCTAAATACCATTGACTCTCTGGGAAAATTTGATGGTAAGTCAGATGAAGGATATCTATTGGGTTATTGTACAAATAGCAAAGGTTTCAGAGTTTATAACAGGAATACCAAAAAGGTACAAGATTGTCTTCATGTTGAATTTTTGGAAGATAAGGAAACTCAGAAAGGTAAAGGTCCTGATTGGATGTTTGATCTTGATCTCAAGTTCACTCCATCTATGAATTATGTTCCAGTTAGAGAAGAGAATCAGGCTAATCACAAAGAAGATGATTCACAGTACATTGTTCATGGAGTCAATGTTACACCAGAAGATGTTCCTGACAAAGAACCTGAAGTTACTTTTGTAGACCAAAGTACTGCTCAACCATCTAATACAGTATCTGATGAAGATCAAGCCATACAAGATGAACTTAATAGGATGCTTTTTCAAGAAACTATAACACAATCCTATGAAGATGAACAAAGGAAGGCTTATGAAGCTGCAAAGAAAAAGAGTGTATTTCAAGATACTGTTCACAGTACTTTTGATCAAAGTACTGATGATCTTTTTGACAGTACTTCTGGTGTGTTAGAACAATCAAATTGGAACAATGCTGATGATCCCAATGTTGATGATGATGATTTGGATAATGCTAACATTCCTGGTTTAGAAGAAATTGATGATGAGCTTAATCCAGAAGGTATTTTCTCTAATGAAGGGATTGATTTTACTAACTTAGAGTCTGATCTTCCAGTACCACCAACTCCTACATTGAGAGTTCATAAAGCTCATCCTCAAAGTAACATTATTGGATCACCCTCTTCAGGAGTGGTTACAAGGAACAAAGTTAAAGGACTTTCTAAGCAACATACTGCTTTACTTAGCTTTGTTTACAAACAAAACAGGATGAATCACAAGGATCAACAAACATGCCTGTTTGCTTGCTTTCTATCTCAAGAAGAACCCAAGAAGGTAGCTCAAGCTTTAGCTGATGAAAGTTGGGTTGAAGCCATGCAAGAGGAGCTTCTACAATTCAAGCTTCAAGAAGTCTGGGTATTATGTGATTTACCAGATGGCAAAAGAGTCATTGGTACAAGATGGGTTTTCAGAATCAAAAGAGATGAAAGAGGAAATGTTATCAAAAATAAAGCTAGATTGGTTGCACAAGGATATCGCCAAGAAGAAGGAGTGGATTATGATGAAGTGTTTGCTCCTGTTGCAAGGATAGAGGCAATAAGGTTATTTCTTGCCTTTGCATCATATATGGGATTTCCTGTCTACCAAATGGATGTGAAAAGTGCTTTTCTTTATGGCACAATTTCTGAGGAAGTTTATGTTAAACAACCTCCTGGTTTTGAAGATCCTGCCCATCCAAACAAAGTCTACAAGGTGATCAAGGCACTATATGGCCTTCATCAAGCTCCCAGAGCTTGGTATAAGAGACTCTCAAATTTTCTATTACAACATGGTTATAGGAGAGGAGCAATTGATAAGACTTTGTTTATCAAAAGGGATAAGAAAGACATTATGTTAGTCCAAGTATATGTGGATGATATTATATTTGGAGCTACAAAGAAGTCTATGGTGAAAGAATTTGAAGATCTTATGCAGAAGGAGTTTCAAATGAGTTCTATGGGAGAATTAACCTTCTTTTTGGGACTTCAAGTTAGACAAACAAGAGATGGAATCTTCATTAACCAAGAAAAGTATGTTGCAGACATACTTAAAAGATTTGACCTTCCAAATCTCAGGCCTGCCACCACACCCATTGATAACAATAAACCCTTAGGCAAGGATGAAGATGGACAAGCTGTGGATGTCAAGCTTTATAGATCAATGATTGGTTGTCTTATGTACTTAACTGCATCAAGACCTGACATCACGTTTGCTGTATGTTTGTGTGCAAGATATCAGGTTACACCCAAGGTTTCCCATATGTATGCTGTCAAGAGGATTTTTCAATATCTCAAGCATCAACCAAAATTAGGATTATGGTATCCTAAGGAGTCATCTTTTAATTTGGAAGCTTTTTCAGATAGTGACTATGCAGGGGATAACTATGATAGAAGATCAACCTCAGGAGGATGTCAATATCTTGGAAGAAGATTAGTCTCCTGGCAATGTAAAAAGCAAACAATTGCTGCAACCTCCTCTACTGAAGCAGAATATGTTGCTGCTGCAAGCTGTTGTGGACAAGTTTTGTGGATGCAAAATCAACTCTTGGATTATGGATTCAACTTCAAAAATACTCCTATTAATATTGATAATGAGAGTACCATCTGCATTGTGAAGAATCCAGTTTATCACTCCAAGACCAAGCATATTCAGATTAGGCATCACTTCATTCGAGATTGTTATGAGCACAGGCTTATAAATGTGGTTAAGGTTCACACAGATGATAATGTAGCTGATCTACTCACTAAGGGCTTTGATGTTTCAAGATTCAACCACTTAGTTGTGCGCATTGGGATGATTAACTACTAGGCTACATTTGAGGGGAGGCTTTAGTATTAGTTACTATACTTTCTATTAGTTCTTAATGAAAGTATTGGTTTTTAGTAGTTTATTTTAGACCATATGTTGTATTTGAGGGGAGGCAACATAGTCATTCATTAGAACTTATGCATGAACCATTTACAAGTTCTTGGTTTAGTTTGGAGTATTGATTGTGGATAAGAAGATGGAACGTACTGCTTTGTTGCTTAAAGTACTGACTCAGCAAAAGTACTGCTTCAACGTACTGCTTATGTGGACGTACTGTTCCAACGGTCAAAAAAATTGTGGGGCTACGGTTAATTAATTTCTTACGGCGGAGATAATAAGTTAATCAAAACGGTAACTTAATTATTTAGAGTTTGATTTGTTTCCATCCTATTTAAAGAAGCTCTCCCTATTTCCCCGCCTTTTACCATATTTGAGATCCCTCATTCGCTTTTATACCACAATTTTTTTAACAAAACACACACTCAAAGCGAATTCTTCTCTACAACTCATCATGGCTAATCGACTCACTGTTAGCAAACACAATATGATCGCTAATTTGGACAAGACAAGGGATAATGTTGATTTTCATGCGATCATTGATTTCTTAACTGGGTCTTCCATCAACTACTCTATTTTAGTTGACCCTGATGTTATTGGTCCCTGGATGCAAGAATTTTGGGCTACTGCAACGATTGAAGATGACTCGTTGCTTAGGGCTACGGTTGCTGGACGAACTATTCGGATTTCTGAGGCTACGATTAGGGATGTTTTGATGTTTAATGATGAAGGAGGGGCTGTTCGTTTTGAAAAACAAGTGCTTTGGGACACTTTATGTGATATAGGTTATGAAGGAGATCTGACGAAACTTACTTTTCAGAAGCCTTTGTTTTGTTCTCATTGGAAGTACCTCATTCACGTCTTACTTCATTGTTTAAGTCCCAAGAGTACTTCTTTTGATCAATTTGGTCAAAATATTGCATCTGCATTAGTGGGTTTGGCTACCGATTAAAGGTTCAACTTTTCATGACTAATTCTTGATGGTATGCTTACACATATTGCTAATGGTTCACCATTCTTAATGTACCCAAGGTTTGTTCAGTTATTCTTGAACAATCAACTTGAGGATGTCCCTAAACCTCAAAGTTTTTTACCCACTGTCAAACTTCCATCAAAGGTGTTTACTTTTCTATCTAAACAAAGTGTCAATTTTTCTGGAACCAACACACCTTTGACTGCTTATATTTTGGGAGTTGCACAAGTTGTTAGAGATGCAGAGCATGAGCAAGAAGCAAATTCTGAATCAGCAAGCCAAGAGTCTCCAGTTTCAAGAGAAGTTAGTATTCCTCAACCTACTGCTTCTCAACATACTGCTTCTCCACATTCTGCTACTAGGGAAGATACTGCTCCTATGGACATTCCTACTCATGAGGAGTCAGACAAAGGTATGAATCAACCACCATCTCCTAATGATTATTCTTCCACAAATATGTCTAAGCACTTTGAAGAAGAAGAGGCAGAGTTGGATAATTATGCTTTAACAAGGGAGTTAAGGAGGCTGAAAAAGGAGAGTGAGGCTCAAGCTGCTACGATAGTCAAATTAAAGACTAAGTTTCAACGATTGAAGAAGTTTGTTTGGCCACTAGTTCAACACCATCGATTATGGGTAAAGTCTCAGAAGCAGAGTGGTCAGAAACCTAAGAAGTCTTCTCAGTCAAAGAAGAAAAAGTCTAAGAAGCAATCTTCATTCCAATTGGGGAGGAATTTAGAGAATTTGAATGAAGATGCTGGTTTTGAACAAGATGCTGGATTTATGGATGATACTCAGAGGACACCACCTGAAAATATTCCTCAAGATACTGCTGAAAGGAAGAGTGATGAAACAGAGCAAATCAATTTGGAAGAAGCTGCTGTTGAAGTAAGAAGTGGTGATACTGAGGAAATAAACTTGGAAGGAGCTGAAGCTGAAAGTACTGCTCAACAAGGTACTGAGAGGCAATTTACTATTACACCTAGAACTTTAGATTTTGAAGAAGATATTGGTCCTTTAATTCAAGTTCAAGAGGAAGTTGGCCCTTCTAAACCAGCTCAGGAAGAAGATGTTATAGCTCATACTAACAGTGATGATGAAACAATTGCTGATATCATGCTTAATATGTCAAGTCAAAGAGGCATCAGTATTCATGAGGTTGAACAACAACATCATACTTCTTCTCAACCTACTCAGGAAATAGATCCAAAAGATAAAGGCAAAGGGATCTTGGTAGAAAAGAAGAAGAAGAAGATGACATTGGTACAGTTAAGAAAAATTCAGATTGCCAAAAATGAGGAAGCAGCTAGAATATTGCACGCAGAGATAGATGCTGAAGAATCAAGGAAGATTGTTCAATCACAAAGGCCAATTAGTAAAGCTAGAGAAAGGAATGATATGATGGCTTATCTGAAAGGTCAAGGATATACAGGTTTAGTCAGATTGACATACACAGAGATGAAGGATCTGTATGATGCTGTTAGAGAAGCTATAGAAAAGGATCTTGCAAGCATTATTTCTTTTGAAGATAAGGAGCTTGAAGATAAAAGAAAGGAAAGAGCTGTTACAAGGAGATCAAAGAGGAAAAGAACAACTGATGAACAGCCATCAAAGAAGTTAAAGGAAGTAGTTGAATTAAGAACAGACACAGTTGATGAGCTCAGGAATTATCTTAGAGTTGTTGATTTTGAACATCCAAAATTGAAAGAAGATACTGATAAGAAGTCCAAGATATCTACTTTTTCAGTTGTAGAATCTCAAGAAGGAGATTATCTGATCTTTCATAGACAAGATGGAAGTTTTAGAGTGTTCAATTCATTATGGGATATACTACATCTGATTGACAGAGATGATATGCTTCAGTTATATCTCCAAGTGCAAACTTATTTTGAGCTTATTCCACCACAAGGAGTAGGTTTGATATTGTTAGGAGATCTCACAACAATCTGGGAGACAGAGGAAACAAAGGACAGTACTTTGTGGGAAAATCAAGACAATTGGGAGATTAACAGATGGAGATTCTTTGAATCAGTTGGAATACATGTTTTGGAGTTAGAAGATGGCACTATGATTCATATGCTAGCAGAACAGAGATATCCACTCACAAAAGATCTGATGATCAGGATGCTAGAGAATGGCATGGAAGTGGAACAAGAGAATGAAGTAGCATTGATGGTCATAAAATTATTCATCAAGTGGACAACTGAATCTGAAGATTAATGCATAACTACTGGTATGGTTTAATTATTATATAAATCTTTTGAAAAATAAGTACTTTTTTCAAAGTACTGCTAGTCAAACAGTACTTTCTCAAAGTACTGCTTGCAGCATAAAACCAGTAAAGTCTTTTGATAAAATCAGTAATTTTTTATAAGTGCAAAAACATTTTGAAGCATAAAGATTAAACAGCAACAAATGGTTTTGAAAGCAACAGCATGGTGTTAGTACTTGTACTACACAATAAATGGTAATCAACTCACCATGTTTAATAAACAAGAAAGAGTTTGACTCATCATGAGGGTACGTCTCTGATGTGATTATCAAATCCGTTTTTAGTTGGCAATTTACTAAAAATTGGATGGTTTTCAACTCACCATATCTATATTAGTGAAGAGTTGGCTAGCCCACAAGATAATGGCTTTGTGGTAAAGGCTGTGGAAAAACATTATATGGTAATTAGTTCACCATGGTAGTGATTGTACTAAAAGAACTAGCTAGTCCAAAAGCAAACGGCTATTTGGTAAAGACTACTCAAATCCGTTGATAGCTGATGATTTGCTAAAAATCATATGGTTATCAATGTACCATGGTTTTTCCTAAATCTAAACATTGGCTACTCCAGAGTTAATGGCTTTGGTAAAGAGACATCAAAATCCATTAAGTTTTCAATGATTCACCTCTCACAGGAGTTAACACACCTGGAAGTGATGAGAATAGTATGAAACTTTTAAGATCTGATGTACCTATTGCCAATATGATGCTGTGTTGCTGAAAAGATATGATGCTGAAAAGAATTGTTGCTGATGAAGATTGAAGATACTAATTGCATTGATGATGACAAAACAACAACGAGTCAGATTTCAAAGATACAACCTTTCCTTGAAGATAAAGTGTTGAAGTTAAAGAAATACAAAGGAACTTGAAATCAAGCAAGTAGAATTCAAGTTAGGGGAGGATTGTTGGGCTATGAAATATCAAAGTACTGCTGAAAGTCAAAGTACTGCTACTCAAGTCAAAGTACTGCTAATTAAGTCAAAGTACTGCTGCTCGTTGAAGGACTGCTATGCAAATAGTTTAAGGACTAATGTGTAATTCTAGAATGTTCGTATTAGATTAGAGTTATAATTAGAATTACTTGTCGTTCAAGTTTGTAAACCGACTAGGGTTTTCCTTATGCCTATAAAAGGATCCCTAGGTTGGCATTAGACATATGCGATTAGAGATACGATTAGATAAGATTTTAGAGAGACAAGTTTACACGAAGAAGCTTGTTAGAAGTATTAGTGATTAGTGTTTGTTAGTGAATCTGTGTAAAAGAGCAGGTTCAAGGTTTTAATAATATTCGAAGTTGTTTATTAATTCTTCTTAGCTTTGTTGAAGTAGATTCCGCATACTTAGCAAAGTATATCAGTGTTTCATTATTAATAATTTCGAATTCATTCAAAGTTGTTAAACCGTAGACAAGCTACAAGTTAGTTTGGTCAGAGTATATCGATCCAACAAGAAAGTCTGACGGCGTCACCCTTTAAGGTGATCAAGGCCATCACGGTTTAAGCTAAAGTCTGACGGCGTCAAGCACATTTCTGACGGCGTCAATCCTTGATAGGCCAGAGAGGATTTTGGAGGATTAAAGAGGGACGGCGTCAGGAAGGCCATCCGGGAACCCTAGCCGCGGCGAGGTGACGGCGTCAAGATCCACAACGTGACGCCGTCAGCCCTTTAAGTCTATATATAGTTTTACAATTTTTATTCATTGGGTGCAACTTTGTGAGGAGAAACCCTAAGTACGATTTTACAGCCATTTTTAAGGGTTTTACACCCTTGGATCTCCCATGTTTAATTGAAGATAAGTTATCATTTAATCATACAATATGTCTATGTGTTGTTTGATTATTCCTTGTTCTTGTCTTTTGATTAACATGCTAGGCTAGATTTATCTTGTGTTTGCTTAGATCTAATGAAACCTAGCTATTGATTATTGGTTATTAGTGTGTTATTGATTGTATTGGATGATTGTTTATCGATGTTAGGCTTAAGAAAACTGGCTAACTTCCTATTCGGTAACTTGCTTGAATGTCTTAAGAAACATGAACCAATGCGTACTAAAGGTTATTATGGTTGTATTTAATGCATGAGCGAATTCTAGTGATCCCATGTTAGGAGCTTCTTAGCCGGCTCGACATAGGAGTGAAGTAGGAGCTTGTAGAGTTGGGGAAGTACGTACGCCACCCCACGACTGGTATTAAGGAATACACCCGTCATCCACGCAATTAATACACACTAATCAACCGGTAAAAGATAGCTAGGGAGTAAGGAAATCTAAGTAAACACATTTCTCTCCATATAAGTTCCACCAACCTTTTCATTTTTAGTTATTTTATTTTATTTGCATTCGTAGTTATTTGGGTTAGTTGACTAGCAACTAATTCCGCCCACTCCTTCAAACCCGAGATTTTACTTTCTTTCATAAAAATATAAAAATACAAAAAGAATCTTCCTTCACCCTTAGACCTATTAAAGTAGTTTTTCAATCCTAACGACACTATTCCCTGTGGAGAACGATCAATCCCCCGTACTTACCACTACACTATACTACATCGGTCAGGTACACTGCCTGGTGGGGTTGTAAGCCTCTTGAGATCCCTCGAGAGGTAAAACCTATTGCAAGGTCGCAAAACCACGCATCAAGTTTTTGGCGCCGTTGCCGGGGAATAGTTATTGTTTAGGTTGAATTTTTATTTTATTAGGTCTACTCACTAGATTCCTTTCTAGTGAGATTTTTATTTTATTTTTCTAGGTTTTCTTTAGTCTATCTTTTTTCTTCGTTTATTTGTTCGTAACCATTACCATCCGACATCATGGAAGGTGGTAATATCCTTAATCCCAACAACCCACCACAACAACCACTACAACCCCCTAGAGCCCGTACCTTAGGAGACTACTCCCGTCCTAGCCACCATGGCTATCGAAACACCATTGAGCTCACCCAAGGAGCCAATGTCACACCCTTGCGATCCGACACCATCCGGTTGGTGCAAAGCGGATGCGCATTCCATGGACTTCGTTCCGAAGATCCTAATCAACATCTCAAGGACTTTCTCAAAATTGTTGATTCCATAGACCTTGATGTTGCCACTCGAGAGACGACCCGATTGCGTCTCTTTCAATTCTCTCTGCGGGACCAAGCTAGTCAATGGCTAGAGCGTCTAACCTCAGGATCCATCACCTCTTGGGATGATCTCACCACTCGTTTCCTTGCTCAGTTTTTCCTACCAGGAAGAACTACCAAGCTAAGGAATGATATCTTGATGTTTCAACAACGTCAAGGCGAAACCCTCTACGAGGCGTGGACTCGATTCAAGGACTTACTCCAAAAAGTCCCTCACCATGGCATAGAACTTTGGCTCCAAGTCCAAATCTTCTATGACCACCTCAATCTCCCCACGAGACAAACCATTGACCAATCGGCCGGTGGTAAGCTACGTGATCTAAGTGCGGAACAATCATGGGATCTCTTGGAAGATCTTGCTCTTTATGACAACGAAAGTTGGAATGATCCCCGTGATTTGAATAAAACGGTCAAGGCAATATCTTTGCCTTCGAACAATTCAAGCACTTCCGACCGTAGGATCATAGAACTTGAAGACCAAGTCAAGTTTCTTATGAAATCCTACGAGGCTCCTAAACCTTCAAGCCAAGTGAACAAAATCACTTCTTCGTGTGAGTTATGTAGTGGTCCCCACGACACTCATGATTGCATGGAACTCCCCGAACAAGCTTTTGCGGACTACGCATCCTCACGTACCGACGGAGCGGGAGACAAGTGGTACACTTTTAAACCCGAGCCAAACCCCTACGGTGATTCATAAAACCCCTCATGGAAAAATCACCCAAACCTTAGGTGGAAACAAAACCAAAACACACAACAAACCAATTCTCCCAACCCACCTAACCGTTTCCAATCAAGCGGTTCCAACTCGAACCGTACTTCCAACAACAATCCTTCCAGCAATGGTAGTACCAATAACTTTGAAGGATTGATGTCTCAATTTATGGCATCTCAAGAAGCTCGTTTGGCCAAGTTTGAAGCCGATTTCAAACAACAACAAACGGAGATGACCAATAAGATTGACACTTTGTTGAAAGCCCTTAATGACCGAGAAATGGGAGCACTCCCTAGCAACACAGTCAAGAACCCGAAACTAAACGTCAACGCCATTTCATCAGTTTCGTCTCCTAGTTCTTGTCCATAATATTACTCGGTCAATTCCATGAGCTCGTGTTTCAAACAAACCCAAGTCGTTCAAAATGACCAAGAAGTTATGATATCCAAATTGGTCAACAACATAGTTGAAACGCCTACCACTCAAAACCTTGACAATGAATCCAAGGAGCTCCGCCTTGAAAGTCCGGTTATTGATGTGTTGGATGAGAAGAAGCTCAAGTTAGGCGAAAAAGGGACCGCCTTTGTTCAAAACAAGCTACCTAAGAAGTTAGATTATCCGGGCTTATTTGTTCTACCTTGCAAGATCGGTAATTCGGAGGCTTATGACACATTAGCCGATCTTGGATCAAGCCTTAACCTACTTCCATTACCTCTCTACACCTCTCTAAAACTAGGAAAACTTGAAGAAACCGAGGTGATAATAGGCTTAGCGGATGGAAGTGTTGCTTACCCGGTTGGAGTAGTCAAGGACGTGTTAGTACACATAGGAAAACTAACCATTTTAGCCGATTTCCATGTCCTTGATATGGTTAGCGACCCTACATGCCCCTTGTTGATAGGTAGAGGATTTTTGGCGACCGCTAGTGCTATGATTGATTGTAAGGAATCTAAGATAGCGGTAGGAGAAGGTGATACTTGGTCAGTCTATGATGTGAAGAAACATGCCTATGATACTAGTGAGGAACCAACACCCCATTGGTTAGAATTAAATAGGAGACCATCTAGATATGGACCTTGGATCGATAGAGACTTCATAGGACCCCAACGCCCATTTTACCTAGAAGAGGACTTTGTGAACCGAACACATGCGGTAGAACAACTCTTGGCTAGGGACACTGAATTGGATCCATTTGAAGACCCTCTAGTTTTTAGGAAGATGATTGATTTCCTAGGAGTTTTGCCAATTAACCTAGGGATGAATAAGTGGACTTGTGAGGACGATGATCATAAGTGGGATTGGGACAAACCACCCAAAGATGGAGATGGGTCATGGCATATTAAGATGACATTGTATGACCCGGATGGAGAGAAGTTTGAAAAGATATATTGTACTAAGCAGACCAATAGGAAACTTCAATCCAAGCTTAACCCTAAAGACGTCCTCGATGACGAACTCACTTACATAGGGTAGAAGGACTTTGAGTCCAGCTACAAGACTCGTTAATAAAGAAAAGCGCTTCTTGGGAGGCAACCCAAGCTTTATTTGCTTTGTGTGTTTATTTATTTGTTTGTTTGATTTTATTTGCTTCCGTATGTATGTTTAATTTTTATTATTATTGATTCATGTTCAAAACTAAACTGTAAAAATGCTTTATCTTGTTTTTAACTTCGTCTTAACTACATATAAAGGTATTTTGCAAAAGATAAGTGTAAGGGAAATCCAAATCGGTTTATTAGAACAATGAACATGAATCATAATAATATTAAATTAACATACATATTAGTAATTGTTTGAGTCAAATGCTTGTATCGAGTCATAGTGATATTTTGCAGGATTTCCAGGAAGTAAGGTAAAGGTTTTTTCAGAAATTTTCCGGAAACTTAACATGAAAATTCTGTCAGATTATTTCTGACGGCGTCAGGATTTACAACCTGACGGCGTCAGGTTTTAATTTTCAGAAATTTTTGAAAGTTTTGTTTTCATAAAAAGTTTTTATTAAATCTCTAATTTATAATCTCCAGGAATCTGCAAAATTATCATTCCACAAGCATTATATCCTTATATAGATTTATCCCGCCGATGTTATGCAGGTTTTCGTGTTTGTTTTCTCAGGTTTAACAGGTTATTTTGGACAAGGAGATTTTTGTCGAATCAAGCTTTTGGCGATGCTTTAGTCTTGAAGCTTCAACACTAACTTGGAAGAAGATCTAACCATGTTGCCACATTATCCACCGAACGAATCAGGGGAGTATTTGATTTCATTCTTTTACCTTATTTTACTTTTACATCTTGTTATTTGAACATTGGGGACAATGTTCATCTTAAGTGTAAAGGGGGGGGGGGGGGGTAAAATACGATACTTTAGAGAATGCTATTACGCTTGATTTTTGTTTGTTTAATAGTAGATGTGTAATAAAACTGAGATAAATACCTGTTAAGGCAATTTTAGTGCCAAATTTAAAATTTTTTACAACATTTAGGAGTGAAACTTTGATCTTAATGAGCGTCTCACGGATAGGAGTTATATAACTAGCACAAAACCGTACCACTAAAAAATTTTCCACCCCCAAATATGTGAGGTTCGCCCCTAGAATTGGTAGGAAAAGCATTTATGCTATGATGTGTGTACCGGTAGCACTTAGATTCTAGAACTTGCGTTAGGACCATTCCGAGGCCACAAGTGAGACTACATTCGTGTAGTTAGATTTACTACATGATAAGAGGCATTAGGATTAACCCATTGTTTTACACCTGTGTTTTTGTTATAATTACATTGGCTACATTGGTCAAGTAATTCTCCCACACCCTTTGCGTTGTACTCATTTTTAGTACACGATACCCCTAGTACACCCCTCAGAGCCTATCTTTTCGTTTCGACCTTTAAGCATTTTACTTAAAGGAAGAATTTGTTACACCCCACTTAAATGTACACCCAAATCGCCTTAGCCTACCTTGTATGCACTCATTTTTAGTGCATTATTGTTACAACATTTGTTTAAACCCTAAGTTAATTATCTAATTGATTACATGGTTGCTAAGTCGAGTCATATCCTTGTACATATTGTTTTGGGACGATTGGGACTCATGGGTAAAGTACTAGTGTAATGGAGTAATGGGGAAGAACATCATTATTACCCCCATATGTGCTAAATATTTTAAAAGTACTCCAAGTGTTTCAATTATCTTAATTCGAGTCATTAGAATAGTTATTTGTAAAGTTATGTAAAAATTCAAGTGTAAGGGGAATGCAACGCCCCTATGATGTATTATTTTGGATGGTAGGGCAAGAGTGTATGCAAAAAAAAAAAAAAAAAAAAAAAAAAAAAAAAAAAAAAAAAAAAAAAAATCAAGAAAAATACAAAAAAAAATGAGAAAAAGAAAAGTAGAAAAAAAAACATACGGACTACCATCCCGTTTCATTTTATGTTTATTTTATGTTTTTTCTATCTTGTTTTTAGCTTAAGATTGAGTCGAGTCTTGGCTTAGCAACATTGTATAGTACTTGTAATCAATCAAGATCGTTAACTCGCCACCAGTAAAATATCCCTTATCCAACAAATCCGTGTTTATCATATCCCTACACCTAACGTTATAACCCATTTAAAAGCCCTCTTTGATAGTTTATCTTAGGTGCTTACGCCTAGTGGAGGAGGTTTTCGATCCTTTCCCAAGCCTATGGTAATCTATTTGCTATGACAGGTAGTGAGAGATATTATCCGTTTTCATTTATGAGATTTATTTTGATGACACCTGAGAGATGTGAGTATCTAAACACTACTTGTGAGGTGCTAGTTTGTAATCTCCGTGCTTATTATGATTAAAGTGGAACGACTATTTGTTGTAATTACTTTTATATTAGCATTAAATGACCCCTAACTTGCATTTGCTAAAGGACAAGCAAATCTCAAGTGTAAGGGTATTTGATGAAGCGAAAAGTGTACCGCTTTTAGGGGGTCATTTAAGCCCTAAATCGTATTTATTTGATCAAATATTGCCCTAAATCGTTCCTTTTGTCATTTTAGGTACTTTGGAGAAGAAATCTGGAAAAGGAAGCATTTTGGACGTTTTTGGAGCATAAAAGTGAAGAAAACGACAAAGTCTCAAAATCGGCTGGAAAAGTACCTTTGACGGCGTCAAGTATTGCTCTTGACGGCGTCATGGCTTGGCAAAAAAGGTGGATATGAAAAATACACGTGACGCGCCAGAGAGTTTTGCAATGGAAAGTCTGACGGCGTCACCCTTTAAGGTGATCAAGGCCATCACGGTTTAAGCTAAAGTCTGACGGCGTCAAGCACATTTCTGACGGCGTCAAGCCTTGATAGGCCAGAGAGGATTTTGGAGGATTAAAGAGGGACGGCGTCAGGAAGGCCATCCGGGAACCCTAGCCGCGGCGAAGTGACGGCGTCAAGATCCACAACGTGACGCCGTCAGCCCTTTAAGTCTATATATAGTTTTACAATTTTTATTCATTGGGTGCAACTTTGTGAGGAGAAACCCTAAGTACGATTTTACATCCATTTTTAAGGGTTTTACACCCTTGGATCTCCCATGTTTAATTGAAGATAAGTTATCATTTAATCATACAATATGTCTATGTGTTGTTTGATTATTCCTTATTCTTGTCTTTTGATTAACATGCTAGGCTAGATTTATCTTGTGTTTGCTTAGATCTAATGAAACCTAGCTATTGATTATTGGTTATTAGTGTGTTATTGATTGTATTGGATGATTGTTTATCGATGTTAGGCTTAAGAAAACTGGCTAACTTCCTATTCGGTAACTTGCTTGAACGTCTTAAGAAACATGAACCAATTCGTACTAAAGGTTATTATGGTTGTATTTAATGCATGAGCGAATTCTAGTGATCCCATGTTAGGAGCTTCTTAGCCGGCTCGACATAGGAGTGAAGTAGGAGCTTGTAGAGTTGGGGAAGTACGTACGCCACCCCACGACTGGTATTAAGGAATACACCCGTCATCCACGCAATTAATACACACTAATCAACCGGTAAAAGATAGCTAGGGAGTAAGGAAATCTAAGTAAACACATTTCTTTCCATATAAGTTCCACCAACCTTTTCATTTTCAGTTATTTTATTTTATTTGCATGCGTAGTTATTTGGGTTAGTTGACTAGCAACTAATTCCGCCCACTCCTTTAAACCCGAGATTTTACTTGCTTTCATAAAAATATAAAAATACAAAAAGAATCTTCCTTCACCCTTAGACCTATTAAAGTAGTTTTTCAATCCTAACGACACTATTCCCTGTGGAGAACGATCAATCCCCCGTACTTACCACTACACTATACTACATCGGTCAGGTACACTGCCTGGTGGGGTTGTAAGCCTCTTGAGATCCCTCGAGAGGTAAAACCTGTTGTAAGGTCGCAAAACCACGCATCAGTGGAACTTTCAAGAAATTCAATGTTGATCCAAACATCTTGAATGAAAGTCCGATGGAGATGGTTTCTTCCACTTGCTTCCCCATGAACCAATGAATGCGGGGTCGAGTCAAGCTAAGTGACTCGGTGATCAAAAATATTAGCACACCATATGGGTTTTCACCCGTATTTCTGTCTTCTTTCTCTGTTCTACCACCTAAGTGTGGGGGAGATGCCCCACATGTTGTATATATGTACATATCAAAGTTTCAAGTAAAATAAAAATAAAAATGTGTATATAAAATAATGGCTATTAGTATTTCCCTTTCACGTTCTAAGTGTTGGTTTAACAACCGGTACTTTGAATATTGAGGGCAATATTCAGTTCTAAGTGTGGGGGGGAATTCTAGCGAATTTTATCAAATGTATCATCTATTACCCCCATTTTGGCCAAAATTTTAAAATTTTTTCTCACTTAGAACGCAATAAATGGTTATCAGCCCGCCATGTCTAACCCACATAAGGATTGGCTAATCCGAGAGCAAACGGCTCTTGGTAAAGATGTCTCAAATCCGTTTATGGCTTACAATTTGCCTAAAATTGTATGGTATTCAACTCCCCATATCTTTATAAGTGAAGAGTTGGCTAGCCCGCAAGGTTATGGCTTGTGGTAAAGGCAGTGGAAAACCATGATTGGTAATCAGCTCACCAAAGATAATAACTGTATTTTATCTAAGAGTTGGCTAGTCCAAAAGCAAACGGCTTTTGGTAAAGACAAATCAAAACCGTTGACAGCTGATGATTTGCTCAAAATCATTTGGTTATCATTGTACCAAAGTATCACATACTGAAACATTGGCTACTCCAGAAGTAATGGCTTTTGGTAAAGAGACGTAAAATCCATTAAATTTTCATAAAAGATTGCTAGGGACTAGCAATAGTTTAGTGTGGGGATTGATGAATGTCTAAATACTCATCATTTTATTCCCATTTAGACTGTTAAAATAGCCAAAAACACTTTGAAATGCTTCAAAACACAGAAAATATCATAAAATGTGTTTTTATATGATTCAGGAACAAAAAGATTGAAAACAAGTGAAAATCATGCAAAGTTCACAAAATTGTCATTTTCAGTCCCTGAAGTTTCACAAATTTGCAGAATTAGTCCCTGAAGGTTTATTTTGAAAGAAAAAGTCAACAAAGGTCCTTGGAGTTCATAAGTTGTCACAACTGGTCCTTGGGTGAAAAGATTGAAGAAATTACAATATTGGTCCCTCAAGTTTGACAAATGGCAAAAATAGTCCCTGGGCATTCAAAAAATAGAAAATTACATCTATGGCCCTTGTACTATTCACAATTTACAAATTATACCCCTTGGATAACCTTTGGAAAGTTGACAACTCACACCCTTCAACAATTCGGAAATTACAAAATTGGTCCTTATGGTTATATATACAAACCGGACCCCCTTTATTATAAATAACCCAACACCCTTTTATTATTAAAAACCCCAACCCAATCCTATTAACTAAACCCATCAGCCCACATACAAAACAATAACCCAAGCCCATAAAATATTAAACCCGACCTCACCCTAAGCTAAATATCAGGGTCAAACTAAAGTTTGACCCGTCTTCTTCCCCAACTTGCCCGCCAATACCACCCTCAACCCACAACATTGCTCTGCCAAACCACCTGACACATCCACCATCACCTTCCCCCTCCTCCAATAAGAGTCTTCACACGTTATCTCCCCCATGTGCTCAGAAACATTAAAAAAAAACCACTCGTCCTGTTTTCCCGCCAAAATTGGATTGAACGATTGGGATTAATTCAAGACACATGGATAGGTGGGATTTGATCAGAGGAGAGAGATGAAGCCTTTGGGTTGATATAAAAAGAGAGAAGAAGCAGGATTAAATATTATTAGTTTAGCTTAGTTTAGTTTTAATACGTAGGTAGTGTAATTCACTTTTCAAGTTGTAATTTTCGTTTCTCAGTTGTAATTCATGCTAATTTCAATCAAGTTAATCTTATGTGAAGCTCTCTTGATCTAAATTTCATTTATAATCAGATTTCATGTTGTCTGTTAAGCCGAATAAGCTCTATTGCTTATTAATCATCACAAAAAGCCATAAAAACCATTACTATAAGCTTATAAAAGCTTATAATAGCTTTTTGTAAGCTTATATAGATATAAGTTGTTCTGAATTTTAAATATGAAGAAAAGTCAAGAAAAGTCAAAGTTATGTCAAATAAGCAATTGGGTGAGATAAGCAGTTGTGATTAAGCTGGAATGGGGTCTAAACTTGGTAAGTGACATTCCAAGCTCAGTTCTGATCTAGTTCTCCTCTGTTTCTTATACCATTCAGTTGTAAGCTTTTTCCATATTTTGCATCATTTTCTTGTTCACTGTGCTATAGCTTATTAATAAGCTTATTGTTTTGGCTTCCTGCTTATTAGTAGTTTACAATAGTATTTCTTCAAGTCTTATCAGTATTTCATAATAGTTTCTTAATTTTCCTTAAAAATCTATAAAAAACCAAAATTAGTCAATTTAGTATAGCTTATTTTATAGCTTATTTCTGCTTGGAAAGTTGCTTAAAATAGTTTAATTAAGTCATCTAATTAGTAATAACCAGAATTCATAAGTTAAATTTGTGTTTCCTAGTGTAAAATCATCATCAGTACCCTATTAAGGGGTGTTTGGTTTGAGCAGTCAAACTAGTCAAACTAGCTTGTACTGTACATTGGCCAATATCCCAACTTTGGATCAGCTTAATTTAGCCATAATAAGCTGTTTTCAAGATCTCTTTAGCATAGTAGATAGAAAATCAAGTTTTTTATGTCCTGTGCAATTTTCAGTCCTCAATAAGTCAAATTAAGCCAAAATCAGCCACAAGCTTATTTGGCCCTTGTTCTTTTCATTTCTGGAGTCCTTTAAGTCTTACTAGAGTAGTCAAATAGTTTTGGTTTGGTCTTGTTTAGCCTACACGTCTCTGCACACCACAACAGTTCAACAGACTCAGTGTATACTGAGTTGCTGAAGCTGCTGAACTCACCTCATTTATGGCCTTTCTAGATTAGCTGAGGCCTTGCTTTTTGTGTTTCTAAATAGCTCATAGTACTAGCTCACTTTTGCCCCCATAATATTCAACTTATCAGCTTAATTTAACTGCTTAATTTGCCCTGCAAATTGGCCATTTTCCTGAGTTTCTGCATAAGCTTTGCTACTGTTCTACTGCTTATCTTGTTTATTCATTGTGCTTATTTGTGTTTTCAAGTTATTTTAAGCTTCTAGTAGTGTATTAAACTTGTCCTGAGCTTTTGGTTAAGTGTTGAGCTTATTCACTTATTAGCCCAACTGCTTATCTGCCCAACTGCTTATCAGGGCTTATTAAACTTTTGATTTTAATTTTCCTAGCTTTTAAATATTATTTTAGACTTATCCTGAATTTTTCAGATTTTTCCTAAGTCATTTGATATTTTTAATCTTTTTAATTAGTTTATAATAGTAATTAAATCATAATAAATAAAATATTAATCAGAAAAATATAATTCTAATTTTCATAATTTTCTTTCATTTATTAGATTCTAGGAAAAATATAATAACATTTTTAGACCTTAAGAAATATAAAATAAAAAATAAGTGATAGTTTCTATTTAATAGATTTTATCTTTTTAGATTTTTAGTTAAACACTTTTCATTTTTATAATTTTCTTATCTTCTTTTCAACTTATAATATTTATAGAAAAAGTTTTAGATTTTTCTTTGTTCATTTAGTATTTTTTATAATTTAAATTAGTTTAAAAAGTAATTAAATAATAAATAATTAATAATAATTAGATAATAAGTGTAAAAAAAAATACTAGTATATAATTTTAGTTTTAAAATAAGTTTTAAGTAATTTTACATTTTTAGGTTTTAATTTTCTAAATATTTCAGTTTTTGTCCCATTTTAGATTTCCTGTTGCACGTTTGTAGTTTATTTTAATCGCGTTTAAATTTCTTTTGTATAAATTGTTTATCATTTGTTAATTAGATATAAAAAAGCAAAATCCAAAATATCTAATTCACCAGTCACTCTAATCCAAAACTTTCCACAGTTTGCCCATTCATACCTCGTTGGGAAACGACCCAGGTAATCACTTACCTGGTTTCACACTACACACGAACGTGAGTTTTTGCAAGTATCCTTTTTCACAAAGGGGTGATTTGTATTTATTCACGTGTATCCGTCGTTGCATAATATTTATATCTATTTAGCACGGATCATAATGCTTTTTCTTGGTTTAACACTATCATCACAAGTTTAAAAGCACTTGATGAGAGTTTTTCTAGTAAGAATTTTGTTAGGAAATTTCTTAGGGCTCTTCATCCAAAATGGCGGGCTAAAGTTACGGCGATTGAAGAATCGAAGAACTTGTCAACTCTTCAACTTGACGAGTTGATCGGCAACTTGAAAGTCTACGAAGCAATAATAAAGAAAGACTCCGAGATGGTCAAAGGAAAAAGAGAGCAAAGCAAGTCAATTGCACTGAAAGCTAGGAGGGAATCTATTGACGAGGATAGCTCAACCTCCGAAAGTGATGACGAAGAATATGTCACGGCCGTAAGAGACTTCAAGAAATTCTTCAAAAGAAGAGGAAGATTCGTTAGACAACCACATGATGAAAGAAAGACATTCCAAAGAAACAAAGACGACAAAAGTAGCAAGAGCAAAAGGAAGTGCTTCAAATGCGGTGATCCAAATCATCTCATCGGAAAATGTCCAATGTTGTCAAGGGATCAAAATCAAAAGGCGTTCGTTGGAGGAGCATGGAGTGATAGCGATGAATATGAGAAAGAAATAACAAATGATGAAAAATGTCTTATAGCCAAGGCATCCAATGAGGTACTTTCCGAAACCAAATACTTTAGTGACAAAAATCAATCATTAGACGAAAAAGACCTAGATAATGAATATAATAGGTTATGCAAATTAGGTCAAAAAGTCATGGCTAAAAATAAATCACTAAAACATATTAATAATCGATTAGAAAATGAAGTACTCGAATTAAAAATTAAACTACAACATTTAGAAAAAGGAAAAGAAGTTTTTATAGAATGTAAAACATGTCTTGAGGTCAAAAATGAAAACGAAAAACTTAAAGATGAAATTTCGAAACTTGACAAGTTTAAAAATAGTAGTAACTCACTTAAGAAAATAGTAAGTGTTCAAGGAACTTCGGGAGATAAAACCGGTCTAGGATTCAACTTAAATAATGTTTCAACTAGTGAAAATAAAAATGTAAAGTTTGAATGTCAATCTAGTAAACAAAAACCATTAGAGTCAAAACCTAAGTATATACTTATAAAAGATAGAAAAATACCTATTGCGAGTGATGAGGAAGTAAAAAGTTTTTATAAACCATCATTAAAAGCCAAAACCGGATTTTCTAAACTGAAACTAAGATCTAAAACTCCACCTCCAAATAGACCAAATAATCCTCATCCTAAATCTAAAACCCCTCAACCTAGAAGAAATCAAGGTAGACAAAACTTTCCTAATAATAATAATCACCCAATGTGAAATTATTCACTTCAACCAAGTTTCAACCCTTGGGGAATACTTTCACCATACATGCAAATGCAAACCACGTTTGGTTCAAACAATTTTGGACAAATGGGACAATGGGGACCAAGTGGCTAAATCGTCACTCATTGAATAATTCAGAAACTCATCTATGTTTGGCTTACATAAGTCAATATGACACCTTGAAGCGTTTGAAGAAAAATCTACTGAAGACTAAAAGGTACGCTTTCCTTTTAAGTTTATTGTTATAATATATGCTTAGATTAATGACTAGTCATTTCATGCCTATTTAGCTCATAATGCCTAGTTATATATATACACATAATAACTTATATGAATCTACTTAGAACCTAGAATCACTTGTTCTTTTCCCTTTGGCCCTCTTAAGCTATAACGTTTAAAATGGAAATCTTCTATGTCCACTATTAGAAAACTCATGGTGATGAAGTGAAATGAGTTAAGTGGATTAATCATTAACATAGAAGTAAGATTAGATTTCTCGCGTTAGAAAACTATGGATGAAACAAGCTCTCGTAGACTATGGCATCAAGTTAGATAAGTGTGCGACAACAAAGGAGCTATAGGTGTTAGGTTATACCCCATTCAACTCTCTCGCATCAAACATATAGAATTTCGTCATCACTTCCTTATGACCATAGGATATGTAGAAAAGGGTAGCATGTGACAATAGCCTTAACCAATTCCCTTGAGCATGAGATCTTTAACAACCATTTTTTTTTTAAAAAATCTAGGATTAATGGTATTTGTTGTCAAAAATCTAGTATCTTTAAAAATATACAGAAACTTCACATTTTGGAAAAATGATTTTTTAGAAGACTATTTCACTTTTCTATTAACATGTTTTACTATCTCATTTTTCTTCTTAATCTATGTCCATAATTCTGTTTCGATCAAAGTCAAAAATTGGGAATTTTTTTTCTTACCCATTCTTCATAAACACATTTTGAAATAAAACCCAATCTATTTTATTCAAATAACTTTCACATCTACATAAAAACTCACTTTTAAACATTGTTGAATAATGCTTAAAACATTTCTTTAAATCATGCATGGTGATCTCATATTTGTCATCTATATTTATGTACATGACATTTATAAGTGAACTAAGTCAAATCAAGCGGACCATGGTTTGTCTATTAAGATTTTGTTTGTAACAAGTCTAGAAGTCCATGCTATCTTAAGTTCCCATTTATTGCACATAGGCACACATTAGGATCCATCAAATAGTTCATTAATCTTCCCACTTACATATAATTAAGAAAATACTTGGTGAAGTTTATTGTTTCCTAGTCCATATATATTACTTGCTTGATGAGTATGTTTACATGCTAGACAAAATTACTTGTTTGCTTAATCTCTTTAATTAACATGTTTTGCATAAATATCTATTAAATGCTTAATTGCCTCAAAGAGTTGGACTTGCTTGAAACTAAACCCAAAAACACAACTTTTTCTATAATTTTCTGCCAAAATCCGATTTCCAGTAATCTGGGAACCAACAGATGGGCGGCCCCCTTAAATCATAAGGCGGCCCCCTTAATGTTTAAGGGGACTGGCCATCTGATGGTCGAAGGTGCTGTTTCCTTTTCTATTTTTTTAGCCCATTTCATCCTAAACTTCCCAAAATTCACAAACATATCTTATTCCAATCCATCCAACAAATTTTATCCATTCCTTAATCCCATCAATCCTACACTATAAACACTTCCATTCCTCATAATCTTCCATCATCTCATCATGCCATCTCCCATCAGACCAAAGCCAAAAACCTCAAGGTTAGCAAGGATGACCGAAAAACCCGTTTGGAGAAGAAAACCTAACCCCGAAACAAGTCCATCTCAACAAATGATGTGGCTAAACAAACAACACCTCCACCCACATTTGTTCCCAACTATACTCCCAATCCTCAAGCTCATTCCAATGAACCCTCTCACAAACCTCATCATAATAACCAACCATCCATCTTTACT
Organism: Artemisia tridentata subsp. tridentata; assembly: GCA_021014915.2. Taxonomy (NCBI): domain Eukaryota; kingdom Viridiplantae; phylum Streptophyta; class Magnoliopsida; order Asterales; family Asteraceae; genus Artemisia; species Artemisia tridentata. Next base: position 467,431,473 of record CP139508.1, read on the forward strand.
CCCAAAAATACACCTTCATCTTCATCCATTAATGATTACCCAAACTCAAAAATGTCTCCACCACCAAAAGTATCACCACCACTTCCTACCAACTCACATGCTACTTCTATGTTGCATATCCAAACATCCATCCAAAATAACAACCACACTCCACCATCATCACCTTCTTCCGAACACTTGAAGTTCATTGAAGAACTTAATGAAGCCCATGAGCTTAGTGCTCCTCTTGCCTTACACCTTGCTCAACTCAAGTTGGATCAACTCCCTTCTAGCTCTTCTTCATCACAAACTAACCTCAACCTCCACCTTCGTTCCAAACTACAAATCTCAACCTTAAACTGACCTCATTGAAACCTTTCAAAACCCTCATCATATTGGTCAAACATCCAACTTTACTTTCAACTACACACCCCAATTTCATCCACTTCCACCAAATGACCAAATCCACATTCCCACGGAAAATGAAAAGTTCCTTGAAAAGATAAACCGAATCCATGACCTCCTTGCTATGCACCTTGCACAACGCAACAAGGGCCAACCTCCATCCTTACCCTACTCAAATTGCTTACCTCACCCCCACAACTTGAATCAAGTTGATAATCATGTCAACTATTGTCCTTGTTGTGTCCTTCTCCAAAAATAAATCATTGCCTTAAATAAACATTTCACTTGGATTGAGTAACTTCTTACTAGATCTCATCCAACACCTCCACTAGCACAACACTCTAACCCTCAATCAATCGATTCCGCTCCAAACTCTCCACCTCCAAACTCTCCACTTCCAAAAATATACCTCTGATAATCAGACATCCTTACCCTCACTCAACCACTTTCATCCCAAACACTCTACCATCAAATAAAATAATTCAAGCTCTTGTGTTGCAAGCAAGTCCGATGGCTCTCTTTGGCAAATTAGGACCTTTTTACTTGTTGTATGTTTTAAACATAATAAATGTTTCACATAATCATTTTGATTTAATGAATGTCTTGCTATGTGTTCTTCATATTTGTTTGCCATGATTGTTGTTTTTATATTCCATATTTTGCTATGTGTGCTTGTGCTTCTAATATTTTTCTTGCAAGTATTCCATATCTCGATTTCTTGATGCCCTTAAACGACGGGGAGCACACATCAAGGGGGAGTTCTCGTTCCGACAAATTTTGTATCTAAAACTTGTCGGCATAACCTTTTTGATTCTACAAAAAGGGGGAGAAGTGAATATAAACTCACTAAATACTTGTCCAAAAATAATGTTTTGGATTTAATGAGTTTAAGTTTTGTAATCATCAAAAAGGGGGAGATTGTTGATATAAATAATGCCTAAAAATATTATTAATACTTCTTGATATCTCTATGTTTTGATAATCATAAAATGTAAACTCATTAAACATAAACTTATTAAATAAACAAGTATTTAGTTGTAAATATTCATTTCTACAACTCAATCACTTAAGATATGAATAAACAAATGCCTAATGCATTATATGATCAAAGGAACATTTTCTTAATCACTTGATTTTTTATAAAATGACACAAACATTTTATATCTTTTAGAAAATCATTTTTGGTATTAAATAAAAATGTTTAATCCATTATAAATTTATGAATTCAAAATTTCAACCAAAAATGGCAAAAATGTTCCAGAAAAACCTTCCCCACAAAAAGACAAATCTGAGCAACGTTCAGATTTGGGCGGCCCCCTTAATTTACTAGGCGGCCCCCTTAATTATTAAGGGGACCGGCCACCTATTTAAGGGGACAACCCCGCTCCTCCAGCTGTCAGATTTTGCCTATAAATACTGGTTCATTCCTGGACTTTTTCCTCACCTTTTGCACCCCAAACCTTCTGTTCTAAATCTCTTCTAATCTTACTAAATCCTTTGATCATATATTCTTAAGCCTTGGTTTCTAAGTGATCCAATCTTCTACCATCCAAGTGCAAAAGAAGAATACTCCTTCAACAACTAGAGAAGAAGTATTGCAACTTAGTATCATCTTGTTACCTAAGTTGTTTGTATAATCATTCATTCATTTGTGTATAAGTTGTGTATATTTGTTAGATAAGTGTGAGCATAATTGTTTAAGCTAGATTAGTGTGTTAGTAGTGAAGCTGTGAAGAAGTTAAGGTGTGTAAGTAGTGAAGGTGTAAGGAAGTAGAAGAGTATATAAGTAGTGCCAGGTTGTGAAGTAGTTGTGAAGCCGTAGTGTAGAAGTTGTGAAGCCGTTGTGTAGAAGTTGTGAAGCCGTCGTGAAGAAGGTGTGAATAAGTTGTGAAGAAGTCGTGTAGAAGTTGTGAGATTGGTTCTAGCTACGATTAGGACCCGACATCTAGCTTTGTGTCGTTAAACCGGTGTAAGCAAAAGTTGTGTAAGGTTTTCTCCGCCATAAGGGAGCTTGTTGACATAGTGAAGAAAACTCTCGAGTTAGGTGCTCGAGAAGTGGAGTAGGGCAAGGAAGGTGTCCTTGTAGCCGAACCACTATAAATCCTTTGTCTCGCGGTTCGATCTTTCCATATCTATCTTTCATTTCATTTCATTACTTTATTTGCATTGTTAATTTAGATTTACTTATATTTTTTCATATTGTTCAAGAGTTGAGTTCACATAAATTCGAATCTAAGTTTTTAAAAGTAAACAAAGTTTTTTATAATAAATTAAAAAGACGTAAAACTATTCAAACCCCCCCCCCTTCTAGTTTTCCACAAAACATAAGAATTCCCACCCTGTACAACAAATAAACGTGTTTGATTCTGATAATGCTGACATGGAATCGTTGTGCTCGAATTCTCAAGAGAAAGAGTTTCATCAGTCACTAATGTTGCCTAATGCAAAGGAAAGTTGCATTGAATGTTTTCGATTACTTCATTCACATCTCAAGGTTCTCTTTGAACAACCTGGATACTTGGGAGGATACAGATGGGCTTTCGCATCACTCTTTGGTCAAGATGTTCAGGATTTCACTGTCAAAATGATTCTGTATTTAGATCAACTTGAACAACAACTTGACAAAGGAGAATTTTCTGAAGGTAGATCCATGACTGCCTTTTGTGTGATCAACAACCAACTCCAAGTGTTCATTGATTCGCAATACACTCTGGATTATGAATATGACAGTCAAATGATGAAAAAGTGTTTTGCTAATTACACTGGAATCGAGGCTGACATGTTTAGAGTTACACTGCTCCAACTCATGAGTAATGTTAAGGAGTTCATTAATGAAAAAGCACAACACATGGGAAACGGGACAGAGTCAAATAAGCATGATGATAGCCACAGCTCAGGGACTGATATCACACATGGTGTGGATACAGATCTCAGTCCATTAAATCACCAAGTACCATCTGCTGAGGTACATCTGTCTGATCAACATAATGTTCTTTCTAATGAATAACAACATACTGATCAAATTAAACCTACTTATGACACATATCTATTGGAAAAGACTGATAGCAATATCACATCTGATTCAACAAATATGAGTCATAGGGGGGAGAAATTGATCAGGATGCTGAACATGATGATGCATCAAGTTCTTTGCTTACGGCTGAGTTTTTCAAATCAAATGATAAGGTTGAAAAAGAAGTTTATAATGAACTTTCAAACAGATTTTTACAACTTGAAAAACATTGTATTCCACTTGAAATCTCAATGCAACAAAGGGAAGAAAGTCTTCAAACTAACCAACCATGTAGGAATCCGGAATTTCCTGAATTCCGTGAATTTTTTATGATAAACGATCTGAAAGCTCAACTACAAGCCAAAAACTTAACGATCAACAACCTAAAAAAGGTGTTGCTGAGATGTATGATATGTGTAATGAAGTTAAGGCTAAACATGACAATGATGTTATTGCAACAAAAAATGCTGAATTAGAACATAAAGTGGCTGAATTACTTAATGAAAATGAGACTTTGAAAATTCATTGCAAAGAACTGTGTGATACAATCAAAGAAATGAAAACTAAGACTGTAGAGCAAACAACCTCTTTGATTGCTAAAAATGATGAATTCAAAGCTCAACTTCAGGAAAAGGGTTTTGCAATTGCAGCGTTGAAAAACGAGTTAAGAAAATCGACAGGAGATGGTGTGAACACTAAGTTTGCAAAACCATCAATCTTGGGGAAACCACCACTTAGAAACCAATCAGTTTTTAGACAACCGACTGCATTTAAATCTGAACGACCAAAATCCTCAAAACCACGGTTTGCCTCCCAAGTTGATTCGAAACAAGTTTTGTCAAAACCAGTCACTTCACAGTCTAGACCTAAGGAAAAGGAATATATGCTTGCAAAACCTCATCATATGAGTGCCTCTAGTTCTTCTAGGATTAGTTCAAAACATGTGTCATTTGTGACACCAAAGGAACATGTTAGACATAAAAACAGTGTTCAGAATCTCAACCTAGAGGATGCTAAGAAAAACACACATGAAAAGACTAGGAATTTGCCTGTTTCTAAGAGTAGTTGCGTATCGATTAAAGCGATTCCCGTAGCAGATCACTCTAAGAATTCTAGATCTTTTTCTGAATCCAAACACTCTGTTTGCTCAACTTGTCTGAAATGTGTTTTTAATGCAAACCATGATGATTGTATAACAAAATTCCTGAAGGAAGTGAATGCTCATGCTAAGGTTCAATCCTCTAAGACTAGAAACAACAACAAGCCCGCAGAAACAAAGAGTTATACTCAGAAACCTGGTAGGCAGACTGCTGTAGGACAAAGGTTTTCTCTCAACAAATCTTCCACTGTACATGAGAAACCAAACACTCATAGATCTTGCCTTAGGTGGATACCGACGGGTATAATTTTTAAGATTTTTGGTCTTAGATGGATACATATTAGAAAGATGTTCACTGAGTGAAAAACCAAGGTTGACAGTGAAACCCCAAATGGTCTAAATGCTGATATCACTAACCCATATAAATGCAAACAAACTCATAATGTCAGTACAGGTAGTCTTTACTTAAATACAGGTACATCGTTCACTCCCATTAAGTAAAGACTCAGGGTATGGTTGCCGAAAAGACTGATATCTCATGAATTAGGGGTTCAAGCAACTCAAGCCTGATAAACATCAACAATGACGTTTGAACACATCAGTTCAAGCCTCGTTCTTCAGCGACAATGACGTTTGAACACATCAGTTCAAGCCTCGCTCTTCAATGACAATGACATCTATTCACATCAGTTCAGGCATTGTTCTTCATCGACAATGACGTTTGAACACTGCAGCTCAAGCCTCGGGCCTTGATTGCGCCCAAACGGTCTGCTAATATTGACCAAGTAAATGGTCAACAAGAGTCAAACAATCTAGGGCACAATGCAATTATCCAAGGAGTACAGAGTATCCCCGGGTCGTTAAGTCCCAGCGAGGTGTGTAAACTGTAATAAAACGAATTTGTGATCGGGTGATAATTGAACAGAAAAGGTTGTGAGTGATTAAACTAAGGAAATATAAAATGAAATAGCTTAAACAAGCTATAAGAACAAGTACATGAAAGCAAAATACTTAGAAACGTTTAAAACTTAAAAACGTACGTTTAAATAAAAATTACGTAAACGTACAAAATAAAACGAGAATTCTGACCAATATAAATCCCACGGATGTGAAAATTATATTTTTAGAATCCAAATGATAAAAGAAAATTATTGGAAAAAGAAAATTATTTATTTGACTATTTATCTATTTAATATTAATTAATTACTATTTAATAATTATTAAAAACTAATTTAAATTATAATAAATACTAAATGAACTCTAATAAATATAAAACTTTTTCTATAAATATTATTTAAGTACAGGAACCTAGGAAAATTATAAAAATGAAAAGTGCTTAATGAAAAAGCTCAAAATAAGCCAAATGGCTTAAATAGAAGCTATCACTTATTTTATATTTGATTTTTCTAATCTTAAAAGTGCAAATTTATTTTTCTTTAATCCTAAATAATACAAGAAAATTTTAGAAATTAAAATTATATTTTTCTGATTTTTACTTTATTTAATATGATTTAAAAACTATTAGAAACTAATAAAAAGGATTAGAAATAGGAAATGACTTAGGAAAATTCTGAAAAATTCAAGATAAGTCTAAATTATAATTTAAAAGCTAGGAAAAATAAAATCAAAGCTTATCTAACCTAAAAAGCTGTTTTGGGCAAATAAGCAGTTTCAAAATAAGCTAAAAATAAGCTACAAATGACCAAAAATTATCAAAAGCTGGAAAACAGTTTAATACACTAATTGAGACTTAACACAACTGAAAAAGACAGAAATAAGCAAAGGAAATAAGCAGTTAAACTGCTGATCAGGTGCAAAGAAATGGCAGAAATGAATGAGTAACAGGCAGATTTGCAGCTGAATTAAAAGCTAGGTAAGTGCTTATCAGGGAAATCAAAAAGCAGAAATGGAAAGCTTATATAACAGACTATATTCACCCTTAAAATGCCCAAAAGTTTAGATCAATTGCTGCCTCAATTGATTGCTAGATCAGATGCAAGAAAACTGAAAAAGCTGAGCAAGGAAAAAGTGCAGACAGAACAGACTTTAGGGCTACTTGCAGATGAGAAATAAGCTACAGGATAAGCTCAAATTTGAGATTCCAGATATTAATCTAAAAGCTAGCTATATGAACTAATGACAAACCAAAATTTAGCTCCTCAGCTCAACTGGTTAAGCCAGAATCAAGCTAAGATCAGCTGCTAAAAACACAATTCTGCACAAACAATTCTGTGATAGCAGTTGCAATTTTTTGGCGTTTTTCCTATGAAATCTATGACCAAATGAAACCAACTTTTGCACACTTACTTTCACACCTAAAAGCAACTTAAAACTTCCAAAGTGGGGTTTCAGATAAGCTCAGCTTATGCTGAGCTTATTGAGGGCAGGTTTGAGCTTACAAAATCAAATATGGGCAAATTACTTCAAATGAGCTATAATCACTTAAACTCCTGCTGACTCAAGCTCATTACACCTAATCACAACTTAATCAAGTCCTAGAAAATGCAATTGAACAGTATAATAGCCTAAGAGTACACTATGCCAAACACCATTTTTAAAAACTAAATTGAGATTTTAAACTACTAATCATTGATGTGAGCTATAAAACTAATTAGCTACTGACTTTCTAACTTAAGAACTAACTAATAAGCAATTTTCAATGAAGATATAAGCACTTAATAAGCAGAAAGCTACTACTACTGATTTTAAGCTAATTGTGACTTTTTTTTAGAGTAAAACTGAATGAACAAGATACTAATGATCTAATGGACTTAAACTATCAACAATAAAAGTAAACAAACAAATTCAGACCAAATAAGCACTAATTGAGCAGAAATAAGCAAAATGACAAACCTTTGACTTTCGTTGACCAAATGAACTTAGAACTGAATGAAAATTTAAACTGAGATTGCAATACACCAAATGAGTACAAAGCTTGGAAAAGTTAACAACTATTGAAAATTAAATTACAACAATTTAAGAAGACATGTTTTAAACTCATTTTACACTAAGAAAAATGGTCTAAAGCAGCGACAACTTATTCTTCTGTGCTTCTTTCTCTTTAAATAACATCCCAAAAGCTTCCTTGTCGACTTCTGAGCATTTCCCCATCGTTGGATTAAATTGAGTCAATCCTAATCGTTGGTTCTTGTTTTGGCGGGAAAACATGACAAGTGGGTTTTGGCTTTTCTGCACACGTGGGGTGTTGTGTTGGAGGAGCTAAGAGAGGAGAGAAACGTGTGTAAGTGAAAAAGGGTAGCCAGCTGGGGGGTGGAGGTGGCAAGAAAACCATCCTGGTTTTGGTTAACCAGTGAGGTGGAGGGAATGGTTTTGAAGAAGGGATAAGGGTTGACCGACGGTTTGACCCCGTATAAGCTAAAATACGGGGTGGGTTAATTGGGTTTATGGATTGGGTTTGGGCTTTTTGGTGTTTAAAGTTGGGCTTGGGTTATTTTTGCTGGGTTGGATTAGGGGTTAAGGGTTTTATTGGTGGGTTGGGTTAAGGTTATAATTGGTTAAGGTTTAGTTTAGGTTTAGAGTTTAGGGACCTATTGTGTAAAATTTGGATTTTTGAGGAGGCTAGGTTGACAACTTTCCAAAGTTATCAAAGGGGTATTTCTTGCCAAGTGTGAATAGTACCCGGGCCATAGATGTGAATTTCCATTTTTAATGCCCAGGCACTATTTTTGCCATTCTTTGAAAGTTCAGGGACTGAATCTGCCAATTATGCAAACTTTGCTCATTTTTCATATGTTTTTAATCCTTTTGCACTTGTAACGTATAAAAACACAATCCAAGGATATTTTCTGTATTTTGAAGCATTTCTGAGTGTTTTTAAATGTTTTTGCAGTTCAGATGGGACAAAAATGATGAGTATTTACACACTCATCAGGCCTCAATGTCAACATAATGGCGTCTGCTGAAAACACTCTAGGCCTCGTTCCTCAAAGAAAAGAAAGGTGTACGCTTGAGTGCGCTTTATCTTCAGAAGAAGAGAAATCTTCTTGTTTATGACCATTCTCATCAACAAGCTTCATGCTCTTCCCATGCTCATTCAGTCATCAAGTGGATCAACGTACATTGGAGTATATTCTTATTCACTAGTTCAATCAAAAATGGCAGTCATATGCAATTTTTGAGGGGGAGAAGGGTGAATAAACTACATGTTGATTGAGATTTGATAAATGGTCATACGACTCTCCTTCAATACCTAATGTTCCACTTATTCCTCAAAGGTGTTGATGATGACTCTCATGATATTGAAGTTGCATGCTTGAATAATGATCCGTTGTTTGGTATTCCTTTCCCAGAACCTGGTTCTGAAGAATCTATTTCATCACGGATTGTTGTTCCTTCCAATGTGCACTCTGTAAATCAACCACAAGAACATAAAGGAAAATGTTGGCTAAAACGTCAAAACGGCTAAGAATTTGGACATGGAATGTCAAGTGATCACGGAGTTTATTTGGTATCCCTTATTTGAGATTGAAGTGGGTTTCACGAAGGCTTCTAATTATTTCATCATCGAGACTTCATCTATCGATTGATTACTTGCTTGAACTTATAAAGTTTATGATTGGGACTTGGATTATCTAGTTATACCCGATGTAAGGAGCTACATTGTAGTACTCACGGGTTATAGCTATCACTTCAAGGAGTTACATTGTAGTGCTCAGTGTCATACGCAGATGCAGATGTGGATAGTCTCAAGAGGTGTTGTACTTATTTTGGCTCTTAGTTGAGTGTATAAGGATACTTAGGGGTTTTCTTCTGCATCGTTCTTTAATCAACAACAGTGCAAGCTTAAGTAACAAATTTGGGGAATTCTTTGACAGTTTCAAGTTTGGTATATCGGGTTTGCTCCATCAGTTATCACTTAAAATAGCCTACTTAAGGGTTGGTAATGATAGTCAGAGAGAGTTTCGGTAGCGGTTGATTCTCACTTGATACATTCGATCCAATTTTGTTCTTCTCACAAGATTTCAAGTATACGGGCGTAAAAAGTGTTGCTGATTCTGAGGTATCAAAACCAGCAAGGGGGAAGGAGACATACATCTGAACGCACAACGAGTACACGTGATGAACGTTATACTTCTTCTTAATTGAAGTTATTTCGGGAAGACAAATGTCATAACCGTAAAGAAAATCAGTGTATTAACTCGTGGATTTTGGTGTATCACTTCAACTACTTGGGGGAAGTGGTCTCTGGATACTTTTGGTATGCATTACTTCAGACTTCAGTGGGAAGAAATTTGAAAAGAATTATTCAAGTGTGAGATGATAAACTGCTGATTTATTTGATGATCCCCCGAACGGAGAATCACGATGATTATTCTTAAAAGGAGCAGCAATATTTGATGTGGTTTGCTACGATTTCCGTTGTACGCTTACCTTATGTAAGCTTGAAAGAGAGCTTTAAAATTGCTCAAAAGAAGATTTTCGGTTTGGGGGAAAACTATCAAAGCTTCACATTGAGAAGGCTCAAGTTCAAACGATTATTCAGGAGCCTCGAAAGCTTTGGTGGTGAAAGTTTAAGAGTTGTTGACTACAGACTTCTACAACGTACAGAACGATATCCTTATTTCGGTATTCATGTCAACATCTTCTTAAATTGAATAATTTAGTTTGTACATATCTTAAACCAAAATGTAAATAGAAAAATATAAAACCAAAATGTAAATAGAAATATATAAAACCAAGAAAAACCATAAAAATCAGAAAAATAGAAAATACCAAAAATAGTTTTTCAAGGCATGTCTTCTGGTATCGATAACATTTACGGTCCTAGATATGTCATTCAATAATGACACGGGTCTTTAAATGAAGTTCGAGCAGAAGTTCAAAAAGTTTTCAAAACATGCCTAAATGGCTTGCTATTACTTCAGATATGCAACCCGGTTTTTCAAAATGAGGAAAGCACGTCGACAAAAAGACGGCTATTCCTAACAACGGGTGAAGTTCACCCGAGCATGGATTACTTCATATCCGTGCATCCCCGATTTAGTGTACGCTTCAGTGCATTAGTTCTTGATTAAGAAGAGAAGTCTTCTTTGTATACAAATAATTTTCCTTCTATGATTCTTATGAAAATTATTTATGAGACTCATGGTGGTAACGTGTTGTTTGAAATTCTTTCAGACTTGGATTTGATCATAAAATTTGTCACTCAATCAATGACTACAACTCTTTAACTAGAATACGGGTCATTGATTGAGGGGGAGAGTGATTTCAAATTTTATATCATCAAACGGGTTTCTTGGTTATCTCATAATTGTTAGAAAAGGTTTTGTAGTTAATGGGGTATTAGTTGAAGAGGAACTAACTAAGCTTTATCTCAAATGGCCAAATGTGTTAGATTATGGCATTATGTGCAATTTGCCTATAGTATCCTAGCTTTATGTAACTATAAGGTTCATTTGTGTCACTTTGGAATCCTCGTTTAATCCCTTAAATACTTTAATAGCCTAAATCTAAAAGGAGTTAGAAAACCCATTGTGTTTGATGTTCTTTAATTCTTCACTGGCATTTGTATGATCTGATTGAATGAGTTTCAAATATTGATTGACTTTTGTTAGTCGATAGCTGCTTAATTGTTGTTGATTTAGTGCATGTGCACTCAGGATATACTTAGGTATATAGCTATCATGTTAGAATCTTGTCCCTAAGATCCTGAGTTGAATGTTGAAATATGAGTGAATTGCCACATTCATGATTGCTGATTGCTCTTCATGCTAGATAGCGGTTTGATGTATTTCCTGACTGTGGTTTGATTATGAGATGAATATAGCATTATGAATAGGCAAGCTGCTACGTGGTAGCTGTTAATGAAGAGTGAATCTGTATGTATGTATATCTGTGTTGATATTCTTATGCAGATTCCATGGCCGATATGAATGTGCATGCTCCCGCTCTAACCATTTGATCAGATGTTCAAACTCTATTGACTGGCTCTGAACTCAGCACAACAACAACATTAGCAACAACAACAACAACACTGTCTTCACCACCACCACCTTTATTTCAATAAAGCAGTACTTATTCTGGTCTCGCCAAGTGGGGATCTACAATATTTGGGAAATTTTTGTTGGTGAATGCATAATTGATGTTGACTACTGACTCCCTCAGAGAAGCGGATGATCACATCATCTGCGCAAAAATGTCAATATCATTTGTGTCATAACAGTTATCTTATACATAACAAGTAGTGAATCTCCCTCATAAATTGAGGGGGAGCAGTTGCATGTTCCATTATCAGCAAATATTAAACCTGACCACATTTTCTCCCATATTTTCTAAACTTATTTAAATCAATTGGGATAAAAAAATCTCAAAAGGTTTGAAAATTTTTGATCGGGGGAGAGAATGTAATTTAAATATGCAATCTGATAAAAATGTGATGTTTTGGACTTAAATGTAAGCTCTCCTATATGTGCTAAACTCGTTGGTATATTGTTAGGAATTCTGGGAAATAATAGATTTCTCATTGCTGCTGGTAGTGTAAGCTGGTTCCTGCCGATAGTGTGCGGTTCCTGCTGAAGTTCATTGCTGCTGGTAGTTTATTTTTGTTTCTGCTGATAGTAGTCATTACTGCGGGTATTAGTAATTGTTATCCCGTAAGTTTAGAATGTTTGTTAGATTTATTTTTAGAAGAGATTGATGTATATCTCTTCACACGTTTGCTTGTATGACGGGTTAGGGTTAGGACTTCTTGTTAGTATAAAAGGAACACTCGTCTATGAGTTTTGTACAACTTTACAATCATCAATAAAATCATTATTAGTTCATAAACCGATCCATAGAGGATCAAAACCTTGTTAGTTACTTTCTTCTTTATTCTTGTGTTTAGTTTCCGCATAGACACAAGTCTTACACCTAGAGATTCTCCTAAGCTGTTTGTGTTTACATAAATGGTTTAACCAAGCTCAATCAAGCTAGAAGTACTCGATCCTACAAGTGGTATCAGAGCCTGGTGAGGATCTCTGATAAAGAAGAAAAGCTCTTATAAATAAACCTCTTTAAACCCTTTTAACAATGGCAGAAGGAGTCAATCATGATGAGGGTGACAACCACACAACCAAAACTGAAACCTCACAAGTCCAAACACAGATTGTCACCACTGTGTCCAACAACAATGCTAAATTCCCATACCTAAAGAAAGATGAGTATGAAGTCTGGGCCATGAGAATGGAATACTGGATCACGAACAGTGATTACAACCTGTGGAATGTGATTCTTAAGGGAAACAGCAAGAAGAATACTGGAAGGGATGATCATGGAAACATCTATATACTCCCACCTGTTACAGCAGATGAACATCTTGCTGTACAAAGGGAAACCAGGGAAAGAACCCTTTTGCTTCAGGCTATTCCAGAGGATCATATGGGTGATTTCCATCACCTGGATGATGCTAGAGAGATCTGGCGTGCTGTAAAAGCCAGATTTGGTGGGAATGATGAGTCCAGAAAAATGAGAAAGTTTATGCTCAAGCAAGAGTTCCAGGAGTTTAAGATCTCTGAGGTTGGAGGGATTCACAAAGGGTATGATAGGTTTCACAAGATCCTGAGTCAACTCAACCAGTTGCAAGCTAGGCCAGACAATGAAGACTGCAACACCAAGTTTCTAAAGGCCTTGCATCCTGGTCTCAGGTTTCTATTACACTCAAGGCCAAAGGTGGACTAGACTATATGAGTTTTGATGATCTGTACAACAAGCTGAAAACCCTTGAAATTGATATCAAAGGGTATTCCACCTATTCATCTCAAACTCCAACCCATAGTGCATTTGTTAGTACCTCTAGTACTAACTAACAAAGGGACATATGGAGACAGTCCAACACCATCATCATCATCACTTTCCTTCTCACCTGCCACACCAAAAGCTCAAACCAGATCTGATAATCTTCTAGAGGAAGTGTTTCATTCATTTGTTGCTGAGAGTACACCACAGCAGCAAATTTCTTATGAAGATTTTAATCAGGTGGATCAATTGGATCTAGAAGAGATGGACATAAAATGACAGATGGCTATGCTGTCATTGAAAGTCAATAGGTTTGAAAAGAAGGCATGAAGGATGATTAACTTTGATGGACAGGAGGCTGCAAGGTTTGACAGAAGGAAGGTGAGGTGCTACAAATGTTCTCAACCAGGTCACTTTGCCAGGGAATGTACAGATAAGAAGGTGGATGATAAAGTCAGGTATTCTGCTTTCAAAATTCAAGAGTTGGAATCAGAGGAACCCAAGGCCTTGGTATCTGTGGATTTAATGGTGGACTAGGAACATCATGAGAAAGGTGTTGCAAGAGGAGCAGAGAAGGTCTATGGGATGATAGCTGGATATGATGAGAAGAAACATGTGGCTGGTCAACTTGGAATGATGGGTCATCCATCTCAGGTACAAAACTGCCCATTTGGTTGTGAACTTAAATATGCTAAACTGAAACAAGAATTTGATGATATAGAGTGTCAATATAAGGATTACTTTATACAAGTCCAGGCTTATAAAAATGCTGTTAACACTTTAGAACAACAAAAAGTCTGGTATCAAAAACAACAGTTAGCATATGAAGAAAAAATAAGGGCTTTGGAAAGAGATTTACAAAACACCACTAATGAGTTCAAACATTCTGAAAGAGAAAAAGCTAAGGTGGTGTTAGAAAAACAGGATTTGCAGACTAAGCTAGACAATACCTTGGCTAGGTTTGATAAATGGAAAGATTCATCTAAAAACCTAAAAAAGTTAGTCGATAGTTCTATGTCTATAAAAACTAAAAGAGGTTTAGGGTAAGGTGACCTGATAGGGCCAAATCAAGTTTATGACCCTAATGAGTATAGTATTTTTGACCCTGAACCTGTAGATTATAGAAAACCTGTAAAGTATGTAAAGGAGGGAGGAATGAATGCAGTTCCTCCACCCATAACTGGAACATTTAAACCTGCAGACCCCTATGTTGACTTTTATGATTCACAAATGACTTATGGCAAAAAGGCAAAGAACTTGCCTGATCTTGATTGTGACTCTAATGAATTTGTCTCTTGTTCTTACAGTGACAAATCTGCAGAAATCAAGACTGATGACTATGCCACATGTGGATCAAGTGAGAAGTCAGCTTCAATAAAATCAGAAGATCTGTCTTCAAAAGTGGCTACTGATGAATCCCAAAGAGCTGCAGCTGAAGATGTTTCTTTTGATAATGTTAAAAACAATAATGTTTCTAGTTTTGGTTTTGTTTCAAACAGTTATGGTTGTGGTTTTAATTTTGTTAAGGATAATTTTGTTTCATGTGTTGGTTTGAATACTTCTGGTTGCAATGAGAAAGATAATGTTAAGAAAAAGTCCTCTAAAAAGAAATCTTGCTTTGTGTGTCGTAGTTATGATCATCTTATTAAAGATTGTGACTTTTATGAGAAAAAGATAGGTATATATGGTTGTCAAAATAGGTCTGTGTGGAGCAATGTCAATAATATTCCCCCATATATTCCACAAGCAGCAAGAATAAACTTTTGTAGAGCTTCTGTTGTTGCTGGTAAGCCAGTTCCTGCTGGTAAGCCGGTTGCTGCTGGTAAGCCAGTTCTTGCTGGTAAGCCTGTTGCTGCTGGCAAGTCCATTCCTGCTGGTAAGCATATTGCTGCTGGTAAGGCAAACTTGACTGGTCAGCATATTCCAGCTGGAAACTATAATTCTGCTGATTGGAGAAGAAATACTACTGGACCTTTCTACAGACCTACTAGCACTTACTTTCAAAATGATATGAGGCCTGCTTATTTTGACACCATGCACATGGGAGGGGCAGGATGGGAAACTGCTGTTAAGTCCTCAGCAGGTTGTTCTTGGAGAAACAATAACCAATATATGAGAATGGGGTCTGATGAACTCAAATAAGTACATTTTATTATCATCATTTATCCTATTTATTTGACTTGTTTTATTATATTATATATGAGAATTGATACGTTAATGTTTACTTTTGTAATTCTCAGGTAAAAACAAGTATTATGTGAAACTTGGCGATTTTGGACTAATTATGGAGCAAAACAAGAAAGATGTTAAGAGTCTACTGAAATGTACAAGATCAAGATCATTCTGCTCCAGATACGCCGCAACATACTTCTTACATACGGCGTATCACTATCAAGATTTCACAAGTTACAATCCAAGACAGCAAAGGACATGCGCCGCATAGAGAAATGGAGTTACGCCGCATCTTAAGGCGGTGTACGAATATTCCTGAATATATTAATCTTGGACCCCACGCGAAGTTAAGTCAATGCGCCGCATCTACTTATCCTATGCGCCACATCTAACCCTCAGACAGAAACTATAAATACCCCAAAGTCAGACGAATTTTGTGTGCAAGATATCATACGTACGAGTACCAAACTAGAGAAGAATTCAGACGTATTAGCAGCACAAGACACACCCTGAACGAAGATACAAGAGCTGTAAGAAGGTCATGAATGTATTCAATTCATTAAGTAGTTTTGTTTTATTGTATTAGTACACTTTAATTCATCAGGATTGATGGGTTGATGTCATGTGACTACGGAATACCATGCGAACCCCTTAAAATTGCTTTCCCATTAATTAAAGTTTATATGTTGATGTCTTTGGTGACTTTTATTAGTGCATTGATAACCTCTGTGTCTAGCTAAGCATTGCTTGGGTCGACATGCCCCTTCCTCGCCTATCTATTCTAGCGTATACGAAACGTGGGCATCACAAATGCTCAATATTCTAGGATAGTGGGATAGACATAAGTGATCATTAAGGGTTTACTCGCCGATAAGATTAGAGCTAACGAGAAAGGGTTAATTATATACACTTCATATAAAACTAGCAATAAAACAAGTGACAATCTACTTAATTATCAGGACAGGTCTTCTTATTGTCTCAAGTATCTATCTGTGTACGTGTGTGCTAATCGCTGATTCGTGCTCATTAGTTTAGTTTACTATTTAATCATAACCAGACCGTGCCAGTCTCTCAGGCTGAACCCCCCTTGCGTTAGATTAGGTTGTATAGCTAACTTAGGATATTAAAATACTGATTATAATAACTAGATAATACGTTCCACTCTTAGTGATCGACACTCTACCTACCATTATATTCATACTGACCGGGTACACTGCTCGTTAAGTGTGTGTGTTATTGATAAGTCGGCTAAATATAAATTTAAAACTTGAGTAGGCATTAATACTGCTAAACCGCAATGACACGCGCACGCATCAAGTTTTTGGCGCCGCTGCCGGGGAGTGAATTTTTATTATATGTTAATTTGATTAGTATTTTAATTAGATTTTTTTTTTTTTAGATTCTAACCACTAACCCTGTTATATATTAGATAAATTGCATTCATTGTATTATTTTCATATTTTCTGTTTTTGTGTGTTTTTATTTTCTGTAATTTGTGTTTTTCTTTAATTTTTGTTTCTTTTTGTTTGTTTTTATTTTTTGTTTTTCTTTTTCTATTTTTCTGCATTCTGCTATCGTTGTACTGTGCAAATACAAATGATACGGCGCATCTGTTTTCACAGATACGGCGTATTGCGTTTAATTTTTATAAAATACAACGCGTTCAATAAATTCGAGTACGACGCATCTTTCCCAAGATACGGCGTATTCTGTTTTTAATAAGAAATTTTTCTAAACCCTAACGCCATACGACGCATTTGTTTTAACAGATACGGCGTATTTTTGATTTAAATTAAAAACAGTTTTTGAATTATTAAACAGATACGACGCATCGATTTTTATCGATACGGCGCATCTTCTAAATCAAAAATCTTGTATTTTGAAACGTAACGAAAATACGGCGCATTAGCTTTTGTTAATACGACGCATTTAATTTTAATAAATATAATCGATTTTTGATAAATTAAACTGATACGGCGCATTCTAATTCATAAGCGGCGTATCTGCTTTCTGAATAAAAGTCTGATTTATTTTTAATGATTATAAGATACGGCGCATCCTATTTATAGGATACGGCGCATCGTCTTCAGATATCAGTAACTTTTATTTATCCCGAACGGAGAAAATTCTAATCATCTTTCCTGTCTCTTAGAAATTTTTTACTTCGAAGCCTATTTGTTTTGTGTTTCAGGAATCATGATTGATATTTTCCCAAGCTGGTTCGGAGGACCATGGATTAAACTTACAACCGATGAAATTGTATCTAAGTTCACCCACGAATGTGATAAGGAGCATCATGAGGTCGAAACTTTCATCAATGGACTGTTGCTGAAAGAACAAAACTATATGATTAGAGAATTGAAGATTGAGGTACACCAATTGTCGAAGGTGATTAAAGGAGTTTTGTTCCAAAGGCACGACCAGAATGGAATAACTACTAGAGGCGGATTAGTGTCAAGGATGTTCCAATTAGCGGAAAGAATGTTTGATTACTTGAATATGGAACTAAGAGAGAGATTGAGATGGAAGATCTCGCTAGAGCAAAATAAGGAGCTGAACGTGAGTCTAACTTGAAGACTCTGGAATAAAGACAAGCGCTGACCGGGAGACAACCCGGAAGAAAATTTTTTACTTTTCTGTTCTGTGTCGATTATGTCAGACCTGTAGAAGATACGGCGCATCTCCATCATAAGATGCGACGCATCACCTGCACTGGTCATATCTTATTTCATTTTCTGCACATTTTTTTTTTTTGACTTTAAAACTTTCTGTCAGTTTATTTAATGTGGCGCATCCCTGGTTAAGGATGCGACGCATCTTCTATTCTGATTCGTATTTATTCCAGGCTCGATACGGCGTATCTTCTTCCATAAGATACGGCGTATCGACTGACCTGATGATTTTCATTTAAATTTTTTTAGTTTTATTTTTACTAACTACTAATGTATTATGCAAGTTTGAACCTTCTTAATTCAGGTGTGTTAAAGTCTAAATGGTATTATAGATTCCTGCATTTCTGTGGATACATCATCTATGAAGCTTAAACGTTCTAATCCACAAGAATGTTGATTTTTGCTCTTATACAAATAATGGAGGATCATACCGAGCAAATCTCAGGGGAGTTTTTCTGTTCTAAATCTATTATTTTCCAGTTTTTAATCTTTGATACAAACAAAAAGGACGTTGTTCAACTTAAGTGGGGGGATTGTAGAATTAGAACACTTACTTGTCCTAAACTTTTTCAAAATATGCTTAAAATGCGCTTAATATATCAAAATTTAAATTTTTTTAGCATGTTTTTGTTTAAAGTCTAAATTACATAGCTGCACACATAACATTATTTCCAAAAATTGTGAACTTATCAAAATTCACAAATCTATGAGTGTGCCGGTGACTTGTAAACTTTAGAACTTGGCTTATATACTATTCGAGACCACCATAATAAGTATTATCTATATAATTGGAATGACTTGTCTAAATTGGTAAATTTCTAGGATTACACCCAAATAGCCTTTATATGTTATGTGATATTAACTAACTACATTGGTTAGTTAACCCCCGTATAAACTCTTTTGTTACTCTCACTTTTAGAGTAAGATACCCCTAGAAAAACCCTCAGAGCCATTCCTTTCGTTTCTTACACCTTTGTTATAATGTTTTGTTACACCCTTACACCTTAGCCTACCCTGTAGATTAAAATACGTGGTTAATTGCTTTAGGCAAAGTGTGTTTCCTTACATTACCTGTGTTCGCGTGCGTAATTCATTATCTTTGGTTAGGTCGGGAAATTGCACAATGCAATTGGTATGAAAGTAAATATTGTATAACTTTGAGTTTATTTTTCGTGTGTTTACTACTTTCACTATTACAGTTATTTCTGAAAGTATGAAGAGTATGGAAAAATTATCCGGAAAAATAGTGATAGAAAAGTTGTGAAATTTTACACATATATGTTGATGTCAAAAAAAAAATCGAAAAAAAAAAAATTAGAAAAGAAAAAGGAAAAGTTGGAAGTTTGTTTTAACCAACTTATGTAAAGTTTTGTATTAAGTGGGAGATATCACCACTATTTGTTGTATATTATATTTATGGATTGAATGAGAGTTGGCCGTTATGGGAACGCCAACTAGGATTATTCTTTGATTAAGATATTGTTGAGCATAATTCGTGTCTACCTAAAGCGTGTGTTTCAAGTGTTAAAGCGTGAGTTATTCAATGATATGAGTCTTACTCATGGGATGGTTGGGAAAGAGATTAACCACACTTAGGATTTTAATTTATCTGTTTTGTTTATTTTTCATTTTACACCAATTTGTATCCCAAATATTATCCATACCCTACATCATTCTTTATCCAAACCTTTGATTTATTGAGATTAGGGATTTGAGCAATCTTAAGTATCGTAGTCGTGGATTCGGCTATGTATTTATGATTTTGTCGCCCTTTTTGATATAATATTATTGGTAAAGATTACTTGGTCCTATCTTTAGCCCATTCGAGTTAAGGATTTGAGCAATTGCAAGTATCGTGGTCGTGGATTCGATCATGTATTTGTGATTTTGTCGCCTTTTCTGGAATGTGAGATCGATAGAGATTAAGAAGAATGATTAACCCTTAACCAACAAACCCTTTTTACCGCTTTAGACTTGTCATTCCTTGGCTTTAGTGGGGGAGATGCGTATACTTGCCAAGCTTATGATAGAATATTCGTCACGACTGGACAGTTAAACGATTAGATTTGCTTTTATCAAAATATTTTATTTTATTTCTATTTCGTTAAGTGTTTGGTTGTGCAATTATGACAAAACGAATACATGCTTAAATATAAAAATAAATCCTAATATCTTTTAGGATACATTTTCATAAGATTTATTCTAAGGTTTACTTGGGGACAAGTAAAGTTCAAGTAGGGGGATATTTGATGAACTCAAATAAGTACATTTTATTATCATCATTTATCCTATTTATTTGACTTGTTTTATTATATTATATATGAGAATTGATACGTTAATGTTTACTTTTGTAATTCTCAGGTAAAAACAAGTTTTATGTGAAACTTGGCGATTTTGGACTAATTATGGAGCAAAACAAGCAAGATGTTAAGAGTCTACTGAAATGTACAAGATCAAGATCATTCTGCTCCAGATACGCCGCAACATACTTCTTACATACGGCGTATCACTATCAAGATTTCACAAGTTACAATCCAAGACAGCAAAGGACATGCGCCGCATAGAGAAATGGAGTTACGCCGCATCTTAAGGCGGTGTACGAATATTCCTGAATATATTAATCTTGGACCCCACGCGAAGTTAAGTCAATGCGCTTCATCTACTTATCCTATGCGCCGCATCTAACCCTCAGACAGAAACTATAAATACCCCAAAGTCAGACGAATTTTGTGTGCAAGATACCATACGTACGAGTACCAAACCAGAGACGAATTCAGACGTATTAGTAGCACAAGACACACCCTGAACGAAGATACAAGAGCTGTAAGAAGGTCCTGCATGTATTCAATTCATTAAGTAGTTTTGTTTTATTGTATTAGTACACTTTAATTCATCAGGATTGATGGGCTGATGTCATGTGACTACGGAATACCATGCGAACCCCTTAAAATTGCTTTCCCATTAATTAAAGTTTATATGTTGATGTCTTTGGTGACTTTTATTAGTGCATTGATAACCTCTGTGACTAGCTGAGCATTGCTTGGGTCGCCATGCCCCTTCCTCGCCTATCTATTCTAGCGTATACGAAACGTGGGCATCACAAATGCTAAATATTCTAGGATAGTGGGATAGACATAAGTGATCATTAAGGGTTTACTCGCCGATAAGATTAGAGCCAACGAGAAAGGGTTAATTATATACACTTCATATAAAACTAGCAATAAAACAAGTGACAATCTACTTAATTATCAGGACAGGTCTTCTTATTGTCTCAAGTATCTATCTGTGTACGTGTGTGCTAATCGCTGATTCGTGCTCATTAGTTTAGTTTACTATTTAATCATAACCAGACCGTGCCAGTCTCTCAGGCTGAACCCCCCTTGCGTTAGATTAGGTTGTATAGCTAACTTAGGATATTAAAATACTGATTAGAATAACTAGATAATACGTTCCACTCTTAGTGATCGACACTCTACTTACCATTATATTCATACTGACCGGGTACATTGCTCGTTAAGTGTGTGTGTTATTGATAAGTCGGCTAAATATAAATTTAAAACTTGAGTAGGCATTAATACTGCTAAACCGCAATGACACGCGCACGCATCAGGGTCCAAGAACAAGGGTGGATCTCATCAATCTCCATGGTTTAATAATTATTGATCCACTAGGCAGGCTCAAGTTAGCAATGGCTTGGGTCTCCCTTGTATCTAATGTTGTAAATGTATTCTTTGTATCAGGAATTTCTTTTTAGAAGTAAAGATGTAGGCATTGTTGACAGTGGATGTTCCAGGAGTATGACAGGAAATTTAGAAAGACTGCATGACTTTGTGCCCTTAAATGGAGGTTCTGTGACATTTGGAGGAGGAGATGGCAAAATTACTGGGAAGGGAACTATCAAAACAACCAAGCTGGACTTTGAAGATGTCCTTTATGTGAAGGAACTCCAAAACTTTAATTTGTTCTCTGTCTCACAAATTTGTGACAAGAAGAACAGTGTTCTCTTCACTGAGACTGATTGTTTTGTGTTGTCCAAAGACTTCAAGTTGCCTGATGAAAGTCAGGTTGAACTCAAAGTTCCAAGGACTTACAACCTTTACAGTTTCAATCTAAGTGATGTTCAGCCTGAGGGTTCACTTGCTTGTTTGGTGGCAAAAGCTTCTGTGGATGAATCTAATAAATGGCACAGAAGAATGGCTCATGTGAATTTCAAGACCATTAACAAGCTGGCTAAGAATGGTTTGGTCCAAGGGCTCCCTCTCAAGACCTTCTCCAATGAACACAATTGTGTTGCATGCAACAAAGGAAAGCAACACAAAGCTTCATACAAGGCAATCACAGCTATGAGCACCATCACTGAGCCTCTGCAGCTTCTTCATATGGATCTATTTGGTCCTTCTTCTATCAGAAGTATTGACCAGAAGTACTACTGCCTGGTAATTACAGATGATTTTAGCAGGTTTTCTTGGACTTTCTTTTTGGGTAATAAAGATGAAACCTATCCAGTTATTAGGGACTTTATTACCTTAATAGAAAATCAGCTACGTAAAAATGTTAAGTCAATAAGGTGTGATAATGGAACAGAGTTTAAGAATCAAATCTAATTGAACTCTGTAGGAGTAAGGGGATAAAAAGGGACTATAGTAATGCCAGAACCCCACAACAAAATGGGGTTGCAGAAAGGAAAAATAGAACCCTTATAGAAGCAGCTAGGTCTATGTTAGCTGACTCTAAGATGCCCACTATGTTTTGGACTGAAGCAGTCTGCACTGCTTGTTATGTGTTGAATAGGGTATCTATTACTAATCCTCATAATAAAACACCTTATGAGCTTTTTTCTGGGAAAGTTCCAAACATTAGCTATCTTAAACCTTTTGGATGTCATGTCACTATATTGAACACTAGTGATCATCTAGGCAAGTTTGATGGGAAGGCTGATGAGGGGTTTATTGTTGGGTATTCTGCTCATAGTAAAGCCTATAGGGTATATAATCTGTCTACTAAGAGGATAGAAGAGACTCTCAACTTAAGATATCTTGAGGATAAACCTAATTTGCAGGGTGCAGGTCCAGAGTGGTTCTTTGACCTAGATTATCTGACAAATACCTTAGGTTATACTAGATTCAAAGCAAATCAATCTGTTGGTACACATGTTTCTCAAACTAACAATGCAGGTACCTCAGATGATGATTCTGATGCAGAGAGTGATGAACGACCTATAGTTTTTCCTTATTTTCCCTCTAACAACATTTCAGGTTCAGAGCTCAAAGATACTTCTGATATGGCTGGAAGTGATTCAAGTTTTGCAGAAGATCTTGCTAGGCTTCAAAGACAAGAGTATAATGCCAAGAAAGCTGCTGAAATGTTTGGTTCTGGGTTTTCTAAAGAGACAAAGGAGATTCTGAGAAATGCTGAAGCTGAAGTTAGAAGGAAACTTAATTCTGCTGGTGGTATTTCTATTCCTGCTGCTACCAATTCTGCTGGTAGTGCATCTGTTCCAGCTGGTCTTTCTAATGATTCTGCTGATGTCTCCACTCCTGGTGTTCCTGTGTCTACTCCACTTGTTGACTCACTGGGTATTGATAACTCCCCTGAAAGATTCCCAATCCCTTCTGACCTTGGAAATTCATTCTCTTCAAGAGATAAGCTGGAAGATCCTCATCATCAATCCAGAACAGGCATTTTCACTTCTTCCTCATATGATGATGACTTCAACCCCTCCGTTACTAATCAGGCATCCACAATTGATGTCAATCCCATTGTTACCAAGAGGATCAATACAGTTCATCCCCAGTCCTTGATCCTTGGAGATCTAAATTCCCCTGTTCAGACAAGAAGCAAGTTACATCAACCCAAGTTTGGAGAATCTGCTTTTCTCAGTTATATCCAGGATCAGTTAAGGAGCAATCATACTGATTACCTACATTGCCTCTATGCTTGTTTCTTATCCCAAATTGAACCAAGTAGTATAGCCCAAGCTCTTGATAATTCTGATTGGGTTGAGGCTATGCAAGAGGAAATGCAGCAGTTCCAGAATCAGAAAGTATGGAAGTTGGTACCTTTGCCTGCAGGAAAGCATGCTATTGGAACTAAATGGATTCTCAAGAATAAAAGGGATGCTAGGGGAATTGTGGTTCGGAATAAAGCTAGGTTGGTGGCTCAAGGACATAGACAAGAAGAGAGGATTGATTATGATGAAGTGTTTGCACCAGTGGCAAGAGTTGAAGCCATCAGACTGTTCTTAGCTTTTGCCTCATTCATGGGGTTTGTAGTGTATCAGATGGATGTGAAGAGTGCCTTTTTGTATGGAAGGATTGAAGAAGAGGTTTATGTTACTCAACCAAAGGGATTTGTGGATCCTCAGAATCCTGATTTGGTTTACAAAGTGGTAAAGGCACTTTATGGTCTTTATCAAGCACCAAGGACTTGATATGCAAGGTTATCGGCATTTTTGCTAAAACATGGTTACAGAAGAGGGGCAATAGACAAAACACTTTTCATCAGGAAGAATTTCAAAGATATCATCCTGGTACAAGTTTATGTAGATGATATCATCTTTGGTTCTACTAATGAAGCCTGGTGCAGGGAATTTGAAGAATTGATGAAGAGTGAATTTGAGATGAGTGCTATGGGTGAAATGACTTTCTTCTTGGGTCTTCAGGTTAAGCAGAAACCAGATGGGATCTTTATCTGCCAAGAGAAGTATGTTTATGACATACTTAAGAAGTTTGATATGGAAAATGTGAAAACTGCAACAACCCCATTTGAACCTCCAAAGCCTAAATCCAATAATGAACCTGATGCTTCTGTTAATGTTCATCTATACAGGTCCATGATTGGGTCACTCATGTATTTGACAGCTTCTAGACCTGATATTATGTTTGCTGTCAGTGCATGTTCTAGACATCAGGTTACACCCTTGACTTCTAACTTAAATGCAGTCAAGAGAATCTTCAAGTATTTGAAAGGACAACCTAAGTTGTGACTTTGGTATCCAAAAGATTCTCCTTTTGTGTTGGAAGCTTATAGTGACAGTGATTATGCTGGTGCTAACTTTGATAGAAAGTCAACTACTGGGGGTTGTCAGTTTCTGGGTAGAAGGTTGGTTTCTTGGCAGTGCAAGAAGCAGACTATAGTGGCTACATCTTCTACTGAAGCAGAGTATGTGGCTGCTGCTAGCTGCTGTGGACAGGTTCTTTGGATGCAAAATCAGTTGTTAGATTATGGGTTCAACTTCATGAACACTAAGATCTTTATTGATAACCAAAGCACTATGTGCATTGTTAAAAATCCTGTCTATCATCAAAGGACAAAGCATATTAAGATTAGACACCATTTCATAAGAGATGCTTATGAGAAGCATCTTATTCAGGTGATTAAAATTCATACTCATGACAATGTGGCTGATCTGCTGACCAAGGCTTTTGATGGACCAAGGTTTAACCATTTGGTGGTCCATATTGGGATGGTAAATCCTTAGGTACTGAGCTTGAGGGGAGGACAAAGCCTAAGGGGAGGCTTTCTGTTGTATAATTTGTTATTTTCTTTTTCTTTGTTTTCTCTTTAAGTTAAAAAAAAAATAAATAAATAAAAAATAAAAATAAAAAAATAAAAATTGTTGTCTATTATGTTGTACTATCTTGTATGGTTTTGAGCAACACTTTGCAGGTACAGTGTTGGTGTTTACACCTACACAACAAATGGTAATCAACTCACCATGTCTATCCGACTAGAAAGAGTTGAATCACCATGAGGGTACGGCTCTGGTGTGATAATCAAATCCGTTGACAGCTGTAATAGTTTACTCAAAACTATAGGGTTCTCAACTCACCGATGTTTCATTACTAAGAGTTGAATGGTTTTCAATTCACCATGGATTTTACTCCTTTGGGGTTTCCAATGAATTGGCTAGCCCACAAGTGTATGGCTTGTGGTAAAGGCAGTGGAATACCATACTTGGTACTCAATTCACCAAAGGTTATCTTCAACCTAAGAATTGGCTAGTCCTGAGCAAACGGCTACAAGTAAAGACAAGTCAAATCTGTTTAAAGTTGCTGATTTACTAAAAATCAGATTGTTATCAATGTACCATGGTCTTACACACTTAAACATTGGCTATCCAGTAGTGATGGCTATTGGTAAAGAGACATCAAATCCATTAATTTTCAATGATTCACCTCTTAACACACTTGGATGTGATGAGAATAGTCTGAAACTTCACAGATTTGATATACAATATGTCATAGTTGCTGGAAAGATTATACCAGGGGTAGCCAGATCCTTATGAAGTTGTTCCTGTTGCTGCTGGTTCTTATCTGTTGCTGCTGGAATCATGTACTCAACGAAGATTGCTAATGGTTATTTTCTGATGTTGCTGCATCAATCCTCTGGACTTCAAAAACTTTTACAGGGAATCTTGAAAGTTAACCTAGTCAACTTCAAGATTAGGGGAGGATTGTTAGGAATTCTGGGAAATAATAGATTTCTCATTGCTGCTGGTAGTGTAAGCTGGTTCCTGCCGATAGTGTGCAGTTCCTGCTGAAGTTCATTGCTGCTGGTAGTTTATTTTTGTTTCTGCTGATAGTAGTCATTACTGCGGGTATTAGTAATTGTTATCCCGTAAGTTTAGAATGTTTGTTCGATTTATTTTTAGAAGAGATTGATGTATATCTCTTCACACGTTTTCTTGTATGACGGGTTAGGGTTAGGACTTCTTGTTAGTATAAAAGGAACACTCGTCTATGAGTTTTGTACGACTTTACAATCATCAATAAAATCATTATTAGTTCATAAACCGATCCATAGAGGATCAAAACCTTGTTAGTTTCTTTCTTCTTTATTCTTGTGTTTAGTTTCCGCATAGACACAAGTCTTACACCTAGAGATTCTCCCAAGTTGTTTGTGTTTACATAAACGGTTTAACCAAGCTCAATCAAGCTAGAAGTACTCGATCCTACATATATCAATGCACATATTGAGGGGGAGCAAATGGTTTGTGGTGACAAAAAGAATGTGGCATCTTTGGTGGTATCTCATGTGAGTGCGACTCAGACTTCACCAATGAATTGACGAAACAAAAACTGTCGTTAATCGAAAGGACTTGTCCTGGCCGGGTAATAATTTCAAGCCGGTCTAACCAGTGATGTAAGCATGTCTCGAAGATGACTTTTCTAAGTAGAGTGTACCGTTTCGAGAAACTTTCTGTGGACTTGACCAGGCCGGGTAATAATTTCAAGCTAGTCTAACTAGTGATGTAAGCGTGTCTCGAATCGGTCATGTTCACTGAAAGTGGATCAATTCAAAAAGTGAAAACTCCACCTAACATGTGAAAATTTATAATATAATCATCCGAGCACATGTTGAGGGGGAGCATTTGAAAAGTATAAAACTCTCAAAGTGATAGCAAAATGTGTTTTATAACTATAAACACTTTGAGAGATTTTTCAAGGATTTGGTTAACGGCAACATAGGATAGTCATGAAGTTATAAGGTGGCTAAGGTTAGGAAAACCGTCCTATGATCCGCCAGAGCCGGAGGGATCTACCCAAGGACAATACCGAATAGTTAGTATTAGAAAGTCCTTAGGTATGATTATGAAAAGAAAAAAAAGAGTAATATGAGAAAGGAAAAAGAAGGGGTTGAAGAATTAAAAAGAAATGTAATGAGAAAGGGTGAAAAGAAATAGCCCTCCAATTATTCAACCTTAGGGCAGAAACCGGGTTCAATTCATATGCTACTGGCTGTTACTAATGTGACACCGGTAGTGAAGACAAGACGTCACGGAACCAGTGACGCACTGCACTAAACCTTCTAGCCACTCAATTTCTCTTAAAAGAACTTTTTCATTCTCACGGGGAACCCAGCATAATCTATCGACCGCTCATTACGAGCTATGTTGATATTGAAACAGGAGACACCGCTCCAGTATCCGACTACCAAAATTGCACTTATCGAGTTTAGAGCCGCGAGATACATCATAAGATCTCATAGGAACACATGTTACTTCTACACTGGTTGTTCAACATTAAGGACACCAGTTGTATACTTATGATTCCTACACAGATCTTAGCAATCTGCTAGAACATTTATGAGGGAATTTACAAATGTAATTCTTAGTGATTAAATGGAAATTCCTGCCAGGGTCAACATCAAACAGCCCTGAAAGCAGGTCACTTCGGTAATTCCTTGTGGATTACGCGTAGTGGTCACGACGGTTTCAAAACGGTCTACAGTCGTGGAGTGAACTCCAGCGACTCACCTAATCGTTGATGTACTTCAGTAGATCTTGTAAACCCTCTCAGGGGTATCCGATTTAGGAACGGCCTTGGTAAGGATTAGAGAAAGTTTTCACACTATGCTGTTAACAATCTCGAAATCCAAACCTATAAGTGCCGGACGTTTTATTGCTAACTTTCTTATGCAGGAATCCCTGGCGGTTGCAGCTGATTGCCAAAAAGATGCCGATTCATCACCCCATGCTCACACTTCATCATCATAATCCAAGAAATCATGATTAATGAAAGGCCTTCAACACTGCTTTCGCAAACTCTGGTGCTGAAAATCATGATCCAAAAAAGTGTGAGCATGTCTGTCCAATGATCACAACATCACATGGAAACGATACTGCAAGAAGGTGACTTGAAGACGTACATTGGATGATGACATCAAAGAATTCTCAAAGATCATCCAAGACAAAAGAACAGTCATCGAAAGTTCACTGTTGAAAGTACAAAGACTAAAGACTTTGAAGAATCAAAGACTACGAGCTAGGAAGTCAAATTCATATGATAAAATGCTAGAATTCAAAGTGTAATTTCCGGGGTGACCTCCCTTAGGGGGAGATTGTTAGAAATATAAATATTCATATGAAGACTCGGTCACCCCGAGTACTCATTAGCATTAAACAGCTCGTAGGATTATTAGTAATAGTTTAGTTATTATAGTATTCGTGGAGTGGGTCGGGTCTTTACCCACTGTCAGCTCACTCCACAGCCCACACGGGGCGTCTAATATTGTAGTATATATACCCCTTCCCTCACATGGGAAGGGTTGGACCTTTTCACTTGCTCAATCTAATCTTTCTCATTTTCTCTCTCTAAAAGGCTCCCATCCTCTCTCACTCTCTCTATATGCGATCTATTATTAAACTTGTGTTTGTGTTATGATTTCTAGTAGCTTACAAATACGATGCACTAATTGCATGGGCTTTAACTAATTCCGATATCTAGAGGCCCAATGTATCAACCGGAATTTTTAGGGCAATACTTGTTCGTAAAAACTCAAAACTATTTGTGACAAACGGTAATTTTCCAAAATCATTTTAATAATAAATTTCATTTACTATTATCTATTATACAATTTCATTTATTATCTATTATCTCAAAATTTGTGGTTGTAGTTTCTTCTCATTCTTCTCATCTTAATTAAATTTCTCATTTGATCCTAAGTCATAAGCTATAATGCAAAACAAATACGAAAAAAAATTGCAAGTTCAGCAAAGCTACTTTCGATTATTTTTCCCATTAACACCACCACAATTACATTTGCATCAAAATTGGTTAAGCAACATAATTTTGGTAACTATTAGATGGTTAAGACAGTGTCATTCTTGTTGAACAACCAAAAAGTCCTATTGTCTCTAAGTTAAAATTAGGATTTTCACAACTTCCTAAGTCATAAGCTATAATGCAAAACAAATAAGAAAAAAAAAATCGTTCATTTTCAAAATTTCCCATTTGATCCTAAGTTATAAGCTATAATGCAAAACAAATAAGAAAAAAAAATTGCAATATCAGCAAAGCTACTTTCGATTATTTTTCCCATTAACACCACCACAATTACATTTGCATCAAAATTGGTTAAGCAACATAATTTTGGTAACTATTAGATGGTTAAACAGTGTCATCCTTATTGAACAACCAAAAAGTCCTATTGTCTCTAAGTTAAAATTAAGATTTTCACAACTTCCCGCATATATCTATATGTAAAACTGAGTTTCATGTGATAAATGTATGTATTTATGATTATAAAATATCAATATATACACTTACAACTATATAATGGTTAAATGCAGTGCAGATAATAATGATTATAAACTAATGACTACCATATATATTTTGTAAATAAGTTTTACATAAAATCTATAAAGTTTAATAATATAATATATAAAAGTTTCATGCAATAAACTTACGTTTTAGTAACTATAAAATAATGATCATAATATACATTTTGAATATGTTTTATATATTTACATAACAATAAAAAATAAATGTATTTATGACAGTTGTGTTCAAAACTAAGTTTTTTGATATAATAGATTGTTCTAAAGAAATTCGTTCATTTTCAAGCATTTTTTCAAAAGTCGTGTAATTTAAATAAAAAAAAAATAGATATATGCGGTGTTAAAAATTAACTTTTTATGAAAAATATAAAGGTACGTGCATTGCACGGGTATGCATGACTAATATATGTTTAATAAAAAGGTTGCTATGCAGCCCATCAGTTAAACTTATAATAAAAATCAGCGTTGAAAGTGTGGGTCTCACGGGTTTTTAGCAACGACATTCGTTGTCACTAAAAGTGAGTTGTCCCGATGGTTATTGTCGTAGTACGATAAAGTTGTACTAAAATTTAAAGAAAAATAGCTAGATGTAAACTGGGCTGGGTCTAATACGATGCACTAATTGCATGGGCTTTAACTAATTCCGATATCTAGAGGCCCAATGTATCAACCGGAATTTTTAGGGCAATACTTGTTCGTAAAAACTCAAAACTATTTGTGACAAACGGTAATTTTCCAAACTCATTTTAATAATAAATTTCATTTATTATTATCTATTATACAATTTCATTTATTATCTATTATCTCAAAATTTGTTGTTGTGGTTTTTCTCATTCTTCTCATCTTAATTAAATTTCTCATTTGATCCTAAGTCATAGGCTATAATGCAAAACAAATAAGAAAAAAATTGCAAGATCAACAAAGCTACTTTGGATTATTTTTCCCATTTAACACCACCACAATTACATTTGCATCAAAATTGGTTACGAAACATAATTTTGGTAACTATTAGATGGTTAAAACAGTGTCATCCTTATTGAACAACCAAAAAGTCCTATTGTCTCTAAGTTAAAATTAGGATTTTCACAACTTCCGGCATATATCTATACTAGATGGCAGTCTCGCCCCGATGGGGCGGCTAGCGTCGCTATGTGTGCCGGCTAAATTCATTCGGCTTGTTTAGCAGTTATTTTCAAGGTTGTATTTTGGATTTGGTAGTATGTTTCAGTAAATATCAAGTATGATATGTAATTACAATGTATCTAGTCTGGTAGCTTTAGGATTCCTAGTCTTTAGACAGACGATATGTTATGTACAATGGAATTATCTTTTGGTATTTAAATATGTATGCAACTTTATATAATGATGTTTAGTTAATTGGTAATTACAATGTATGTGGTAACTAATGGATTATGTATCTGTATACAAAACAGTCTTTTTTCCTGCAATGTAATTAATGTTTTGCATTTGAATGTATATGAAAGTTTAGATAATAATGTTTACTTAATAGTTTGTACTTTGTATTTTCTTATTTATATTTTTCTGTATATGTCAAGTATAATGAAAATATATTTGTTGGGTTGTAATTGTTAAAATGTCATGGGCCACTTTTTTATTAACTGTGCTAAATCTAATATTTGGATTCACCCATTAACCCATAGTGTCTGATATACACTTGTAGACTTTTGATTGAAGATAATGGTATTTCAAAGTTGGAAAATCAATTCCAATTGTATATTCGTAACATTACAAAGTCATTATACCGATGGGCGTTTAGCGTGGCTATACGTGTCGGCTAAATTCATTCGGTTGAGAGTTTGTAGTTGTAAAGATTCTTATATGTTGAAAGTTAATGTATATCATAACTTGTAAAAAAAACGTTGTTAATGAAACTTGTAACTTATAATATTAAAATAACATCATTGTCAAAGTAAACATTCATATCTTTTTAAATTCCATAACTTTGACGATATCAATTGTCTACTTCATATTCCGTGTCAGTATCTTCTTCAGAAGAATCATGTTCATTGGTGTTGTAGTCATATTCCATGTAATCATTATCTTCATGGATTGTTTGATTTGAATCTGAAAAAGTATCTTGATCGTTCATCTCTACATTATTTCCTTCGTTTGGAATGAATGGAATATGATCATTTTCTTGTGTCTGGAAATCATTATCTTCATCAGTCATAACTACATCAGATTCATCATCCTCAAGTAATGGAATATAAGTATTTTCCTCTTCCAATATAGTAGGCAATATGTGTGGGCTATAAACATTAAATATGTGAACAAATATGAGTCCCTTTAACATGTTAGAACGCAAATAGTATATTGTTAACCTCTATCTGATGGATATTATATTTCTTTGAGTTTTAGACTGGAATGTTGCGTCCATTCATGTCGTTTGCTCAAGCGTTTGCATCAGTTATCTCAGTTGCACTTACGGGCTCACTTTATTATGCGGCTGCATCTCCAAAAGGTTTGTAATACGTTTATTTAAAGCACTTATTTATCTTCTAATAGTCTAGCAACATATGTTTTCGTTTTTGCTTCATATCCTGCTTATGTTATGGCACCAGTTTTGAGCTTGCGATGTGGCCGTCAGGAAATGAAAAAGCTACTTGCAGGTATAATCCTTTAACTCCTTTAAGCACCAGCTTACTATTTTTTCTCTTAACTTGGTTTACTTATTTAAGAGGATATACAGTCAACAAGATTTCGGGAGCGTCTACTTCTGGAAATGTTCTGGGGCATCCAACTTGCTTATGTGAGAAAAAGCACTGTTCAATAAGTGGGTTGCAGTAATTTCAATTGAGGATGGAGAATGCTCTGTAAGGTAAGCAAAACATACCTATTCCCTTTAGTTTGCCTCTAAGTACTGCAAATGCAAAAAATTCGATATGCACGTAGCGATAATAAAACAACGTTTTCGTGACTTTAGGTTCAACCCACTTCGTTTAGGTGAGGTGAACAACGTCCCGCCGCAACGTGGCGGCCCATCGCCCACCTCGTTTTTATATAAAAAAAGAGCTACCCAAATGAAAATATATAAACCTTGAAATGATACAAGTGTTTTTTTTGGGTTGGTAGTGATAGTGGGTCGTTGGTAAAGTGAAGGTACAGATGAAGTAGTGGGTGATAGTGGGTCGTTGGTAAAGTGAAGGTACAGATGTTGACAAGGGGTTTTGTGGATAAGAAAGATTTTGGGCTTGTCTTTGTCGTGTGTTTTTTGTTGGGCTGTCTTGTTCGGGGTTTTTTTTTTAATAGAAAATGGGTTTAGCCATTTAGGTAATAAATAAATTAAATTCATTTATATATTTCATCAAAAACGAAATGACTCATTTTTCAACTTTTTTATGAAAAAAAAATATATTTTACAAACAGTAAATTGTTAAGTGACAAAAAATACGTCATCTTGACGATTATTTTTTTTTTTTAATTATTTTTTTTTTTTAGTAAACGAGTATCTCGATATACTTTCGACGAACTTTTTTTCAACTTATTTTGTGAGTGTTGAAATTTACGCACTGAAAAATCGTATGTGATTTATAATATCACGTGACTTTTAAATTAAGAAATCAACCGTGAATTTAAAAATCACATGTGAATTGTCAAGGCGTACATTTTAACAAGAAAAGAAAAAACTCGAAATAAAAGTTCGTTGAAATTTTATAGAAATGTCCATCTGTAGAAAGATAATTTAATTCTCGTCACGATAGTATGATTCGTTTCGCGTAATGGTTAACGGTTTGTAAGATATTTAATTTTAAAAATAAGTATGAATGTGAGCTTTTTAGTTTGATGAAAATAAATACTCTCTCCATTTAAGACAAAAATCACATAGTTTAATAAAAATGTGACAACTTTAATTTTTAACCACTCAAATAGAATATTCACCCACTATTTTTTTAGTTTTTACTTAAAAAAGAATGTAGACAATTATTTTAAAACATCTTAAAAAAGAAATATGAACTATAATTTTAAAACGGATGAAGTAATCAAATATCAATTCCCTTGATTGATACCGAATAAGGGATGTTTCATTCCTACTACCTACTTCGTTCAACTCTTGGTAATTGTTAACAACCTAAATTTATTACGGAAAGAAAGTGATTGACAATGAAAGTTGATATGGCATCAATAGTGACAAGGTGTTGCTCAACCTGTAATGGATACTCATACGATATTAACAAATATAAGGATCTAAAAATTGATAAAAAAATAACATATAAACATGTTTAAGTAAATAGGTTAAGTAGCGAATAAGGTTATTGGTTTGCCGATTTAACTAATTTAAAAGCAAACAAATATAAGGATCTAAAAATTGATAAAAAAAATAACATATAAATAAGTATACGACAATTTCAATAATACATGAGTTATAATCATAATTCACTTATATTAAGTACATAACAAAATACATTGAGTAAATTACAACGTTCGTCCTTGTGGTTTGTCCAAAATCACTGGTTTAGTCCCTCAAGTTTAAAAGTTGCGTATATGGTCCCTCTGACAGCAATATGATAACACCCTTGGTCCCTGAGGTGGACGTCCGTCAATATCACCGTTAAAGTACCCCCACGTGACTAAAACGTGAGGGTAATTCAGTCTTTTTCCGTATCTTTTCTTTTCCAATAAATGCTGCTCCTACCTTCTTCCACATTAAACAAATCCACATCTAACTTTCACAGCTTTTTTTTTTCTCTTCCATCTTTATTTAATATCAACAATGGTTAATTATTCTTGTGGTAGAAGAGCAATTATTCTCACATCTTGGACTGATATAAACCCTGGATGATGATTTTACAGTTGCCCTATCAAGGTAATTGTTGGACTATTAAAGATTTTGAATATTAAATTAGGGTTTCAATTGATTTTGCTTTGAGACGTATTCGATGGTATTTTTTATTGATTGTATTTTAGGGATCCACTTGCCCATTCATTGGTTGGTATGATCCCCCAATGTGTGTGCGTGCTGTAAACATCATACCTGGACTTTTGAGGGCAAGAAACGTGCTTGAAGCAAGATTATTGGAAGCTGAACGAAGTCGCCAAAGAATGAAGAAAATGTTGGTTATTACATGGTTATCAGTTTTAGTGTTTGGTTGGTTCAAAGGCTTCACATAAGTTGTTCTTAGTAGTTGGGTATTATGTAATGGGTTTATGACTTTTTGGAGTCAATTTTGTATTTTGTAACAACCCTAATTATCTAATGGAAATACTGTATTTTATGCATTGTTTGTGTTTGAATTTTTTTGTGTTTGATGTTGGTTGTGTTTGTGGTGTTGTGCCAAATTAGCAACTGAATATCACAAGTATAGTCAAAAGCAACATTTTAAAGTCAAAAGCAACACTTTAAACTCAAAAGCATATAACTGCAATGCCAATAATAGAAAATGACCCATTTTAAAGTCAAAACTGAAAATGACCCATTATAAAGTCAACTTCAAATAACTTCGAATAACCGGTGTGCAAATAACAATTGTAAACCACAATGCCACTAAAGTCAAAACTCAAATCTGAATATGACCCACTTTAAACTCACAAGCACATAACCACAATGATACTAACTGCAATTTTACCATTAAAGTCAACATGACATACAAAATAGATAGAGTAATTGCATATGTCTAGTACATCAAATAAGGACCACTTGCCTTACAATTCTAAACAAAATAAGATAGATTAACTGCATAACTGCAAATAACAGAGTAGTTTTTATGGGACCAAAACATGAGTTTTTTTGACTTGCAGCCTTCTTCATACAGTTTTCCTTTTCACAGCTTTTCTCTTACCCTTTGGACTTAGATTTCCAGTTGCAGTCCCCCTAACCTTATCAGCAGCTTTCTTTGCAGGCTTCTTTTTTTGTTGACTTGCACTTTGACTTGGATTTTGAGTTGCAGTCTGCTTACCCTTTTTACTTGCAGGTTGACTTTCACTTGGAGCATTTCCTTTTCTTTTTTGAGTTGCAGTCTGCTTACCCTTTTGACCACCTTGACTCTTGCAGGTTCTTTTGTTATGTCCTGTCATCTTGCACAAATCACAAGTAACTGTCTTCATTGCTCTTGAAAGCTTACCATCTTTTACCATATCTATCTTTTCACTAGCAGACTTCTTTCTTGCCTTGTTTGGCCTGCCTGGTTGTGGGTGATATGATGGTGGAAGGATAGTTGTTTGGATTTGACACTTAGGCCACATTGTTGGACCATTAATTGGACCAATGGTGTGTGAGTACATTTTCTTCCATGTTTCAAGTCTGTAACAAGGGTGCACCCACTCTTCTATTAGACCAGGGTTCATATTATTCTGAGCCATGTCCCAATTAACAGCTACAGCAAGCTTGCATGGTATGCCAGTTAATTCCTAATACCTACAACTGCAACTTTTCTGAGACACACTAACTACACACTGATCAAACCATGGGCCACAAACTTGGTACTTATCACCTCCATTCCAAGAAGCTACATAATCAGCAGCATGATCAGATATACTCTTAAGAATTTTAGTTGCAGTTGGGGTCAGTGGTCCTTCACTCTTGTCTATGATGCCATTAACAGTCTTGATTCTCCTCATTAAATACTCCCTAACATACTCTAATGCACTAATAATAGGCCTATCCCTTCCTTCTACAAGTTTGCCATTAAACACCTCACACATATTATTCAACAAGACATCTGATTTAGCTCTACTTGTTAAATTCAATATGTAATCATATATTACAACTTTGTTTGAATACTTAAGTCAAATAATAGTACTTGTTAAGCAATAGCATACCTGAAAAATGACTTCTGCTCCAGTGGTCCTTTGGAATCTTGCATAGCCAATCATGAGCCTCCTTTTTGAATGTTTTCAGTTCATCCATAGCATGAGTAAAATGTTGCACTGTGGTTGCAGTAGCACATTTCTATAGGAGGTCTTTGAATGCTTTACCACTCCATTTCAGTTTCATATTCTCATGTATGTGTTTTAAACAAAACCTATGCTCAGCTGCTGGAAATAGTTTGGCAATTGCTGGAATTATCCCCTATGTTACAATACATTTAATTAGCATAACAGTATGCAAGTGTGAACAATATAAATGATTAAGACAGTTCACAAGTATAATACCTTTTGCCTATCACTAATGAAAGTGAAATTTGAATTGGCCACCA
This sequence comes from Artemisia tridentata subsp. tridentata, assembly GCA_021014915.2. Lineage (NCBI taxonomy): Eukaryota > Viridiplantae > Streptophyta > Magnoliopsida > Asterales > Asteraceae > Artemisia > Artemisia tridentata. The sequence goes on from CP139508.1 coordinate 467,468,764, forward strand.
GATCTAAATCATCACCCAACTGCTCTAGGAACCAAGTCCAAGACTCTAAGTTTTCAGTTTCAACAATACCATATGCCAATGGGTATATCCCATTGTTTGAATCCAAACCTACAGCAGTCAACAACTGACCAGGAAATGGTCCTTTCATAAAGGCACCACAACACTCTGCTCTAATTCTAACCTTATCATTCTTTTTCAATTGAATTTCCCTCCTTGTTTCAATTGAATGCAATTTAATCATCTCCTTAGCCTCTTTTGCAGTTCCAATACTCTGGCCTACATAGAAGTATGTTTTGTTACTCCCACCTTCTGCATTCTTACCCATTTTCTTCCTTAAGTCCTTTAACTTTCTTTTCCTAGCCTTCTCAACATCATCATCCCCACTATCCCCACTGTCAAATTCATCATTGTCTATTACCTCCACATCCAAAGGTTCTTCAAATGTAACATGTTTCTTTTTCTTACTGCCCATAAACTCTACATTCACATCTACATTAGCATGGAAGTTTTCCATGTCTACTTCTACTTCATCAATATCATTAATCTCATCAACAATATAATCACTGTCATCAGAATCATCATCAGTATCTTCCCCTGTTTTACTATCTTCTCCACTTTCACTATTTTCCTCTAAAATTTCATCATCATTATTATTAGTGTTTAATGTCTGCTCAACCTCTGTAGCCTTAGCAACTACCTCATCATCATCTAAACCAAGGAAAGGATCAAAGTCTAGGTTGTCCAAAGCATCATAAAAATCTTGTGTAAACTTAGTTTGACCCATTTCCTTAGCACCACTGCTTTGACCTATTTCACTCCCAGACCATTCTAAAGTTAACCGCTTAGCACAAGATTTGTTAACAACAACTTCATCATCTGCTAATTCAGTAATGGTACACTTCTTAAATGGTGAAGGAGTATAAGTGTCTACTGTGGTTTCATCATGTTCAATGTAGACATTCAACAACCTATGACCTAGCAATACATATCTACAGAGTTCATGAACATCTTGGTCACTGCCTAAAGCTCTAATCCCATGGTCTAAATCAAGGTCAGGGATCAAATATTGGTAGTACATTATCCTATCCACTTCATAACCTAACATCAGAATCATCTCACTCAACTCAATCACACTAAACAAATCCACATCTACGTTATCAACAAAGCTAAACCTGCCATTCACATATTTCCTTCCTGGAGACTCTGAAAACATCCCTCCATGATGAATCTTCAGACTGAAGAAGTTAGGGTCCTTGGCTGGAAAAAACAAAATAAAAAAAGAGTAACATTATTAATTAGGGTCGTTAAAATCAGTTACTTGATGATCAAAGTTGATTTCATTGATTAAAAAACCTTCAAAAACAAAAAATTAACTTACCATAAGCCCTAGCATAATCCACGATTGAGTCATTTTTATCAGGGTCACGTATATTCCACAAAGCCCTCACCATTGCGCATAAGATCAAACTGGATTTAAGAGTTAGGGATTGAATATAAACAGTAGAGGGTTGGTAGATTTTTTAGAAAGATCAGAGGGAAAATTAAAGTGACTTAATTGTTTAATGGGGAAGAAGAAAATATTTTAAGTATGAGTCAAAGGATAGCGAAAATGACTGAATTACCCTCACGTTTTAGTCACGTGAGGGAACTTTAACGGAAAATGTGACGGAGGGACCAAGGGTGTTATTATATTGCTGTCAGAGGGACTATATACGCAACTTTTAAACTTGAGGGACTAAACCAGTGATTTTGGACAAACCAAAGGGACGAACGGTGTAATTTACTGAATACATTTAATCCAAATCTAACATAAAATCCAAGCTAAATATTTTATTTTTAGAGGTCTATATAATTAAACGGGTTCACAGGTTGACCTGTTTAATATTTACTCAACCCAAACGCGACTCATTTATTAAACGGGTTAGACGGGTTGACCTGTTTTTTACCCAAACATGTTTATCCTCAACCCAAACCTGTTTAACTTCATGTCAGGTTCGTGTCGTCTATCGTGTTGTGTCGTGTCGAGAATTGCCGCCCTTAATTTTGAGCATCCCAATCAATTTCCTGCGGTTCTACTTTCATATTTATCACCTCAATTTCTGAAATCCGAGTCGAATTTAATACAAGTATTCCATCAAGAAATTTTCTGATAGAATCCAAATCATCTACGATTGGACACCAGTACAGGCCGGATAAGAGCTCCAAATCTGTGGTCCTCAGTAACTTAGTTTAGCCCAAAACTCATTTCAGCCCCTAGGAATTATACTTGGAAAAATACTACAAACCATATACATTATACAGGCTACTACTATTAAGACATTATCTTTTCATTGAAGAAAAAAAATGCAAAAAAATGACTTTGTGAAGGACTCTTCGTTGAGTTGTGCCACGAGGGAGTCACTTTTTGAGGAAGTTACAAAGAACGAAACGGAAAACAAAATTTTGCACCATATTTTTGACCATTTACATAATTATCCATCATCAACTATGTTTTATCATACATTTCACCATAATGAAACCAAAAGAAAAACAACAGTACTAAAGAAAGTAGAAAGTATTGGGTTCTTCGACTTAAACCCATTACCCAAAATGTACACAGCATTTAAATTAACTATTCAATGCCAAAAACACAGAATAAGTGGCGATAAACTTCACTTCAAAAGCTCAAGGAATAACCTTTTTAGTCTCTCACGCATATTATAATCCATATTGTTCTCATACAGTAAGTAGTTCCTGAAAGGAAATGCAAAGTATAAAGATATTGTATTTAAGCTTCCACAAGCTCAAATAATGAACGGAAAACATGGCAAGTAATTACCTTCTCCTTCTGTTTGAAGATGGTGTCTACCTTTTTCATGTACTCGTCCGTCAATTTCTGCAAGAAATATGAGCAAGAATCAAACGTCCAATAAATAATATTATTGTAAAAGCATGTCTCACGTTAGCAATAATAGATGCAAGACTTCCGACGAAAAACAAAGAAAAATCATGAGAACTGCAGCAAATACATTATTTCACCGGTTCTGTGTTGATGGGTTCAAAATGCGTTACACTAAATTTAATACCTGCAAATCAGCTGTCAAATCTTTAACATTGTCTTCTGAGAGCTTTTTCTCCTGCAAATTATAACAAAGAACGACAGTAAAAAAGTGGAAAACAAAGAAACTTAACCACAAGTGAAAAGCTTTAAGTTCAAACCTTTTCAAGTTTATCATACGATTTAATGGCATCTCTTCTTATGTTTCTGATAGCCACCTGCATAAGAATGTTAAATAAAAATACAATTAAAACTAAACTAAAAGAATAATGAAACTTGCAAACCGCCTAAAAATGCCTACCTTCCCTTCCTCAGCTTGCTTTGCAACAATTTTTGACAATTCCTGCATTCAAAAGCATGTGATTAAACTACAGAGAATTAAAAGCATGTTGTCGGGAATAATAGTGGGGGTACCTTTCTTCTGTCTGATGTGAGTTGTGGAATGGATAATCGTATCACTTCACCATCGTTACTTGGAGTCATACCAAGATCGGAGTTGACGATGGCCTTCTCGATAGACTTTAAGCTGAAAAAAAAGCATGTTACAAGAAAACCGTCAAACCAAACAACAAATGGCAAAGTGAACTTAACCGAACAGATATATAAGTTAACTGCACAATGTGGTTCAGTTTCGGCTTAGAACATGTGGCAATCCATACTCTCTTGTAGGGTACTTTCATTTTGACCCACATACTTTATGAACGGGTCATTTCATTTTGTGTTTTGGTTGAATATAAAAAAGTGGCAAAAAAGGAACAGTTCAGCCAGGTAAAGTCGTCCAACATCTATTTTAGCGCATGCAACTTCCAAAATCATTTCATTAGAAGATTTATGTGAATGATATTGTTTTCTTAATCTATTTAATGCTTTAATCATTTACAGAAAGAAAAAATAAATAGAATATAGAGTGTTACAGGTCGACCCGTCAGTTTGATCCTTACGAACAAATGACCCATTTCGACTTGTTGCCCAACCCGCCACCCTTAAACACAGAACATATCATTCTATGTATCTTCAAACACTCATTTTATATATTGAAGAAGAAAGGAAACAACTTAGAACATCATATCTTAGGTCAATCTACTTCTATTAATCCAAGCTTGTAACGTTTACCACCCGGCAATGGAGAGAAAGTTAAGAGTTTTGATATAATTCAAATCTTATTCTGTATAGTTTACAGATACAAAGACTAGATAGCACAAGAGATCGGGTACCTGGATTTGTCATAAGGTTGCACCAAGAGAGAGCTCGAATCAGGAGTGCTGATTTGTGCAATCGTCTTCAAACCGACAGGAGAACCATAGTACTCCACCTACAGACAAACGAGTAGTTAGAATAAAAGCTAGAATATTATTGCACAAGAATTAGCAAAAAATTGAAACTCGTTGATTTATTACAGCATGGAGATATTATTGTAGGTTTGGACCCCAAAGGTGGTCAATCCCATGAGGTTTTGTGTCTTATGTGGTCTTATGAGGTCTCAGTTTCGATTCCACAAGATACTATCAGTTCTTTTTGCAGTGGTCTAACCATTATAGATATTTTAGATGTATGAAAAAGATGTGGATATGCACTACAAAGGGCGGCAAGCTCTAACCTCGACTTTGTCAAGCATTGCAGGATTTGATCGTCCCGTCCTTATGGAATTGAAATTTGATAGCACACTGTCGATAGCTTTCTCCATTCTTTCTTTCTAAAGCATACCATGAAATTTACACAATAAATCACTGATAATAAATCGCATACTTAAACACAATCCTTTAAGATTGCACAACTAGAAAATGCAATAGATTTTGTTAATCAACTTACGACACTCTTTTCAATAAGAGATTTCTCAGCCTCGATTTCTTCCATGGTGGCACACTTAATGGTCGCATCTCTGAAATAAAAGCATAACGCAATAACACAATCATGTTAAATTATATGTACATAGATCAACAAACACACACTATAGAACTGTAAACATGCTTTTTGTGATCTAACGCCTCAAGCTTAAAGAAACAAAATGATCCAATATAACCTCAAATTTTATATCAGTAATCATATGCTGCTGTAAAAATTTAAATATCTATTTAACATGATCTAAGGAGGTGTTTGGATTTTCATTTTTACAATAATAAGTATGATGAAGAACCATAATCAAACAAATACTACAACGGTTTAGGTTTCTCTCAATTACCAATTTTTTGTTAACTCTACTCCTTACCTTGTTATCGAAACCTTACAGTTTAGACCCTAAAGTTTCACAAATTTATATAATTAGTTTCATAAGCACTTAAAATTGATTATTACAATCCAAATCACTATAATGACATTACATCCAAATGCCCTTGCCAAGCATAGTCTATTTGGATTGAGGGTTTTCAGAATGAGAGGGAATGTGATATGAGTGATTAAAGGTGCTGGGCTTGAGAGAAATGGGTATCAAATTAGCGATGAGACCCTTGAAACTGAGTTTCCTCTAATCCGTCAAGGGGTTAGACATGACCAACTCATTCGTAATTTCCCGTGGACTCTATATCTCCTCCGTCCGAATGAAAAATTAACAGACCCGGCTTTCAAATTCCCATTCCCATTCCTCCGCACTGTCTAACCCAATATTCATAGTATTTTATCTACCGCCAATCAAACACCATTTACTTGTATTGAGATTTTGCAACAACTGAGTTCCAAGCACACACACAAAAAATGGCTTAACTCCCATAATCCAAACCAACACGAATGGCCTCTAAAATAAGCAAAGTTAGTATTTGGTTTGAAGTAGGTAATCACTATTAATATGAGTATACCAGTAAAATGAAGTAAATGTAGAAATTGGTATGCTTAAAAACCAATGTTTCGTGTATGCATTCAAAACCAATGGAAACGACCCAATTTTAACGACTTGATTCCTAATCTTAAAACTTATACCGTTATACTAAACAACTTCAATTCTATCATTCACATTTTCCTTCCCTCCCTAAGCATCATTCCAACCACGTCCTAAAACGCTAAAACAATGTTAAGGCTTAAAATGATATCTCACTACAAGTCCTGTCTAAGTAACCCCTATATACTTAACTACAAACAAGTACTGCAAAACACACACAAAAACATATACAAAGGGGGTGTTTGTTCAAGCTTATTTTTATGGCTTATAAGAACTTACATGATTTCGGCCTATGTTTCATAAGCCCATTCTATCCAGATTTATTTCAAAACTTATGGGCTTATTATATCATAATAAGCTTATATAAAAGCCAGGAAAAATGAGCTTACGAAACATAAGCCGAAATCACATACACTCATAAACCAAAAACAAGCTTAAACAAACACCCCTAATAAACATACCTCTTTTGTGACTGTGACAACCCTTTAACCACAACACCATTTCTCACTTTCAACTTCACATAACTCGCAGAAGAACTCCACGACACCAAATTCCCTGAAAAAAAAAAAAATAAAATAAAATAAAAAACTCATTAAACAACAACTTTAGATTTTTCAACATTATATATGTTGTTTTTAAAAACATATATGTTTTTTTAAAAACATATATGTTGTTTTTAGAATATATGTGAAAAAATACAATTATTGAAGGCGTGCATGTATGTTTTTGGTGGTTCTCTCAGTTCTCGCAGATAAAATGGCTCTCGCAAGAAAAGTCTCACTATATATATAATATATATATATATATCAACAACGGCCGTCACCATGACATCAGAATGGCGTCATTCAAGCCCACCAACTTGCGTTAGCCTGGCCCAAAGCAACGAGCCTTTTTTACATTTCCCCTTTTGGGGGTTTCTGCTACTCAATTTGATCAAACACACCGTCAAATCCTTCAATACTTAGGGTGTTGTTGATACAAAAGTTGGGCGTTCCTTGTTTGGATTCCTGTTCCCGTATCAATTATATCTTAATGCTTGAGACCTGCGCACTAAGAGAACAAAAAAACACCGTTAGGCTTATCGTGGGATTGTCTCCCACGATTATCCTCCGGCGTGAGAGTAAGTAATCGGTTTTAGGGTTTAGTTGAAGAGTTAGGGTTATTAGATCATACCTTAATGAGAGCCGAGATGCCCTCTATATATACACGAAATCCTTGTTGGTTTCGTGTTCCTCACTCTTCGGCGTATCCCGCCTAAGTCGGTCGTTTGATACATATCCCATAAATAAGAGATATCCTATATCAAGACCATAAATAACTTCGGGTTTGGGCCTTCGTAAGCCCAAACCGTTATCGTGATAGCCCATTCGTGATGGGCTTGAGTGTTAGTAGCGTCCATTGGTCGGGTTCGTGACCCGAATGCGGACTATACGTCATCATGTCCTCCCAGTCTAGTATGCGCAGGGTGAAACCCGCGGATGCTAGACTAACACCTGAAGCAAAAATATTCCTCGATGCGTAGCGGGGAAGTTTCAAATGTTTCCCGCCTAAAAGTCATACAATGAATCTTGTCCAAGTAAATCCGAGTATCCCTCGTAAATCGTGAGGGGTGGGTGAAAAAGTGTTTCGCCTCTTGATCTCCCAGCCACACGATTAGAGCAAGTGGGGTACACGTGTCATCCATCCACGAATATGTGTAACCCTATATAAAGTTGAGCCGTCTTTTCATTGTGGCTATCACAGTAAAAACCGTCATTTTTCACCATTGTTAAACCTTCAAACAGCAATAAAAAAATCAACGAAATCTAAGGTAATAGCGCGTGCGCTGCAAGACTCATTGAAGTTTAACCATGGTTCTTCAATTATCCGACTGTACTTCTGATATAACTGAGGATGAACTCCGCATGTTCACCTCGGATTATTATATCCCGCTCACACTGCACCCGGTAGTTCCGAAGGCGGATGCATCTATAGCGGACTTCCCTGAGGGGAAAGTAGGGGTATACACACGTTTTTTCGAATTCGCGAATCAACGTGTGCCCATTTCTTTATTCCTGTGCGATATTCTAAACTACTATCGCCTTTATATTTCCCAACTGCACTGTATAGGCGCAGCAAAAATAACCAATTTTGAGGTAAATTGTCGCTTGTTGGCGATTAACCCTACCATCCATTTGTTCCGCGCGTTTTATCATTCGTCGTGGTCAAATGGGTGGGTATCCTTTTCCAAGCGTACAGGACGACTGCAACGCTATACGGAAAAGTTAGACGCACTGAGGAATTGGAGGGAGAAATTCTTCTGGGTTGATGATGCATTGTTCCCCTGGGACTTCGAATTCTATACCCAAGGATCATTACCGAAGGATGAGCGCCCAGACCCCGGAGTGTATAACGTAGCTGATGCGGATACGATAAATACCAATCGTATACCGATCAAAGCGTATCCAGAGGAGTTTTTGGTGCACATGGGCATCAGTCGCAATTACTTCGGTAATCCAGAGGAAGTGCCAACTTTTTTGGACGAGAATAGCCGGGGTGGGTGCTTGTCCTTCCTTCCTCTTCGCTTATTAGTTGTAAGCGCTCTTCCCTTTGTATCTTATCTAACTCGTTTTGTGTTTGTTTGTTGTTTGTTGCGCAGAGATGGATCTATTCGGTGTTGTTCGCTTGGCGAGGCCCACGCAGGTGACCGTAGGGGTGCACCCTTTGAGAGATGGCGAGGAGCCAGTTCTACAGGCTACCGCGGGGCGCACGATGGAGATCGTGCAGGAGGAGCAAAAAGAGACTCCCCCAGCTATTTTAGAGCCAACTCCTATTTGCAGCTTTCCAAATCCTGCTGTACAAGACCCCGTGGTGGAGCCATCGTACACAGACTCATCAGAGAGTGTGGGGATCGATGTGTCTGAAAGTGAGCAAGAAGGCGCTGGCCTAGCGGTGAAGCGCAAGAAAGTTACTGGGGATGATGGCGCTGGTACGCCCAAAAGAAGGCGCCATCTTATCTCTGGTGAGCAATCATCATCAGAGGAGAATGCGTCGCAGAAGGATACAACTAAAACTCCTCCCCTCAAGTAAGTAATTAGGCTTGTTTCGTCAACACTTTGGTTTATATTTTGCGCTGAGATTACAATAATAACCTTGGGCCCTCGTCATTTACATGCAGTGTTGAAGCTGCTGGGGATGCTGCTCGCGCTAGGAAATAGCCACCCAAGGCGAGTCCCTCGCCTACTGATCATCTTGCGCAGGGGAGCCAAGGATCTGGGACAAAGGCTTCTGGAGATGTGCCTACGGACCAGTTGATTGAAGAGTTATGCTTGGCTGCTGCGCATCAAGCCTCATTGGTTGCACAGCTCAAAGCTAGGCATGCGGGTGAAGGTAGCAGCAGTGCGCAGAGGGATGGGGAGATTGCGCTACTGAAGGCGTAGTTAGCTGATGCTCAGGCTGAAGCAGAGTCAACCACTGTGTATGCTCAGAAGCTTGCTAATGAGAGGCTATCATTGTTTGCCCAATTGAGCCACGAGCGTGCTAGCTTCAAAGAATACAAGGCTTCTTGTCTTTGGGTTTTGAAATATTTGGAGAATGGGAAGGATGAGCACTTCTCTAGGTTGGAGGAGTTCCGCAAGTCCGTAGGGGGTTTGCTGGAGAAAAAGGAGAGCAAGCTGCGCAAGCTCAGCATCGAATACGATAAAGAGTTGTACCCTCACCTGGTGTCAACCAGTGCTGAGCGCAGGTGGCTTATCGGCCATGGCTTGCGCCTTGCTGCCTTGAAAGCTCTGGAGTCTCAAGAGGTGAAGAGTTATACCGTCACCTGGTGTCAACCATTGCTGAGCGCAGGTGGCTTATCAGCCATGGCTTGCGCCTTGCTGCCTTGAAAACTCTGGAGTCTCAAGAGGTGAAGGACGCCTTTGGGGGTGTTGTTTAGTGTGCGCTGGCACGTGGTAAGGCAGAGGCTGTAGAGGAGCTGTGTGCGAACAAGATCTTGACTGTGCCCGCCGCCCAAGTACCGGGTTACAACGAGAACACTTATGATGATCTTTTTGCTGCTATGGAGATGTTGAAGCTTCTAGAGCTTCCTCATATTGCTCAACTGGAGCGCGACTAGGATTATCCCATAGGTGTGATTATGGAGGGGTTAACTTTGGCTAGGCATACAGCAGATGACGCTGAGGCACAGCCTGATTATTTTTTGAAGCCCGATGTGTCGCAGCTGCAGGTACCCCTCTTTGCTTGTCCGCGTGATATCCTGAATCCTTTCGCTCTTGAGAAGGAAATTCCTCTGAAGGAGTCCCTAGAGGCCCATGAGATGATACTTGCGAAGAAGAAGGGTGTGAAGGGGAAAGCCATCCTTTGTGGTCTTGGTGCGGCCCATATTCCGAGGTCTGATGGAGTGCCCGTTAGCGTGCCAACGGTGTCACCCAAGGATGTTGACCGGTTGAAGAAGCTTGAAGAGGCTGGTAGTGCGGCGCGTCAAGTGGGCAGTTCGGGGCTTAAACGCACACATAGTATATAGGCTGCTTAGATGTAGTGATGTTTTGTAATAGGTTCACTTTTTGTTGCACATGTGCATGTTGAATCTATACTTTATATGAACTCGTAGTCCATAATAAATTGTTGATTTTGAAAAATACGATTGTACGCATATTGTATCAAATGTGATTGTGGTTATAATGTTTGTACTTAGTTATATTGTCTTTGCGTAAAAGACGTCTATGTTGTGTCTAAGAAGCAAACTGTTGTGTACATACTTAAGAAAATTTATAAGAATCCATAATCGTGTATGAAGTTCATAAAATTTACAAGTGTATAGATTGATATGCAGCGTACTGCAAATATCATATCAAGGAGTGAAGTATCTTAACTCCTAATTTGTTAAACGCGCACAGTGTGCATTGTTGTGTATCCGTCGTGGGATACACATTGAACTTACTCCAACGTCTTGAGAGTAAGGTGTTTAACAAGGATGCGTGATCCGGTGTTGATGGGTTTGCAACCCTCTTACTCAACGAGTTTTTTAGTAGGTTTACTCATCCTTTTACCATCGTGGGTTTTAATAAGTGCATGCACGCCATGTAGGCAGAAAGTAAAGTAACAACAATATTGAGACATAAATAACATGTAAACAATAAAGTGAAATGTGTCGCGGAATTAGCTAGAAACCGCGACATTGAATTAATACTTGCAAGTTTTTGTAAAAAGAAAAACATTTGCCTAAATGAAACAAAATGTAAATACACGGATATTTATTGAGCACTTACTAAAGTGCGGAGGTGTCCGTGTGTGAGGTTGTAACTTTTCCTAAAGATAGCATCTCTTGAGATTGCAAATATTCCATGTGCGTTGTAGCTCGCGGCCATCCATGTCACGCAGCTTGTACGCGCCTTTTCCTAGTGCTTCAATGATCTCATAGGGTCCTTCCCACTTTGGTCCAAGTTTACCTGTATCTTCTGCGTGGCTTGCATCATTAGCGCGACATACAAAGTCGCCTGGTCTGAATGAGGCGCTTCGAACTTTAGCATAATAGTATCCCTTCATTTTTTACTTGGCTTTTGCTTCATGTATAGCTGCGCGTTCACGCCTTTCTTCCAATAGGTCCAAGTCGATACGTCGTTCGTCGTCATTGGTTGCGACATTAACTTTCGTGGTTCGAATAGTTGGCATCCCAATTTCAGCTGGTATGACAGCTTCTGTCCCATAGACAAGAGAAAAAGGAGTGTCTCCCTTGCTAACTTTGATTGTCGTGCGGTGCACCCATAAAACATGCGACAATTCATCCACCCATCTTCCTTTGTGTTTGTCCAGGCGCGCTTTAATTCCTTCGCCCAAACTACGATTTGCGCGCTCAACCAGACCATTGGTTTGTGGGTGTTTAACCGACGCGAAGTGTTGTGTAATATTTAGTTCTGCGCACCAGTCTTTGAACGGGTTATCGCGGAATTGTTTTCCGTTGTCCGCAACGATTTCCCCAGGTAATCCAAAGCGGCATACAATATTTTCCCAAACGAATCGTTTTACTTGATTACCTGTGATTGTCGCCACTGCTTTTGCCTCAATCCACTTAGTGAAGTAGTCTATTGCCACAATAAGAAATTTCAGTCCCCCCGCTGCAACAGGGAAGGGACCCGCAATGTCGATACCCCACTTATAGAATGGCCATGGAGAAGTGATAGGCGTTAGCTCTTGTTGTGGTCTGCGCGGGATGGGTCTATGAACTTGGCAGTCGTTACATTTCTTTATCACATCACGCGCATCGCGATGCATAGTGGGCCAGTAGTATCCTGACTTCAAGGCTCGTGCTACGACGGACCGTGGTCCTGAATGCATACTGCATGAACCGGCGTGGATCTCTCGGAGTACGTAATCTGCCTGAAGAGGTCCAACGCACCGAAGCCATGGTTGTAGAAATGAGCGCCGATATAGGATACCATCTCGAAGTTCGAACCTCTGCGCTGTGCGCCGTATCCGTCGAGCATCCTTCTGCTCATGGGGCAATATGCCTTTGCTTATAAATTCGACAATAGGGGTCATCCACGTAGGATTCTCCTCCTCTATTACCGTGGATATCTCCATCTCCGAGATGGATTTATTTTTTAGGATCTCCACCAACACTTGTTTTGACAGGTGCGCAAAGCTTGTAGATGCGATCTTGCTTAGCGCATCCGCTTTTTTGTTTTCACCTCTAGGAACTTGTTTAATGGTAAACCTGTCAAAACCTTGGATTAGTGACTTGGTCTTGTCGAGGTATTGAACCATGTTATCCTCTTTAGCCACATATTCGCCCAACACATGGTTGGCTACTAATCGGGAATCTACATTTGCTTCTAGGTTGCGTACACCCATTCGAGTTGCAATGCATAATCCAGCGATTAGGGCTTCATACTCTGCCTCGTTATTCGTAGCTGTGAATTCAAAGCGCAGTGCGTAAGTGAATTCCATTCCTTCTGGATTAGTGAGGATAAGGCCTGCGCCCGACCCATCCACGCATGAAGATCCATCCGTGAACAGGACCCATGGTTCTTGTAGTTCTACCTTGCTCAGTGGAGGTGCAGCATCGGGGTCTGGTTTTTCGATGATGAAGTCTGCTAGTATTTGCCCCTTAACCTCAGTGCGTGGTCTATAAGAGATGTTATACTCGCCTAGCAATACACTCCACTTTTGTAATCTCCCCGACGCGTCGGGTTTGGAGATAACTTGCTTGATTGGTTGGTCTGTGATCACCGCTATTGGGTGTGCTTGGAAGTATCTGCGCAATCTTTTGGCGGCAAATACTAATGCCAAGACCAACTTTTCCATTGGGCTATAGTTAATCTCTGTCTTCTTGAGCGCTTTGCTTACAAAATATACCGGTGTTTGTACAGAGTTCCTATCTGTCAATAGCACCGCGCGGACTGCACCATGAGTCGCAGACAAGTAAACAATTAACTCCTCCCCTGGTCGCGGTGCGACTAGCTTGGGAAGTGCTGCTATATGTTGCTTAAGCTGTGTAAAAGCTTCTTCCGCTTCTGTAGTCCAACGAAAGTCTCCTTTTTTTGTACACTTCTTGAGTGTTTTAAAGAGGGGGAGTGATTTATCTGCTGATTTGGACAGGAATCTGTTCAACCCGGCTAGTTTTCCATTCAGAGACTGGACTTCTTTCAACGTGCGTGGTGAAGAGAGTTGGATGACAGCCTCTGTTTTTTCTGGGCATGGTTTAATGCCATCAGGTTCGATCAAGTATCCTAGGAACATGCCTTTTGTAGCGCCAAAAGTGCATTTCTTAGGATTTAACTTCATGTTGATCTTTCGTAGTGTTCTAAATGTTTCTTCAATGTCGCGGACCAACTCGCCTTCGGTATGGCTTTTTATGACAAGGTCATCAACATAGACCTCTAGGTTGCGGCCCACTTGCTTTTCAAATGCATTATCCACCAATCGCTGGTAGGTGGCGCCCGCATTCTTTAGGCCAAAAGGCATCTTTGTATAACAGTAGACACCTTGGCTTGTGTGGAAGGCTGTTTTTTCCTCTTCCTCTTTAGCCATTTGGATTTGGTGGTACCCTTTTTATGCGTCTAAAAAACATTTAAAGGGGTATCCACATAAAGATTCTACCTTCCAGTCTATCTCTGGTAGTGGGTAGCAGTCTTGTGGACATGCTTTGTTGAGATCAGTGAAATCTACGCACATCCGCCAACTACCATCACTCTTCTTGACCATCACTGGATTGGAAAGCCAGTCATGGTAATAGACCTCTCGCATGATACCTGCGTTAACAAGTTTGTGTACTTCCTCTAGAATGGCTTTTGCGCGCTCTGGAGCCTGGCCACGCTTTTTCTGCCGTACTAGGGAGTATCCTTGTCGGATTTTCAACTTGTGTTCTGCGATCGAGCGTGGTACACCAGTCATGTGCTTTGGTTCCCATGCGAAAATATCCAAATTCTTTTGCAAGAGTGCGCACACGGCAGCTCTCCCTGTATCAGACAGCGATCCCCCGATAGATACTTCTTGTTCCGGGTAATCAGGATGAATTGCGACCTTCAGATTTGGTACTTTAGCTGCGCTCTGTTCTAGGGTGTGTGTCGTCTCACATGTAATCGTGTTACACTCTCTTGGTGGCGCAGCGTTATTGTAGATGGTGACAATGCCGCCTTCTACCGGCAATTTGAGCATCCCATGTGCTGTGGACGGTACTGCACGTATTGCCGAAATTCCTGATCTTCCGAGAATGCCATTGTATGGCGAAGGAGATCTGATCACCATAAAATTCATCCAGGCTGTCGTGGAGTGTTCCTTATTACCAACAGCAACTAGTAGTCGCAGCTGCCCCATGGGCCATATATTTTCTCTTGTGAAGCCAGTCAACGAAGTCATGGCTGGGCTTAACTGTCTTTGTATCTCAGGTCGCAATCTCTTGAAACAATGCTCATACATTATGTCCGCTGATGCCCCTCCATCAACATACATGCGGTGGATATCATGACCACCCGCATTTATCTCGATGGTGAGCGGTTCCGCCACTGCGTTGTCCGCAGCCAAGGTAGGAAAAGAGATTTCGCTTCCATGAGAAATTTTCTGGCTGACCTTTTGCCTAGTAGTTCGCTGCCATGATTGTATCATGTAGATTGTGTCAGCCATGTCCTTAGGTGCTTCTTTCTTGCCCCCGGTTTTCTGTTTGTCTTTTTCATCCTTGATGTTCTTAACTAGATGGTCCAATCTGCCTTCTTTTACTAGCTTATCAATTAGTTGGCGCAGTTGGACACACTCATTGGTGGTGTGGCCCTTCTGTCCATGATACTCGCAGTATCCGTTCCCTACGCGCCGATCTTCTGGGGTGGGCATCGGTGGGGGTCTCGGAAAGTTCGCGCCTTCCGTTGCAAATATCTCCTTTGGAGTCTTCGTTATTGGGGTATACTTGTCATTCTCTCATCCGCCCCCCTGACTGCGGTAGCTTTTGTTACGATTGCTACTATGGTCATTGGATTGTCTCCTTGGCTGTTCTTGTGACCTATAGTTTGAGTAGCCTTTTTTGCTATCCGCAGCGGCGGCTTCTCCTTGGATGAAGGACCTCGTGCGCTTCATGAGTTCGTCAAAGGTTTGGGGAACCCTATCATTTAACTTTTTGATAAGTTCTGGGTTATTGATTCCGTTCATAAACCCTGAGATATTTAGTATTTCGGGGCATGCCTTGACATGTATGCATTCATCTTTATAGCGCTCCATAAAAGCGCTTGTGGATTCCCCTTGGCGCTATTTTACCCTAGCGAGTTCGACAGGGTTTTTGGCGCACTTGATGAACTCAAATAAGTACATTTTATTACCATCATTTATCCTATTTATTTGACTTGTTTTATTATATTATCTGTGAGAATTGGTACGTTAATGTTTACTTTTGTAATTCTCAGGTAAAAACAAGTACTATGTGAAACTTGGCGATTTTGGACTAATTATGGAGCAAAACAAGCAAGAAGTTAAGAGTCTACTGAAATGTACAAGATCAAGATCATTCTGCTCCAGATACGCCGCTTCCTACTTCTTACATACGGCGCATCACTATCAAGATTTCACAAGTTACGATCCAAGACAGCGAAGGACATGCGCCGCATCTAGAAATGGAGTTACGCTGCATCTTAAGGAGGTATACGAATATTCCTGAATATATTAATCTTGGACCCCACGCGAAGTTAAGTCAATGCGCCGCATCTAACCCTCAGACAGAAACTATAAATACCCCAAAGTCAGACGAATTAGAGAGATACCTAGTACGAGACTTAGCAAAAGACAGCCGAATTCAGACGAAGTAGCAGCACAAGACACACCCTAAACGAAGATACAAGAGCTGTAAGAAGGTCCTGCATGTATTCAATTCATTAAGTAGTTTTGCTTTATTGTATTAGTACACTTTAATTCATCAGGATTGATGGGCTTGTGTAATGTGACAACGGAAAGATTGCACTCCTCTTAAAATTGCTTTCCCATTAATTAAAGTTTATATGTTGATGTATTTGGTGACTTTTATAAGTGCATTGATAACCTCTGTGTCTAGCTGAGCATTGCTTGGGTCGCCATGCCCCTTCCTCGCCTATTTGTTTTAGCGTGTCTTTAATAAAAAGGATAGACATAAGTAATCATTAAGGGTTTACTCGCCGATAAGATTAGAGCCAACGAGAAAGGTTTAACTCTCGGTGCGTCGCATCGAACTATACACTTCATAAAAAACTAGCAATAAAACAAGTGACAAACTACTTAATTATCAGGACAGGTCTTCTTATTGTCTCAAGTATCTATCTGTGTACGTGTGTGCTAATCGCTGATTCGTGCTCATTAGTTTAGTTTATATTTAATCATAACCAAACCGTGCCAGTCACTCAGGCTGAACCCCCTTGCGTTAGATTAGGTTGTATAGCTAACTTAAGATATTAAAATACTGATTAAAATAACTAGATAATACGTTCCACTCTTAGTGATCGACACTCTACTTACCATTATATTCATACTGACCGGGTACACTACTCGTTAAAGTGTGTGTTTATTGATAATTCGGCTAAATATAAATTGAAAACTTGAATACTGCTAAAACCACAACGACAAACCGTGGATATAAATTAGAGCAATAATCACACGCACATCAGCACTTCTTCCTCTGAGTAAAGTTCAAACGAAACGCCTTCCGCAACTCTTCAAACCCATCGATGCTTCTACGTGGAAGCTTACTGAACCAGTTTCGCGCATTCCCTACTAAAGTAAAATTAAACATGTGGCACCACACAGGTTGTGGCCAATTTTCGATAGTTACTGCTGATTCAAAAAATTTTAGGTGGTCATCAGGATCACCTGTCCCATCATAAGTTTTAACATTAGCGGGCATGCGCCTTCTCTTATCTTCTGAAAAATCACTGATGCGCCGAGTGAATGCGTCAACCTTTTGGCGGCGCCAGGGACGAGACATATCTTCGTCTTCCCGGTCGCGGGATCTTCTCCTGGACTTCCAGTGTCCTGTTTCTTCGTCCTCGTTGTCCGAGGAGTCACTTGAGGATGAGCTTACTCTTTTGCGGCGCTTGCGCCGACTATCCTCGGAATTCGAGCTTGAAGGGCTTTCGCTTGTGGAGACCCGTCGCCCAAGTCTATCGTGAATCCTGCGACTACCAAGCCTAGTGTGGACATTGGTGCGCCGTCCATCGTCATCATGTTCCTCCAGATACTGAAAGTCGGCTGCTTCATCCTCCACAACTTTCCTTCCGATCCTAGTAAACACTGGGTGTCGGCGGCCATCCTTCTCGCACCTTTCCTTTCGGTAGCGCGGTGGGTATGCTTCACGCTCAGGGTCGAAGTTGAGCCGGGCTTGCAGGCTCTGGCTTGATCTCTTTTTTGCTTCCTCTCGCATAAGCGCAGCCAAGGTTTCATAGTTTTGAGACACGAAATCACTTGGCGCTAGTTCAGGCGTAATTCCTTCTAGCGCAAGGATGTCTGTTTCCGAATCAGGACCCTTGTTTCGGATAGGCGCATTTGGCAGTTTAGTGAGGTCTAATTCTGGCATGGTGAGAGGAGTGCGCTGTAGGTCTTCCGCGCTAGTGGTTGTTGTAGTAGCATGAGTAATCCTTGTGGGCGGTTCTACTGCAGTAAAGACCAGATCTGAGTATGATCCTCGGTTTTTGGGCGCACTGGTTGTTCCAGAGGCCTGCTTAGTGGCTGAATCAGTTTGCTGCTTCTCCCCCTGTAGGTCACCATGCGTTTTCTTCGCCTGCGGAGTTCGCAGGTTTGGGTTTTCGTGCTTTGTCATTCTAGTTCTTAGTAAAGTTCTTAGTGTATGGTCCCACGGATGGCGCCACTTGTTGATACAAAAGTTGGGCGTTCCTTGTTTGGATTCATGTTCCCGTATCAATTAGATCTTAATGCTTGAGACCTGCGCACTAAGAGAACAAAAAGACACCGTTAGGCTTATCGTGGGATTGTCTCCCACGATTATCCTCCGGCGTGAGAGTAAGTAATCGGTTTTAGGGTTTAGTTGAAGAGTTAGGGTTATTAGATCGTACCTTAATGAGAGCCGAGATGCCCTCTATATATACACGAAATCCTTGTTGGTTTTGTGTTCCTCACTCTTCGGCGTATCCCGCCTAAGTCGGTCGTTTGATACATATCCCATAAATAAGAGATATCCTATATCAAGACCATAAATAACTTCGGGTTTGGGCCTTCGTAAGCCCAAACCGTTATCGTGATAGCCCATTCATGATGGGCTTGAGTGTTAGTAGCGTCCATTGGTCGGGTTCGTGACCCGAATGCGGACTATACGTCATCAGCAATGGAGGATTCCCACCGACCAATCACAGACTACCATGTGACAATGTGACAGGCAAAAAAAAGGAGGATTTTAAATCCTAAAGTGTTGGCAATGAAAGGGCTATCGAGGATTTTTATTTATTTATTATTTATATATAATATATAATGTTATAAATAAAAAAAATTATTAATTACAAGTAACAATAAAAAAGTTACAACTAACTTAACATTATTTAACTTGGAATAAGTTACAACTAAGAATAAAAATAGGTACCATATATACACGCCAATTATTTATCAAGAGTAGACCAACACTTTCTACTTTTTCTTGATCCTCTCCGGTGAGTGATCAATGGCTGAAACTGCTCAAGTGATCGAAGCAGTAATCTCTGATCTACAAATTAATAAAACCCCAAAATCATTTAGAAGCCCAAGTAACTATTGCTCATGCTTCACCATTAGCTTCATTTGCACCTTTTACACCTTCAGCTCAGGTATTATTGAGTAAATTAATTAAGGTATGTATTTATTTTCTTTTTCTTTTTTCTTTCTTGTTTTAAAAATTAGGATTCAACAAATGTGCGGATATAAATATTAGATTTTTGTTTAAGAAAAATTATCTTTTGGTTGAATCTGTTATTTCATAGGGTAATTGTAATATTAATGAGGTTGTTTGGTTGCAGCTTATGTTACTGAAATGCTTAAATTGTAAAGAAGGCCTTATCTTGGCGGGGCGTCTATTATGACGCAACCATGGAGGTTTTTTAGGCTTTGTTATGCTACATGTTTATCATTGGCATATGCAGCCTGTCTGTTCGTGTCGTTTCTTTATCATGTTTGTGTTGTGGTTACACCCGTTGCCGGTATTTGACGGTCACGGCAGGGCAGCTGCTACCTTGGCGCGATAACCTGATTCAGTTCATAGTTGCACCCAAGGTTGGCGATTATGATAATTTACTGTTTACTATGCGTGGCTCACCAACACCCGTATCTTGGCTACGCAGTCACACCGAGAATGTGATTGCAGCCATGTCGGGTGCCTGACGACGCTACACCTAAGTTGTGGTTGCAGTCATGCTGAGGCTGTTGTAATGAATGTCTATGTAATCAATTAGAGGTAACATTGTGTCGACTTTGGTCGTGGCAAGTTATTACTGTTCGTCTGGGTTGTGGGCGTATCTTGGCGGGGCAACTTACTATTGTTGCAGCCATGTGTTTGCTTTTCTAGCGAATGCCCGTATCTTGGCGGGGCATCCTGTCTAGGATGAGGTTTGCAGCCATGCTTGATATTTCGGCTGGGACTTCGTATTCTCAGGTTGTGGCATTATGCCTCATTGTGGATTGGTTGTAAAGACGTTGGCTTAACTTGGTTTCATTTTCATCGCTAACAAAGCTGGGCCTTATAAGCCCACGTTTTTTGGCGGGAAACCCAGAAGCAATACGGCGTCGTATTCGTTGTGATTACTTATATATATAATGTTCTGTTATAGTGAAAGTAATTCTTCTGGTCTCATTATATATTTTATATGTGAATCTGTAAGTAAAAATCTGTGAAACACTTGATCAATATGAACTTCAAATGGCATAAGCACATCCAATCATTATTTAGTCATGATTATTCCCAATTATAACAAGAGGCTGTGATGAGTTTGTAGGGGAGATGGGATTCAAACTGAGATTCTCCGCAACTTGGCGTGGTAGGTCACTACACTTGCAGCCATGTCGGACGGATCCTTTTTTCTGTCGCTTACCTGCCTGAGCCTCGCTTTGATCACGCTTTGATGATCTGATTTGAATGTATGTATCTGTGTAAATGTTTGGGAAGATTCTGGTGTCTGTTGTGTGTGAAATAATTAGGATACAAAAAATATTAAGGAGGCAATGATGAGTGACCATGAGATCGGTTGAAGCTGAGACCGTCCGGATCTTGGCGGGGCAACCTATTAGGTTTGCAGCCATGCCAGATGTGTCCACATTTGTTCCCTATCTGAGCCTCATAGTTAGTTCATTCGTTTGTTGAAGGTCCTGTTTGGACCTTACTAATATGAGCTGGCACAGTGTTGTTTTTTTTATACTCACTCTTTCAGACACAACTCCTGAACAGAATCTTGCAGAATTCATCATCCGATTATGGTAACTCTACTCTTTTGGGTTGTATTTTTGGGCCTTTTTTTGCGGTCGAAGATTAATATGTTTCAGGGGTGGATTTGTTGTTGCCGGGGATTCAAGCGATTAGTTTTTGAAGATTCTTTGAGGTATCTTTTTGACTTTCGTTTCATGTTTATTTGATTTTCAACCGGTTTTAGGTACAAAATTTTTATTTTATTTTGTTTAATAGTTGCGTCGAACCTCTTGGTTTATTGAAATTAGGATTGTCGAAATAAAATCTCAAGAATTTTGATTTGGTTGTCGTTTGCAGGAGATATGTATGAGGACACTTTGGTGGTCAGGTTGTTGTCGTTATGTTTGTGGAAAATGAAACCGGGCTGATAATAAGCCCACATATAGCCTCACACGGATTTGAATTTTTTTCCGCTGGAAGTTCAGTGTATATAGTAATTAATAAAGATAATGGGCTATGATGATTGCTATAATTTGGTGGAAACAAAATGGGTCGTTGAAAATCTGAAGGTATTGTGGCGGGGCAATGACCGGAGGGCATAATATAAACGGTAACTAAGCAACAGGGTCTGTTTTGTAGCCACGGTGAACTTCAGTTGTTTCTGTGGCCCGGTCCCCATTTGCAAGTCTGAGCCTAATTGTTTTCTGAATCAAACTATTACTATATATCCTTATAAACTGTTTAATCCGGCGTCGTTTTGACACGTGTTGATAAAGTCAGATGATGTAACTTTTTCTTAGCGCAAATCTTAGTTTTGCTGACTTTCTGAAATTAGCTTTTTGATTAGTAATTTATTAAGGCGATGATGATAATTTTGTACACTTACATTTTTTCGACGGCCGTTCCTTGGCGGGGCAACCAGAATTGTGGTTGCAGCCATGGCGTGCGTTTAATGTCGATTATATATGTACATATCTGAGCCTCATTTTTTACTGGCCTGCTATATAAAGACCAATATCAGAACTACGCGAACATGAAAGAATATCAGGTGCATGCTTTTATGTAGCCCGTGGTATTACCAAAGGGCTCAACGTAATTTTTTGATCTCATGGAACACTTCACGTTATATGCTGCCTTTCATGGGTTTTCCGCATAAAAATTGAAACAACCGAGGAGCATAAGATATGCTAAGGAAAGACATTGGCGACCTCCAAAAATTATATCATTGGTGCTTGCGTTTTAATGTTTTGCTGTATTGGTACCACGTTTGTATCTGTATCTGGTGCTTCTTTTCCATTTATTCATCCGATTATGGTAACTCTTTACTCTTTTGGGCTGTATTTTTTTGAGCTTTTTTTTTTTGCGGTCGAAGATTAATATGTTTGAGGGGTGGATTTGTTGTTGCTGGGGATTCAAACGATTAGTTTTTGAAGATTCTTTGAGGTATCTTTCTGACTTTCCTTTCATGTTTATTTGATTTTCAACCGTTTTAGGTAGAAAATATTTATTTTATTTTGTTTAATAGTTGCGTCGAAACTCTTAGTTTATTGAAATTAGAATTGTTGAAAAAAAATCTTAAGAATTTTGAATTGGTTGTCGTTTGTAGGACATATGTATGAGGACACTTTGGTGGTCAGGTTGTTGTCGTTGTGTTTGTGGAAAATGAAACCGTGCTGATAATAAGCCCACATATAGCCTCACACGGATTCGTATTTTTTTTCGCTGGAAGTTCAGTGTATATAGTAATTAATGAAGATAATGGGCTATGATGGTTGCTATAATTTGGGGGGTTTGGATCCATCAAAATCGATTCATTCATATGGCTTTTACATATTTATGGAACATGTAGCCACCGAAGGTACTTACCTGAATCTACATTGCTTTTCGTGAATCCAAAGTAAGTATGTACAGTAGGATTTTTGTTTGGTTGTCTTACAATATTAGGCTGTCAACTACTTAGTTCTTATTATAACCTGATCTTTTGATATTTATAGCCATTTGACAGATGTGCACTATTCATATTACACGAGCAAATAAGCATCATAATAAAGCTGAACATGGTGAATGTGAACGAGTCGTACCATTGCATGATCTGGTACTTGACGATTCTGTATACCATCAAACGTCCGAGAAAGAACTCGAAAAGGTTTACAAATTTAAATATTGTTCATTTTTTGGATATTTTTTAGAAGCAATAATGAAAGTATTTTGCCTTCGCTGCAAACGTAAAGTTATAATTTCGACTTCAGACTAAAAAAAGCTACTTTTACGGTTGAAAGTCTATGTAGCTGAACAATTAGTTTATATGTGCACAAATATGAGTCTCTTTAACATGTTAGAACGCAAATAGTATATTGTTAACCTCTATCTAATGGATATTATATTTCTTTGAGTTTTAGACTGGAATGTTGCGTCCATTCATGTCGTTTGCTCAAGCGTTTGCATCAGTTATCTCAGCTGCACTTACGGGTTCACTTTATTATGCGGCTGCATCTCCAAAAGGTTTGTATTACGTTTATTTAAAGCACTTATTTATCTGCTAATAGTCTAGCAACATATATTTTCGTTTTTGCTTCAGATCCTGCTTAAGTTATGGCACCAGTTTTGAGCTTGCGATGTGGCCGTCAGGAAATGAAAAAGCTACTTGCAGGTATAATCCTTTAGCTCCTTTAAGCACCAGCTTACTATTTTTTCTCTTAACTTGGTTTACTTATTTAAGAGGATTTACAGTCAACAAGATTTCGGGAGTGTCTGCTTCTGGAAATGTTCTGGGGCATCCAACTTGCTTATGTGAGAAAAAGCACTGTTCGATAAGTGGGTTGCAGTAATTTCAAATGAGGTTGGCGAATGCTCTGTAAGGTAAGCAAAACATACCTATTCCCTTTAGTTTGCCTCTAAGTATTGCAAATGCAAAAAATTTGATATGCACGTAGCGATAATAAAACAACGTTTTCGTGACTTTAGGTTCAACCCACTTCGTTTAGGTGAGGTGAACAACGTCCCGCTGCAACACGGCGGCCCGTCGCCCACCTCGTTTTTATATAAAAAAAGAGCAACTCAAATGAAAATATATAAACCTTGAAATGATACAAGTGTTTTTTTTTTTTTTTTGGGTTGGTAGTGATAGTGGGTCGTTGGTAAAGTGAAAGTACAGATGAAGTAGTGGGTGATAGTGGGTCGTTGGTAAAGTGAAGGTACAGATGTTGACAAGGGGTTTTGTGGATAAGAAAGATTTTGGGCTTGTCTTTGTCGTGTGTTTTTTGTTGGGCCGTCTTGTTCGGTTTTTTTTTTTTTTTTTTTTTTTTTTTTTTTTTTTTTTATATATTTTTAAATAGAAAATGGGTTTAGCCGTTTAGGTAATAAATAAATTAAATTCATTTATATATTTCATCAAAAACGAAATGACTCATTTTTCAACTTTTTTCTGAAAAAAAATATATATCTTACAAACAGTAAATTGTTAAGCGACAAAAAATACGTCATCTTGACGATAATTTTTTTTTTTTTATCTTTCAGTAAACAGATACTTCGATATACTTTCGACGAACTTTTTTTCTAATTTATTTTGTGAGTGTTGACATTTACGCACTGAAAAATCGTATGTGATTTGTAATATCACACGTGACTTTTAAATTAAGAAATCAACTGTGAATTTAAAAATCACATGTGAATTGTCAAGGCGTACATTTTAAAAAGAAAAGAAAAAACTCGAAATAAAAGTTCGTTGAAATTTTATAGAAATGTCCATCTGTAGAAAGATAATTTAATTCTCGTCACGATAGTATGATTCGTTTCGCGTAATGGTTAACGGTTTGTAAGATATTTAATTTTAAAAATAAGTATGAATGTGAGCTTTTTAGTTTGATGAAAATAAATACTCTCCCTATTTGAGACAAAAATCACATAGTTTAATAAAAATGTGGCCACTTTAATTTTTAACCACTCAAATAGAATATTCACCCACTAAATTTTTTAGTTTTTACTTAAAAAAGAATGTTGACAATTATTTTGAAACATCTTAAAAAAGAAATATGAACTACAATTTTGAGACGGATGGAGTACTCAAATATCAATTCCCTTGATTGATACCGAATAAGGGATGTTTCATTCCTACTACCTACTTCGTTCAAGGTAATTGCTAATTACTTCTCATAAATGTTACTAAACGTAAAGTTATCAATTCTTGGATAAATTAATAAGAAAAAACTGAAGTCGTAACTTACAAAAAGAAATTAGAAATTATACTCATTGTGAACTACACAGCAAAAAGAAAACCCAACACCTGTTGTCCATTTCGTTATATGTCTGATCGAGCTCGAGTTGATTAGTGAATCTTTCCGTCTTGTCTCTGCTGTGCACTTCTTGGCCTCGCGTTCATCAATATGGGTGCGTATTTTTACGTGATATTTTTCGTGATTTTTTACTAATGAAGTTGTGATAGTGTGCAAATTTTGTGTAACAAACAAAAAGACAATACCCGTATTTAACATATCTAAATGGGAATCTTGGTATTGTCATCCATATTATAAAGATTAACGTACAGATTATAAGCATGCCATGATAAGCATTCACTCCATACTTAACTCTTCAACCAAACTATGTGCTTGCAAAGAAATATAGAAATTGATCGTGAGGGAACAAAAGATGTTTGAGATACTTTCACATCACTCCACATATTACCAGTTTCGAGTTTTTACTCTGCAAAAAATTAGTTTGAGAAAAATCGTCAAAAATTTGAGTGTACATTTATAAGAGATGCTTCCCCTAATAGAGTTCTTCTAACAAGTATAAACAATTTGACATTTTTTATATACAATCGTTGATTTCCTTTTTATTGCAACACAACGGACATAGGTGAATTGCATGTATCCTTATGTTGGAACAAAATATGTTGCATTAGAAAACACTGTACCCCAACAGTGTGAAGTTACATCTTTAAATGCTAAGCAACACGAATGGACAACCGGACCCAAGGTTTCCATTCATTAAAGCTCTATGAAAATTCAAATAACAAACCGTGGCTCCCTCGGTAGACAACAAACATCGTTCCAAGTTTTGAAATGGTGTTGTTATTAGTGTTGCAATCAACAAAATAACAAGAACTTTTGTTTCAATAGAAGCCATTGATGATTTTAATTTAGTTTTGAGTTTTGTCGAGTAAATAACTTAAGAGTGACACATATATAGTGTTTTTTCGTGTATTTTTGGAAGGTGTTTTAATTTATATATCGTAATAAAGATAGCCATTAAGTTGATCTTAAGATATGTAACACTTTTCCATCGATTATAATTCTCCTCTCGTGCATGGGATATCACCGGTAATGTAATTACTAAAAATTCAAAATGTGCAAAATGACCAAAATGCCCCTACAATTTTAAAAATTGATTAAAATGCATATAAATTACCAAATAAATTTCAAACC
Organism: Artemisia tridentata subsp. tridentata; assembly: GCA_021014915.2. NCBI lineage: Eukaryota > Viridiplantae > Streptophyta > Magnoliopsida > Asterales > Asteraceae > Artemisia > Artemisia tridentata. Next base: position 467,494,899 of record CP139508.1, read on the forward strand.
TTCGGGAATGAACTAGATCCGAAGCCAAATAATTTTTGTGACTACAATTTAACATTTAGAAATGTACAAAAATATACAAAATATTTAATTAGGCCGGTTTATATCTATTTCGTGTATTATTATTATTATTAATCAAATTAAATTATATAAAATGCAAGATAAATACCAAAATAATTAGAAGATCATTATAATCAGTATTTGATATATCTTGGACCGAAATTCTTGTCTAGAATCCTTATTAGAATCGGTTTACAATTTTATTTCCTATAAATACATATAAACCGAAAACCCTAAAACCTTTAAAAACCCTAACTAAAATTTGATTGCTTCGGACGATCTGGGATAAAATTCTTGGGTATTTTTTTGGTGTTCTACAACATTTAAGGAAGCTTAGAAAATTATTTGGAGGTCATGAGATTCGTTGGTTTGATCGCTAGCGATTTGTTTTGTCGAACTAAGCTTAACGAGAGGTATAAATTAGTACTATCCCTTTTACACGTTCGATCTTGCATGTAGTATTTTTCTTATGTTCTTATGATCATATAAGATCTAAATAAAATATATAACTTGAACCATGCTTGCTATATTGATCGTACTAAATTTAGAGAGCTAAAACGTACGTTAAATCCATAATAAGCTATACGATTTATCTAGGTGTTGTAATTATTTATTTTGAACTCTATACGAAGTATATGATCTGGGAAAAATATTGATTCGAATTGTAGAAGATTAGATCGATCGTGGTTAATTATTGTTTGAATCGGGTTTCATGAAAATCGAATAAGAAAATAAAGAAAACCCCTGGAATGAATTAGGGTTAGGGTTTGAGTGATGAATCTGGATAATAAATGCACATTAATGATGAGGTAATGATTGTATGATTAATGGTTGAGCTAGGGTTAGGGTTTGTGAATTAAAAAGTGTATACGGTTTGAAAATAAATGAGAAGGGTATGTTTTGTCAACTTTGAAACTTAAGGGTTATTTTTATAATGTTAATTAGTTCAGTAAAAATGTATAAAAATTATAAGATGAGGTCCTTATGTGTAAAATTTGCAAGATTATGATTTAATTGTTATTTTATGGTTCGAATTAGAATTAAATAAACTAAAGGGACGAATTGTGTAAATATGTAAAACATGGGGTGTAATTTGTACCATACATAATATTATGGGTATATTCTGTAATTTAGTAAAATAAGGTACTTAAATTGTAAATTATGAAACTATAAGGTTTATTTTGTAACTTAAATAACTAAAGGGGTGTAATTTGTAAATTGTTAAACTTAAAGGGTTAAAAGAGTAATTCTGGATAAAATAAGATTTAAAATAAGTAACTTGTGATATTTTTCACTTTAGACCTTTAACTTTGATATATTTACATTTAAAACCCTAAGTTATGGAAACTTGTCATAATTAACCCTAAACTATCATGAATTGTTAAAAGATACCCTATGTCCATTATAAGCTTAATTATAACTTAACCTAAGTTATAATATTTAAATCTTCCTAATTATGGAAACTTACTAAATTTGGAAACCTGCTAAAAGAAGAAAGTTACTTAAAATGGAAAGGAAAGCTAAATAAGTAATTAAGAATAAATTGTAATTCTCTTCTACTCCTTTAGGTGTGAAGAAGGAGAAGTCTTGATCCGTTCAGTGCTTTCTATTCTTGTTTGTTTTGCATTCGTAATAAGGTACAAATATTCTGCCCTTTTCAGTAAGGTGCCTTCGTTCTCTTGATTTCTTATCTTGATTCGTTTAGGATTTCCCAAAGCCATTGCCATGTTCCCTATTCTTTGATCTCTTTGACTTTGATTAGATATATACCCTTTGCTATAAACCTTTGATAGTTGGACTTAGACTATTTGGACCTTTGCTTTGACCTAGACTTTGACCTTTTAGTTGATACCCGAGCCAAGTTCGTTTCCTAGCCATGAAGGTAATGTGGCTGTGTCATTGATGCACCAATGGCATAACTTTAGTGTGGTTGAGTGATGTTCCACATCGTCCCCATATTGTTCGTCACGTGCACATTATACATATTATTGGCCTATATTATTGTTTGGGGGGGGGGGGGGAGGGGGGGCGTATGGATGCATCCTAGGTTAGTGTTCGTATTAATGGATATTATATTATATTGTTCGGTGATTGATGTTGTGTGCAATACACGTCCTTCACATTTGAGAGGACTCCCCTCTCGGGTTATTATTTGGTTTGTTCGGGCTCGTGGGGGATTACTGATCTTTTATTTTTCTTTCTTTTCATTTCATTCTTATTATACTCTTTGCCTTTGACTCATATATCCCAATGCACTAAACTAAACATGTTCATTTCATTTGCTTTCGTTTCCGTTTGTTATATATATCTGTTCACTGGGCTTTTTAAGCTCAGCCGCATTTCTTTTCCTGCGGCAGGTATCTAAGCTAGAAGCTGGGATTTTGCTATGGGATTGAGAGTAGAGATTAGAAGAAGATTCTACCTTAGTTACTACCCTTATTTATGACATATGTTAGACGGGATTTCATTTCGTCATTATTTCCTTTGGATTATTCATTATCATTGAACGCATGTTGGTTTTAAGCCGTGTTGGCTGAATTTCTTTAATGAATTTGTTTAATACTTCCGCTGTGTATTATGTATGTTTGCTTTGATTTGACACCATAATGTGATGCTTCTACCCTTGTCGGGTTGGGGTGTTACAATTTATGGTATCAGAGCCCAGGTTTGCGACCTGTGGTACATAAGTCATGGCCTGTGAATCATATGGACCCTAGGATTTGACCCTTAGGACTTAAGATTTGACTGGTGAGGATTTGGGTAGACATTAGGATTCTGTTTCGTCTTTCCATTCGTGCTTAATCTCCCTACCTTTGCTAATCATTTTCGTGATCGTTCAGATGGTGAATACGTGTTTTACCCAATACACTGATGGACAGGATGTCCCTGATTTCGACGCCATGATAGCCGCTGCTTTGGCTAATGCTCTTCCTCAGTTGGTGACCCGAATCACCAATGACATCAGAAATGGTGCGGGTTCATCAGGAGGTAATGGTGTTGGTTCATCAGGCGGTGGTGGTGGCGGTGCTCCACCTGCTGGTATTCATGTTTGGATCGAATGGTTCAATAAGCTCAAACCTCTTTCTTTCCGGTCTGCTGCCACTCCTACAGAAGCAGAGGATTGGATCACTCATGTTGAGAAGCTGTTCAGAGTCTTGGGTTGTGCTGACGAATTCAAGACACGTTTGGCCACATTTAAGTTTGAGGGTGATGCGCTGAGTTGGTGGACAGCGTATGTTCAGTCACAGGAAGAGGATTTCGCGGATACTTGCTCATGGGAGGATTTTTGTGGCATATTTTATAAGCAGTATATTCCGGTGTCTGAGCAGCAGAGGTACGAACGAGAGTATGAGATTATTAGTCAGTTGGATCAAGAGTCGTCTGGGGAGTTCATGCGGAGGTTCATGAGGTTGGCTAGTTTTGTTGGGCCAGATGTTACGGGGGATGCTCAGCGTCAGGCTAAGCACTTTAAGTGGGCATTGAAGAAGTGGGTATTGGATCGTATTGTGAACACTGAGTATGAGGATGTTGCTGCAGTCGCAAATGATGCCCGTAACATTGAGTTGTTGCATGCTGCTGAAGGAGGTTCGAATAAGAGAGACAGGGATGGAAATCGTGTGGACTTCAAGGGACAGGGTCGTCAGGACCAGAGGCAGGATCATAGGGGTCGTCAGGACCGGGGATATGATCAGAGGCGCCAGGATTTCAGGAGTCAGGATCAGCGAACTTTTGGTAGGAATGGAAATGACCGGCAGGGTCAAGGTGGTAGCAACCCGCGTCAGCTCAGAGATCAGTCGACTCGGGGTTTGCAGCAGAATTATCATTCGGGTTCTTCTGGTCAGAAGAAGTCTTTTGAGGCGTTACCTCCTCCTCCTCCTTGTATTACTTGTGGGAAGCCTCATCCCGGGGTTTGCTACAAGGCTACTGGTGGGTGTTTCACTTGCGGCTCTACTACTCACAAGGTGAGGGATTGTCCACAGGAGAAGCGGATTGCACCAGTGAATTCGTCTAAGTCAGCTCCCACTTCAGGTCGTGTTTTTGCCACTACTCGTGATCAGGCGGTGAACTCTTCAGGTACCATTATCGGTTTTCTTTACATTGGTGATCGTATTGTTTTCGTATTATTTGATACCGGTGCCACGCATTCCATCATATCTAATTCGCTTGCCAATAAACTAAATATAACCCCAACTCCATTAACTAATCAAATATCCATTTCAAACCCAATGAAAACTCATGTAATCATTGATAGAGAATATGTGAATTGTCCCCTACGTTTTGATGACGGTGTTCGTCCCGCTAATTTGCTCCCGATCGATATGATCGATTTTGACGTTATTTTGGGCATGGATTGGTTGGCTGCTCATAGGGCTACCCTTGATTGCAGTGCCAGAGATGTGATCTTTGGTAATGTTCATCAACCGACTTTGTTTATCACAGTTCTCAACCTCTTAGGTCTGTTAAGATCATCTCGGCTATGAAAGCCAGAACTTTGATTTCCCATGGTTGCCTTGGTTTTCTGGCATCCATTAAAGATACCTCTTTGGAAGTTCCGAGCATTGAGAGTCTTCCTATCGTTCGTGATTTTGCCGACGTATTTCCCGAAGAACTTCCTGGTCTTCCTCCGGCTAGAGAAGTTGAGTTTAGCATTGATCTCGTTCCAGGTGCAGAACCTATCTCCAAAGCTCCGTATCGCATGGCGCCCATTGAGCTAAAAGAGTTGAAGGAACAGTTGCAAGAACTCTTGGAGAATGGATTCATTCGACCAAGTGTCTCTCCTTGGGGTGCACCTGTTTTGTTTGTGAAGAAGAAGGATGGAAGCATGCATCTTTGTATTGACTACCGTGAGCTTAACCGTATTACGATCCGAAATCGTTACCCTCTTCCGCGCATTGACGACCTATTTGATCAGCTGCAAGGGGCGAAACATTTTTCTAAGATTGATTTGAGGTCCGGTTATCACCAGCTTCGGGTGAAGGAGCAGGATATTCCCAAAACTGCGTTTCGAACTCGTTACGGTCATTATGAATTTCTGGTTATGCCTTTTGGTTTGACCAACGCGCCTGCTATTTTTATGGATCTTATGAATCGAGTATTCCACGAGTACCTCGACAAGTTCGTTATTGTCTTCATTGATGACATCCTTGTGTATTCGAAATCTAAGGAGGAACATGAGCAGCATCTCCGAATTGTTTTGGAAATTCTTAGGCAGCAGAAGTTGTATGCAAAATTTTCTAAGTGCGAGTTTTGGTTGAGTCAAGTTGTTTTCCTTGGTCACATTGTATCTGCTGATGGTATCACCATGGATCCATCAAAGGTTGAGGCTATCACCACGTGGCCGAGACCTACCAATGTGACGGAAGTTAGGAGTTTTCTGGGGCTTGCTGGTTACTACAGATGGTTTGTTGAGGGTTTCTCGCGTTTGGCTTTGCCATTAACGCAATTGATGAGGAAAGGAGAGAAGTTTGTTTAGACAGAAGAGCGGGAAAATAGTTTTGAAGAGCTGAAGAAGAGATTGGTGTCCGCTCCTATTTTGACTCTTCCATCAGGTTCTGGAGGTTTTCAGATATATAGTGACGCGTCAAAGAAAGGATTGGGTTGTGTTCTTATGCAGCACGGGAAGGTTATTGCTTATGCTTCGAGGCAATTGAAACCTTATGAGGAAAATTACCCGACTCATGATTTAGAGTTAGCTGCTGTTGTTTTCGCGTTGAAGATTTGGTGGCATTATCTGTATGGCGAGTCATGTGATATCTTCACTGACCACAAGAGTCTTAAGTATATCTTCACCCAGAAGGAACTTAACATGAGACAGAGATGGTGGTTAGAACTTCTGAAGGATTATGACACAAACATTCAGTATCATCCGGGTAAAGCTAATGTTGTTGCCGATGCTCTTTGTAACACCCCGACCCGACAAGGGTAAAGATATCACAAATATATGGTTTCATATCAGATAAACATAGTATCCATAAATAAACAATGGAAATACAATGAAACATAAGACATAAAATACATGAAATACAAAACATAATACAAATGAAGAATAATCCAACAAAAACAAGGCTTCACTCGTGAACACTCTTTCCAAAATCCATAACCCAGCTCCTAGCTTAATACATGCCGCGGGAAAAGAAACGCGGCTGAGCTACACGAGCTCAGTGAACAGATATAACGGTAACAAATATTAATCATGAAATAGGGAACACGAAAGAAACCATACGTGATATAATGATGAAGCAAAATAAATGAAAGAAACAAAGCGTGACATAGTAGCAGATAAGAAAAGATAGGAAGGTCATACAGAGATATTAGAAGATATAGAAAAGTACATGAATCATAATGAAGTAGGAAAGAGCATGCAGAGATATCAGGAGTATAGAGTTGTACCATGAATACTGATGAGTAGAATAAACGTCCCAACTAGCCCAACATAACCAACCCAGTATAGAACAAGTCCAAAGTTCCATAAAGCCCAACATGCCCAAGCCCAGTCCAGAATCCCATAAGGCCCAACATACCATGCCCATACAGAAATAAGTCCAGAAACATATCATAGGTGTCATGAGGGTAACGGTCAGAAGTCCATGAGGTCTAGTGATACAGAAATCCTCTACGAGCCCAGAAACATGAACATGAAATCATAATCATACCGCCATGCAGAGAGATGTTCCTCTCACTAATCCCAGAAATCAGAAATATGGAGTGATCAGCTCCCAGAGTTGTGAAAGACGTGTATCGCACACACCATCAGTCACCATGCATATCATAACATATCATAACATGAACGTAATACAGAAACAAATCTAGGATGCATCCATACGCCCCTGGTGGCCATAACTCCCAACACACCAAATAAAATACAGAAAAGGGACGGGCCAGGTCATCACTCTCCTGACCTAGAGTCATGCCATCGGTGCATCGACTGACATGGACATGAAACCCTCATGCCTAGTGAGTGGCTCGTAGTATCAAACTGAGGGTAAAGGTCAAGTATCATGGATCATGTTTTAGTTTACTTGCATAGGTCAATATCATGTTTCATAAGTTCATAATCATGGTTCATAATCATGGTTCATAAGCAAAGGTTCATGGTCAAGAGTTCATAATTAAAGGTTCATGCATGAAAGGTTCATAATCATAAGAGGTTCAATATCATGATGGTTCAAAAATCGGAGTTCATGAATAAAAGGATCATGGCAAAGGTATAGGGACAACCCTAACATGAGTCATAATCAGAGACGAAGGCCTCTTAATAAAGAAGCAGAATATCTGTACCTTAATAACCAAGTAAGCAGCAGAAATGGCACACAGAAAAGAGTCAAGATCTCTCCTTCTTGGCACCTAGAGGAGTAGAGACAGAATTACTAATGATCCCATGTCCATATTAAGTAACTTTCTATTTTTAGCAGGTTTCTATTTTTGGAAGGTTTCCTTATTTAGTAAGTTTCCAAAATTAGCAGGTTTCTATAATTAGTAAGTTGGATCAACATTCTTAGTTAAATCATTATTTCTGGAATTAGGGCGTCTTTTATCACATCTACATATTAGGTCCTTAAGAATTCAAAATTTACACTTTACACCCTTTAGTTTCAAAAGTTACACTTTAGACCCTTAATTTATCAAAGTTTCACAATGGTCACTTATTTCATCATATTATAATAATGTATCCTCAATTTTATAGAATTTACACAATAGGTCCCTCTAGTTTACAAAGTTACATATTTAGTCCTTAGAATTTACGTTTAAATCATTAATTAATAATAATTACATATTAGTCCAACAAATATCCAAATTTACACATTAGCCCCTGAATATCATTCATAACACAAATCGACCTCCATTTTTCAGAAATTACATGTTTAGTCCTTGTATTTATTTAATTTCCAAATCGAATTAAGAATTACAAATTAATTCCTTATCTCACATATTTTACATTTAGACCCTCCATTTAACAATTTTTACAGGTCATACATGATTTATAGAACATGACAAAAATAACCCATGAATTTTATTATTGACAAAACACACCCTTATATATTCATTTACAAATCGATATATACAAAAATATATCAACTAAACCCTAATCGACCCAAATAATTATGCCATCATTACCATATCATTATTGTTCATTTAAGATCAGATCCTATGAGTTTTAAACCCTAGATAACTCGTTAGGTATTTTTGGTCCTTATTTTCCTTTTAACCGATTATACATAATTCCACCAAAAATAGTTTTAGGCCTCAATAAATCAAAGGAGCATTTTTCTAGTGTTGTTTGATGATCATAGAGACCACGAAAATTATTGGTCTGGTCAGGAAAATTCGAATGCATGGTATTTAGATTTAATTCGATTTAAGGTTATAAAACACAATAATTTCTATACGGATTATATATGATGCATGGGTCGTTTTTATTATTTTTCCCACGTTAGATATGATTAATAGAGGCTGAGAAAAAATACCAGGAACTTTTTATAACGATTGGAAGAGTGTTGCACAATTTATGGATTCTCGGCTAGAATTTTCGACAAGAAGAAATCTCCACGGCTTCAAATGGAACCAAATGACCTTGTACATATTTTTCACAGACCATACATATTGTAAGAACTCCAGGAAAAATAAGAAACGAATTTTTACATGTTCGGATGAATTATTAGAGAATATAATACCTTTCGAATGAAATAGAGAAAGAAATTCGATAACTCTTGATCTAGGCTTTTAAAAATCGAATGGCTAATTTTCCCAGCTCCTTAGTGATGCAATGAACTCCAGAGAATTGTTCTTGGCTGTTGGGATTGATCGAATGAATTATGGGAGAATTTTTGTGATTGTCGGCTAAAACAATTTAGGGTAAATCAAGAGAAAATAATTGGAATGGATATATGGAGTAATTAGCCGAGCCTTAAGGAGGTAATGAGCATAAATCTCGGTACAATTAGCTGGAAAATATTAGTTGCCTTGTTTAGGATTTATTTTATATTTATCTTGTACTTTTAAATGTATTTTAAATACTTAAATATGTATAGTTTTTATTAAAATTGGTACTATTAATATTTAGTGTAAATAATACACTTTTGGACTTGTAAAAATATTAGTAACATGTTTCATAATTATTTCACTTGATTTGTAGCTCGTTTCCAGAGGTTCGGGATGAATTCGGGACTTTTATAATGCTTTTGTTCATTTATAAATGTTACGGGGGTAATTTGGTAATTTTACATGCTTTCAGATTTTCAGGTATTACAACTTCTTCCCCACTAACAAAAAAAATTTCGTCCTCGAAATTTGCAAGGACATAGAAGAGCGAACATGACAGAAACGAGACAGAACATGCCAGAGCAGATAAGCGTTACTTGCAGCAGACTTGGAATAGCATAACGGACTTCATCATGGAATGACGGAGATAAACGGGTAGAGTAAAATCTCTTAGGGTAGAGCAGAATGAAGTACATACCTGGTTTCTTCCATCGGATCATGATTATAAAATACTCAGAATAAACAAATCAAGCCAAAACTCAGAATTCAACTTGGAATGGAATTATTAGATCTAAATCCAAAATATTCGTACGAAAATCAAGAGGAAGTCACTGCGTCATAAACGGAAAGGAAACATGCGTATCAAATCATTCAAACAAACAGAAGGAAACAAATCATGCAGGCGATCTCTTCAGGCTGAGGCAGGAGTCGCATCGGCAGGGTCCTTCTTGTCATCCTCGAGGTTGTCCACGTTGCGGGGCTGGATTCGTACCACTCCATTCTCCTCAATGAAGTTGGGGCACTTGCCTGCGTACCGAATGACCGCTCCATCTTTGTAGATCACCTGGGTGGAGTACTCTAGCACTTCTGCTCCATCTTTGTTCACTATGGTCAGCTCCTCCTCGATATAACACGGCCATATACTAGCAGGAATTAACTTCTTCTTTGCCGTTCTCCATATCTTCCCAATCTTCCTGTTGCCGGTAGGATAAACGATAGTCCATCGTTGCTTTTTCCGTGCGGAGTACTCTCGAGCGCGCGTGGACACCATCTACACGATTAGCAGAACGATCAGAAGGAGTATATAGATGACAAAATAGAATACGAAAGGTGTCGACATGAGCAAGTAGGATAACAGAAGCAACGGAAGAGAGTGCGCGGACGGAAACCTAATGTCTACCCAGATCCTCACAGGTCAAATGGCCTAAGCCGAAGGTTTTCGGGTGCCTGTATGCTCTGATACCATAAATTGTAACACCCCGACCCGACAAGGGTAAAGATATCACAAATATATGGTTTCATATCAGATCATACATAACATCCATAATTAAACAGCGGAAATACAATGTAACATAAGACAGAAAATACATGAAATACAAAACATAATACAAATAAAGAATAATCCAACAAAAACAAGGCTTCACTCGTGAACACTCTTTCCAAAATCCATAACCCAGCTCCTAGCTTAATACCTGCCACGGGAAAAGAAACGCGGCTGAGCTACACGAGCTCAGTGAACAGATATAACGGTAACAAATATTAATCATGAAATAGGGAACACGAAAGAAACCATACGTGATATAATGATGAAGCAAAATAAATGAAAGAAACAAAGCGTGACATAGTAGCAGATAAGAAAAGATAGGAAGGTCATACAGAGATATTAGAAGATATAGAAAAGTACATGAATCATAATGAAGTAGGAAAGAGCATGCAGAGATATCAGGAGTATAGAGTTGTACCATGAATATGATGAGTAGAATAAACGTCCCAACTAGCCCAACATAACCAACCCAGTATAGAACAAGTCCAAAGTTCCATAAAGCCCAACATGCCCAAGCCCAGTCCAGAATCCCATAAGGCCCAACATACCATGCCCATACAGAAATAAGTCCAGAAACATATCATAGGTGTCATGAGGGTAACGGTCAGAAGTCCATGAGGTCTAGTGATACAGAAATCCTCTACGAGCCCAGAAACATGAACATGAAATCATAATCATACCGCCATGCAGAGAGATGTTCCTCTCACTAATCCCAGAAATCAGAAATATGGAGTGATCAGCTCCCAGAGTTGTGAAAGACGTGTATCGCACACACCATCAGTCACCATGCATATCATAACATATCATAACATGAACGTAATACAGAAACAAATCTAGGATGCATCCATACGCCCCTGGTGGCCATAACTCCCAACACACCAAATAAAATACAGAAAAGGGACGGGCCAGGTCATCACTCTCCTGACCTAGAGTCATGCCATCGGTGCATCGACTGACATGGACATGAAACCCTCATGCCTAGTGAGTGGCTCGTAGTATCAAACTGAGGGTAAAGGTCAAGTATCATGGATCATGTTTTAGTTTACTTGCATAGGTCAATATCATGTTTCATAAGTTCATAATCATGGTTCATAATCATGGTTCATAAGCAAAGGTTCATGGTCAAGAGTTCATAATTAAAGGTTCATGCATGAAAGGTTCATAATCATAAGAGGTTCAATATCATGATGGTTCAAAAATCGGAGTTCATGAATAAAAGGATCATGGCAAAGGTATAGGGACAACCCTAACATGAGTCATAATCAGAGACGAAGGCCTCTTAATAAAGAAGCAGAATATCTGTACCTTAATAACCAAGTAAGCAGCAGAAATGGCACACAGAAAAGAGTCAAGATCTCTCCTTCTTGGCACCTAGAGGAGTAGAGACAGAATTACTAATGATCCCATGTCCATATTAAGTAACTTTCTATTTTTAGCAGGTTTCTATTTTTGGAAGGTTTCCTTATTTAGTAAGTTTCCAAAATTAGCAGGTTTCTATAATTAGTAAGTTGGATCAACATTCTTAGTTAAATCATTATTTCTGGAATTAGGGCGTCTTTTATCACATCTACATATTAGGTCCTTAAGAATTCAAAATTTACACTTTACACCCTTTAGTTTCAAAAGTTACACTTTAGACCCTTAATTTATCAAAGTTTCACAATGGTCACTTATTTCATCATATTATAATAATGTATCCTCAATTTTATAGAATTTACACAATAGGTCCCTCTAGTTTACAAAGTTACATATTTAGTCCTTAGAATTTACATTTAAATCATTAATTAATAATAATTACATATTAGTCCAACAAATATCCAAATTTACACATTAGCCCCTGAATATCATTCATAACACAAATCGACCTCCATTTTTCAGAAATTACATGTTTAGTCCTTGTATTTATTTAATTTCCAAATCGAATTAAGAATTACAAATTAATTCCTTATCTCACATATTTTACATTTAGACCCTCCATTTAACAATTTTTACAGGTCATACATGATTTATAGAACATGACAAAAATAACCCATGAATTTTATTATTGACAAAACACACCCTTATATATTCATTTACAAATCGATATATACAAAAATATATCAACTAAACCCTAATCGACCCAAATAATTATGCCATCATTACCATATCATTATTGTTCATTTAAGATCAGATCCTATGAGTTTTAAACCCTAGATAACTCGTTAGGTATTTTTGGTCCTTATTTTCCTTTTAACCGATTATACATAATTCCACCAAAAATAGTTTTAGGCCTCAATAAATCAAAGGAGCATTTTTCTAGTGTTGTTTGATGATCATAGAGACCACGAAAATTATTGGTCTGGTCAGGAAAATTCGAATGCATGGTATTTAGATTTAATTCGATTTAAGGTTATAAAACACAATAATTTCTATACGGATTATATATGATGCATGGGTCGTTTTTATTATTTTTCCCACGTTAGATATGATTAATAGAGGCTGAGAAAAAATACCAGGAACTTTTTATAACGATTGGAAGAGTGTTGCACAATTTATGGATTCTCGGCTAGAATTTTCGACAAGAAGAAATCTCCACGGCTTCAAATGGAACCAAATGACCTTGTACATATTTTTCACAGACCATACATATTGTAAGAACTCCAGGAAAAATAAGAAACGAATTTTTACATGTTCGGATGAATTATTAGAGAATATAATACCTTTCGAATGAAATAGAGAAAGAAATTCGATAACTCTTGATCTAGGCTTTTAAAAATCGAATGGCTAATTTTCCCAGCTCCTTAGTGATGCAATGAACTCCAGAGAATTGTTCTTGGCTGTTGGGATTGATCGAATGAATTATGGGAGAATTTTTGTGATTGTCGGCTAAAACAATTTAGGGTAAATCAAGAGAAAATAATTGGAATGGATATATGGAGTAATTAGCCGAGCCTTAAGGAGGTAATGAGCATAAATCTCGGTACAATTAGCTGGAAAATATTAGTTGCCTTGTTTAGGATTTATTTTATATTTATCTTGTACTTTTAAATGTATTTTAAATACTTAAATATGTATAGTTTTTATTAAAATTGGTACTATTAATATTTAGTGTAAATAATACACTTTTGGACTTGTAAAAATATTAGTAACATGTTTCATAATTATTTCACTTGATTTGTAGCTCGTTTCCAGAGGTTCGGGATGAATTCGGGACTTTTATAATGCTTTTGTTCATTTATAAATGTTACGGGGGTAATTTGGTAATTTTACATGCTTTCAGATTTTCAGGTATTACACTCTTAGTCGAAAATCTGGAATGATTGCGAGTTTGGAGGTAGAACCTCATATTCTCAAAGATTTAGAACGTTTGGACATTGAGTTGTGTATTCGTCGCGATGTTGGTTATTGGGCTAGTCTTAAGGTTGAGTCTAATCTGATCCTACGGATTAAGGAAGCTCAGAAGGATGATGGTGAGCTTTGGTCTGTGGTTCAGAATGTTGAAGAAGGTAAGCAGACAGAGTTCAGTGTAGATGATTTTGGCGTGGTTTGGTTTGAGGATCGTCTTTGTGTTCCAAATGATCCCGAGCTTCGTGAGGCTATTCTATCTGAGGCACATAGTTCCCCATTCACTATCCATCCTGGTTCCACCAAGATGTACAGGGATCTTAAGCAGCATTTTTGGTGGAGTGGTATGAAGCATGATGTAGCTTCTTTCGTGTCTAAGTGTTTAACTTGTCAGCAAGTCAAGATTGAGCATCAAAGGGCGAGTGGTTTGTTGCAGCCTTTAGAGATTCCGACATGGAAATGGGAAGAGATTTCTATGGATTTTGTATCAGGGTTACCTCTTACCAAAAGAAAGCATGATGCGATTTGGGTAGTTGTTGATCGACTAACCAAGTCTGCTCATTTCTTACCTATTCGTATGGATTACCGTGTAAGTAAGTTGGCGGAGATTTTTCAACAGGAGATTGTTAGACTTCATGGTATGCCGACAGCTATTATTTCAGACAGAGATCCGCGGTTTACTTCTTGTTTCTGGAAAGGATTGCAGAATGCTTGGGGTGTACGTCTTAAGTTTAGTACGGCTTTTCATCCGCAGACAGATGGTCAGTCAGAGAGGACCATCCAAACCTTGGAGGACATGTTGAGAGCGTGTGCTTTAGAGTGAACAGGAAGTTGGGATGAGTATTTGTGCTTGGTGGAGTTTGCTTACAACAACAGTTGGCATACGAGCATCCGAATGGCTCCATATGAGATGTTGTATGGGCGGAAGTGTAGAGCGCCAGTTTGTTAAAATGAAGTGGGTGAACGTCTTATTGAAGGTCCGGAAATTATTGAGATCACTAACGAAAAGGTGGATGTTGTTAGAGAGAAATTGAAAGAGGCTCGTGCTCGTCAGAAGAGCTATGCAGATAAGCATCGTCGCGACTTAGAGTTTCATGTTGGAGATCGTGTATTCCTTAAAGTATCGCCGTTTCGTGGGGTTTAAACGTTTTGGTATCAAGGGCAAGCTTAGTCCTCGATTTATCGGACCATTTGAGATTCTTGAACGTATTGGAGAGGTTTCTTACCGTTTGGCTCTACCGCCTCAGTTATCGCATGTTCATAATGTCTTTCATGTATCTCTTCTGAGGGGATACAATTATCATCCTTTGCATGTGGTATCCTATCCATTTGATCAAATTCGGCCTGATATGTCTCTTCCGGAAGAGCCGGAAGCTATTTTGGATCGTCAAGAGCGAGTCATGAGAAATAAAGTTATTCCGTTCGTAAAGATTCTTTGGAGGAATCACCCAGAGCGTGAGGCTACCTGGGAAACCGAGGAATCGATACGAGCTAGTTATCCGCATTTCGTATTTTGATCCGGTATGTCTTTGTTTGTTTTCTGTCCTTTTTCATTTCCGTTTCTTTGCAAATTTCGAGGACGAAATTTTTTTTTAGAGGGGAAGAAGTTGTAATACCTAAAAATTCAAAATGTGCAAAATGACCAAAATGCCCCTACAATTTTAAAATTTGATTAAAATGCATATAAATTACCAAATAAATTCCAAACCTTCGGGAATGAACTAGATACGAAGCCAAATAATTTTTGTGACTACAATTTAACATTTAGAAATGTACAAAAATATACAAAATATTTAATTAGGCCGGTTTATATCTATTTCGTGTATTATTATTATTATTAATCAAATTAAATTATATAAAATGCAAGATAAATACCAAAATAATTAGAAGATCATTATAATCAGTATTTGATATATCTTGGACCGAAATTCTTGTCTAGAATCCTTATTAGAATCGGTTTACAATTTTATTTCCTATAAATACATATAAACCGAAAACCCTAAAACCTTTAAAAACCCTAACTAAAATTCGATTGCTTCGGACGATCTGGGATAAAATTCTTGGGTATTTTTTTGGTGTTCTACAACGTTTAAGGAAGCTTAGAAAATTATTTGGAGGTCGTGAGATTCGTTGGTTTGATCGCTAGCGATTTGTTTTGTCGAACTAAGCTTAACGAGAGGTATAAATTCGTACTATCCCTTTTACACGTTCGATCTTGCATGTAGTATTTTTCTTATGTTCTTATGATCATATAAGATCTAAATAAAATATATAACTTGAACCATGCTAGCTATATTGATCGTACTAAATTTAGAGAGCTATATTGATGAGGTAATGATTGTATGATTAATGGTTGAGCTAGGGTTAGGGTTTGTGAATTAAAAAGTGTATACGGTTTGAAAATAAATAAGAAGGGTGTGTTTTGTCAACTTTGAAACTTAAGGGTTATTTTTATAATGTTAATTAGGTCAGTAAAAATGTATAAAAAATTATAAGATGAGGTCCTTATGTGTAAAATTTGCAAGATTATGATTTAATTGTTATTTTATGGTTCGAATTAGAATTAAATAAACTAAAGGGACTAATTGTGTAAATATGTAAAACATGGGGTGTAATTCGTACCATACATAATATTATGGGTATATTCTGTAATTTAGTAAAATAAGGTACTTAAATTGTAAATTATGAAACTATAAGGTTTATTTTGTAACTTAAATAACTAAAGGGGTGTAATTTGTAAATTGTTAAACTTAAAGGGTTAAAAGAGTAATTCTGGATAAAATAAGATTTAAAATAAGTAACTTGTGATATTTTTCACTTTAGACCTTTAACTTTGATATATTTACATTTAAAACCCTAAGTTATGGAAACTTGTCATAATTAACCCTAAACTATCATGAATTGTTAAAAGATACCCTATGTCCATAATAAGCTTAATTATAACTTAACCTAAGTTATAATATTTAAATCTTTCTAATTATGGAAACTTACTAAATTTGGAAACCTGCTAAAAGTAAAAAGTTACTTAAAATGGAAAGGCAAGCTAAATAAGTAATTAAGAATCAATTGTAATTCTCTTCTACTCCTTTAGGTGTGAAGAAGGAGAAGTCTTGATCCGTTCAGTGCTTTCTATTCTTGTTTGTTTTGCATTCGTAATAAGGTATAGATATTCTGCCCTTTTCAGTAAGGTGCCTTCGTTCTCTTGATTTCTTATCTTGATTCGTTTAGGATTTCCCAAAGCCATTGCTATGTTCCCTATTCTTTGATCTCTTTGACTTTGATTAGATATATACCCTTTGCTATGAACCTTTGATAGTTGGACTTAGACTATTTGGACCTTTGCTTTGACCTAGACTTTGACCTTTTAGTTGATACCCGAGCCAAGTTCGTTTCCTAGCCATGAAGGTAATGTGGCTGTGTCATTGATGCACCAATGGCATAACTTTAGTGTGGTTGAGTGATGTTCCACACCGTCCCCATATTGTTCGTAACGTGCACATTATACTTATTATTGGCCTATATTATTGTTCGGGGGGGGGGGGGGGGGGGGGGGGCGTATGGATGCATCCTAGGTTAGTGTTCGTATTAATGGATATTATATTATATTGTTCGGTGATTGATGTTGTGTGCAATACACGTCCTTCACATTTGAGAGGACTCCTCTCTCGGGTTATTATTTGGTTTGTTCGGGCTCGTGGGGGATTACTGATCTTTTATTTTTCTTTCTTTTCATTTCATTCTTAATATACTCTTTGCCTTTGACTTATATATTCCAATGCACTAAACTAAACATGTTCATTTTATTTGCTTTCGTTTCCGTTTGTTATATATATCTGTTCACTGGGTTTTTTAAGCTCAGCCGCATTTCTATTCCTGCGGCAGGTATCTAAGCTAGAAGCTGGGATTTTGCTATGGGATTGAGAGTAGAGATTAGAAGAAGATTCTACCTTAGTTACTACCCTTATTTATGACATCTGTTAGACGGGATTTCATTTCGTCATTATTTCCTTTGGATTATTCATTATCATTGAACGCATGTTGGTTTTAAGCCGTGTTGGCTGAATTTCTTTAATGAATTTGTTTAAGACTTCCGTTGTGTATTATGTATGTTTGCTTTGATTTGACACCATAATGTGATGCTTCTACCCTTGTCGGGTTGGGATGGGATATCACCGATAATGTAATTACTATGAGATTCAGCGTCCTCGTAATGTGACTAAAAGCTTCCAAAAAAGACTAATTATACTGATTCCGAAAAAGGTTATCAACACTTGAATGGAAACCTTGGGATTCCGGCTGTCCATTCGTGTCATTTAATTAGGACATTGGTTCTAAGTAAGAAATAAATTAGGACATTGGTTCTAAGTAAGAAATAAATGGTGACTAAAAGCTTCCAAATCAGTATAATTAGTCTTTTTTGATATCTCATTTTCTATCTCATTTATACTGATTTATTTCTTACTTAATTAGTCTTCCAAATCAGTATAATTAGTCTTAATTAGTCTTTTTTGATATCTCATTTATTTCTTACTTAGAACCAATGTCCTAATTTATTTCTTACTTAGAACCAATGTCCTAATTAAATGACACGAATGGACAACCGGAATCCCAAGGTTTCCATTCAAGTGTTGATAACCTTTTTCGGAATCAGTATAATTAGTCTTTTTTGGAAGCTTTTAGTCACATTACGAGGACACTGAATCTCATAGTAATTACATTACCGGTGATATCCCATGCACGACAGGAGAATTATAATCGATGGAAAAGTGTTACATATCTTAAGATCAACTTAATGGCTATCTTTATTACGATATATAAATTAAAACTCCTTCCAAAAATACATGAAAAAACACTATATATGTGTCACTCTTAAGTTATTTACTCGACAAAACTCAAAACTAAATTAAAATCATCAATGGCTTCTATTGAAACAAAAGTTCTTGTTCTTTTGTTGATTGCAACACTAATAACAACACCATTTGAAAACTTGGAACGATGTTTGTTGTCTACCGAGGGAGTCACGGTTTGTTATTTTTGAACGAGCAGTGCGACGATCCGCCGCGTTGCAGCGGGGCGACTATTTTGTACCAAATTTCCGCGTTTGGTTGTTTCATAAATGAAGCGTTTGCTTTATCAAAAAAAAAAAAAAAAAACACATCGAAAAAAAAAAAAAAAAAAAAAAAAAACACATCGTCTGAGCGATAAATTTCATTCATCCGTAAAAGTCTATATTACACACTGTTTAGTTTACTAACCACAAATACATGAGCCGCCGTATAATAACTAAGCGCTCCAATAGTCACCGGTTTCAATCGAAAACAAATACATCTCTTACTGATCGCATTCATCTTCCCAACAACATAAGTCAGACCACTCGACGTACCTGCCAGAATTGTTTGTCAGTTGCTCTTGAAAACCCTTGCATTCCACATCGAAAGCTGATGCACCTGTTCTTCCATTACACACACATGTTGCTCCGTAATCGCAACTGTAGCTAACTACAAATCTTCTGTTTCATTCACATACGTACCCCTGCAACATAGAGGACGTTCCAATAACACACGACCCCCACGTACATTGAGCTTCGACTGCAAAGTTAAAGGTTAGGGCTAAAAATGAGTTCATAACAGATGCAACATAATTAACCATTCAAAGGTAAAACTAAAAGTATTATACCATTACTCACAACACACATAAAGATCAGAACATGTGATCATAAGATTATTCTGCTGTTAAGTGCAACCAATATCAAATGTAACATACATCAACTATGTCAACACAGTCGTCAAACACTTGCTGATATATTATTTTTGCTAAGTGATATTCAGATTTTTTTTACAAAAATGAAGCAGAAAACATAGTCAAAATCATGTCATAATCAGCCATCCAGCATATACTACCCTTATAGATGACCATATTCTGCGAGAAAGGTCCTTCAAACATGTGGGTGGACCTATGTTCAGATTTTGGGTTCAAGAGAGAAGAGTGATGATCACGTTGTATCGGGATGTTATACAAATTCATATCACTTAAAAGTTAAAAGGTTACAACCTTAACAAAGATATAAAGAGCAACTTTTGGGGCACCTTTGGTTAAAGTATATCTAAACATCTTAAGCTACACTAAACACTGACATCTTGAGATAGAAATCAACCACATGTAGCATTTATCTTTTTCCAGATATGTCCCCTACTCCCATACAATACTGCCGAAAGCACACCAAGAACAGCACCTGAATACTCCGCCAATATAGCCCTGAAATTACACTTAAAGCAGGAATTGAGAGAGACATTGGAGAATGGAGAAGGGTTTTTCTATTGATGCGTGGTTTTGCGACCTTACAACAGGTTTTACCTCTCGAGGGATCTCAAGAGGCTTGCAATCCCCACCAGGCAGTGTACCTGACCGATGTAGTATAGTGTAGTGGCAAGTACAGGGGGAATGATCGTTCTCTAGGGGAATAGTGTTGTTAGGATTGAAAAACTACTCTAATAGGTCTAAGGGTGAGGGAAGATTCTTTTTGTATTTTTATATTTTTATGAAAGCAAGTAAAATCTCGGGTTTGAAGGAGTGGGCGGAATTAGATGCTAGTCAACTAACCCAAATAACTACGATTGCAAATAAAATAAAATAACTGAAAATGAAAAGGTGGTGGAACTTATATGGAGAGAAATGTGTTTACTTAGATTTCCTTACTCCCTAACTATCTTTTACCGGTTGATTAGTGTGTATTAATTGTGTGGATGACGGGTGTATTCCTTAATACCAATCGTGGGGTGGCGTACATACTTCCCCAACTCTACAAGCTCCTACTTCACTCCTATGTTGAGCCGGCTAAGAAGCTCCTAACATGGGATCACTAGAATTCGCTCATGCATTAAATACAACCATAAAAACCTTTAGTACGCATTGGTTCATGTTTCTTAAGACGTTTAAGCAAGTTACCGTATAGGAGGTTAGCCAGTTTTCTTAAGCCTAACATCGATAAACAATCATCCAATACAATTAATAACACACCAACAACCAATAATCAATAGTTAGGTTTCATTAGATCTAAGCAAACACAAGATAAATCTAGCCTAGCATGTTAAATAAAAGACAAGAACAAGATATAATCAAACAACACATAGACATATTGATTGATTAATTGATTACTTATCTTCAATTGAACATGGGAGATCCAAGGGTATAAAACCCTTAAAAATGGTAGAAAATTCGTCTTAGGGTTTCTCCTCACAAAGTTGCACACAATGAATAAAAATTGCAAAACTATATATAGACTTTAGGGGCTGACGGCGTCACGTTATAGGAGTTGACGCCGTCACCTCGCCGCGGCTAGGGTTCCCGGATGGCCTTCTTGACGCCGTCCCTCTTTAATCCTCCAAAATCCGTTCTGGCCTATCAAGGGTTGACGGCCTTCTTGACGCCGTCCCCCTTTAATCTTCCAAAATCCACTCTGGCGCGTCAAGGGTTGACGCCGTCAGACTTGGGCTTGACGCTGTCAAAGGTACAATTCCAGCCGAATTTGAGATTTTGTCGTTTTCTTCACTTTTATGCTTCAAAAACGTCCAAAATGCTTCCTTTTCCAGATTTCTTCTCCAAAGTACCTAAAATGACAAAAGGAATGATTTAGGGCAATATTTGATCAAATAAATACGATTTAGGGCTTAAATGACCCCCTAAAAGCGGTACACTTTTCGCTTCATCATCTATATATAAACGCCATTAAAAATGTCTATAAGTTACTGCTGTGTACCTTGTGCATTCATTGAAAAGTAGTTCTTTAAGTATGGTGATGAGTCAAAATACTTGCACCATTGTCACGTTTTATGTAAAGTTACCAATTTTATCACTTGTGTGATTGCCACTTTTAAAAGAGATACCTGCACTATTGCCACTTTTCAAAGAAAATTAGTAACGTCAAATATAAAATGTTAAAAATCTTATGTAACGTTCGTATTCGCAGCTGATACGAATGCAAATAAATGTCAAACAACATCAACGTATTTCTGGTATGTAAGTAGGACAAAATTACTTCATAATCATACCCCTTTTCGGCAATTATACAAATGTGTTGCGTGGTTGCTCGTATGTGCACGTCATGTCATGATCATTTGACATTCCAAAAGGCGTACGTTACACTTAATACCACAACGATTAAAAGTTACCTGATTTGTGTGTTATTCAACCATTAAAACCATGCTTTTAGACGATCATAAGATTGGTCAAAGAAAGTACGTCATTTCTTTGCTTTAAGTGGCAGAAAGAGCTGCTAGGAATGAGGTTGGTCGATCATCAGCTTTTCTAATGAACGTTGATGTTGCTGGATCTGTAATATAAAATAGCTTAATAATAATATTTATTATGTGTAAAGATAATCTGAGCATGAGCAATTGGGCATAAGACCTTTGGTTGCTAACGCTTTGGTCACAGCATAATCTGTTGACATTTTCTTCACCTCATCCAGATCCACTTCATTATCCTGTATCAGGAATATAAGTCGAATCAACATCACAAATTGTACTAAATAAATCAGCGAGCATATATATTTAAGGGATTAAAAGTTGTTTATTATCCTTGAGGTTAAATGTAAAACCGGATGACTATCCATAACATAACTAATAAATATTATTATCTGATTTGGATGAATTGAATAGATACTCACCAGGTCTTTAAATTAAATAAATAAAATCCAACGACAACCATTTATATTCAAAATTTCATGTAAATCTACACACACCTGCGTTTTATCCTTGGAAGCAACATTCATAACATCCGAAACCTGCATAACAAACACACCAAATCAGCAAATCAAAAACCCCTAAACGTAAAAACCAAAAGCTTTTGAAAAAAAAAACAACAGTAATCTAGCATTTGAAGTTCCGTTGATATCCGCAACAAATTGAAACTATGTCTTCCGTCAAGACCTTCACCCTCCGCTTGGCCGCCACCGACTCGTATGTAGATGTGTCTGAGAGACAAAAACTGGATAACTATAAACTCTAGAGTCGGTTGATATCAAACAGGGAAAAAAAGAAAAAAAGAAAAAGGACATGTATATGCTGTGGAAGTATTTAGTTTTTCTTCATGCCAGAATCTAGCCTGACAGTGACGACACACACGATTGCATTCCCCAAAAGCCTTGTATTCACTCGGCGGACCTATATTAAGATCCAAAGAAACGTAATTAAATACAATAGCAAAAAAATCGTTGCAAAAGCTCTGGTTACTAAAATGTGTCACAAAATCTACCTGATCTAACTGCAGGCGTTGGGGGCTGAGGAATTTGCGTAGCAAAATATCCATGTTCGGCAGCTGTAAATATAGCGTTAGCAATAGGCAAATCGCATCCACAAAGTTAAACACTGAACAAATGTGAATGGCGCACACCAACATACCGTGTCGAAAAGTATGAACGGGACTATCTGGTAGCGACAGCGGATTAACTTCTTCACCGATGGCAACTGCAACAATGATCAGACATTGAGTTGATCGCGTTTACGCAAACACTTACGTGTAAGGAATGCTATAAATACTAACCATAAAATCCAATCGTGCCAACATTTGGCAAAGAATTTTCCAAACGTTCATGGCCCTATGAAGAGGCGCAACAATATTGGTCCGCCCTAACCTGTCCCGACTGGAAGTCCAAAATGAAAGGTATCTTCAGCAAACCTGTAAACAGTGATAAAGTAAATGAGTATAAAAAAACTGAATAATGACAGGTTTATAAAAGTACACTACGAAATGATGAAGCTAAGAAGAGTTAGGTAACCAAACCTCCAAAGGTATGCGCATTATTTGGCAACGCGCCTTGAATGAGCGAACTGAAAAGTAATAATTTTTGTATACCGGTTTAGATTCAAAGTAATCCAATTCAGTTATTCCTGAATCCGCCCAATTTCAACCTTAAAATTAAGAAGAAAAAAAAAAGATACTCTGCTTCAGGAATGCCAAGATACTCACCAGGTCTTTAAATTAAATAAATAAAATCCAACGACAAACATTTATATTCAAAATTTCATGTCACACACCTGCGTTTTATCCTTGGAAGCAACATTCATAACATCCGAAACCTTCATAACAAACACACCAAATCAGCAAATCAAAAACCCCTAAACGTAAAAACCAAAAGCTTTTGAAAAAAAAACCAACAGTAATCTAGCATTTGAAGTTCCGTTGATATCCGCAACAAACTGAAACTATGTCTTCCGTCAAGACCTTCACCCTCCGCTTGGCCGCCACCGACTCGTATGTAGATGTGTCTGAGAGACAGAAACTGGATAACTATAAACTCTAGAGTCGGTTGATATCAAACAGGGAAAAAAAGAAAAAAAGAAAAAGGACTTGTATATGCTGTGGAAATATTTAGTTTTTCTCCGTGCCAGAATCTAGCCTGACAGTGACGACACACACAATTGCATTCCCCAAAAGCCTTGTATTCACTCGGCGGACCTATATTAAGATCCAAAGAAACGTAATTAAATACAATAACAAAATAATCGTTGCAAAAGCTCAGGTTACTAAAATGCGTCACAAAATCTACCTGATCTAACTGCAGGCGTTGGGGGCTGAGGAATTTGCGTAGCAAAATATCCATGTTCGGCAGCTGTAAATATAGCGTTAGCAATAGGCAAATCGCATCCACAAAGTTAAACACTGAACAAATGTGAATGGCGCACACCAACATACCGTGTCGAAAAGTATGAACGGGACTGTCTGGTAGCGACAGCGGATTAACTTCTTCACCAATGGCAACTGCAACAATGATCATACATTGAGTTGATCGCGTTTACGCAAACACTCACGTGTAAGGAATGCTATAAATACTAACCATAAAATCCAATCGTGCCAACATTTGGCAAAGAATTTTCCAAACGTTCATGGCCCTATGAAGAGGCGCAACAATATTCGGCCGCCCTAACCTGTCCCGACTGGAAGTCCAAAATGAAAGGTATCTTCAGCAAACCTGTAAACAGTGATAAAGTAAATGAGTATAAAAAAACTGAATAATGACAGGTTTATAAAAATACACTACGAAATGATGAAGCTAAGAAGAGTTAGGTAACCAAACCTCCAAAGGTATGCGCATTGTTTGGCAACGCGCCTTGAATCAGCGAACTGAAAAGTAATAATTTTTGTATACCGGTTTAGATTCAAAGTAATCCAATTCAGTTATTTCTGAATCCGCCCAATTTCAACCTTAAAATTAAGAAGAAAAAAAAAAAGATACTCTGCTTCAGGAATGCCAAGATGTTCACTATCAATGTCCATGAGCTTCATCTCAAAATCAGCAATCTTATCTTGAGCTGTAATACAAAAAGTAACACAATAAACCAATGTCAGTAAACCAATCATACACAACCACTCTAAAATAAACCTTGGAAGTCACCAAACAATTACAATATACAATAGAAACATGATTTCCAAATTGAAACTCCACAAAACAAAATTTATGTGTATCAAGTCCAGACAACCTTGAATGTTTCAGAAAAGTCAATCTACTAACCAACGCGTGCATTCCATTTTAACAGTGGTCAATGTTAGATCATATTAAGTTAACCTCATATTAGTGCAACAACTTATCAATTATACATCAAAATGACATCAAAAGTCAGCAATAAACCTTTTACTAAGTTACTACATCAAAAATCATTGATGTGTTACCATCAACGGTAAATAGTACACACTCAAGATGTGCAAAAATTAAATCTTTAACCAAAAAAAAATTAAAAAAAAATCCACAAATTCCAATAAAACCCTAATTTCAAAATCCATAACTTTTACCTGTGTTGGATGAATGATGCAACCCGATCCACTAATCACAAAATACAATAATTTGACCCAAAAAAAAAAAACATATAATCAGAACACAAATCCAAATACTTTCAGCACCTACGGGTAAAATTATTACCATCATTACCCACATGAATTATTTAACACAAAATCTAACAGTAAAGAAACTGAGCTAAAGAACTATAACCAAAAGGATATCATACCTTTAATTGAACACGCATCGAGCTCCGGCACCAAAATAAACTAAAAGAAACGGACGGAGAAAAGTGGGAGCCCAGATCAACCTCCTTCTCTTCACCTCTTTCATCATCAGAAGAAAGATCAGCTTCCTTCTTTTTTTCTGCACAAAAAAAAAAAAAAAAAAAAAAAAAAAAAAAAAGCAATAAAAATTAACATAGCAAAAAGCAAAATTAATCCAACAAATTAAAGGGGTTTGTTTGGTTATGTAAACGAAACCCCCATTTCACAAAAATCCTAAAATTAATACAAAACCCTAATTCTTATAAATATCAAACCTGCGATTTATGATGTGGTATTTTATCATCCTCTTTTGGTTTTCCTTTCACATCCCTCGATCATCATCATCAGCAGAGATGCGTGTAGCGGTGGTTAGGTATGTGTGGGTGTGGGTGTGGGTGTGTGTGGAAAACTCTGGAAGAATAAGATGATAACCGAAACATGTTAATGAGGTAGGGTAAAAGAAGCGAGCAAACAAACGAAAGGGAAAAAGCGGGAGCCCACAACCCAAAACCGAGCCCAACACTGCTACAACAACTGTAGCAAAATTCGACGCTCTATTATATATAGTATAATTTTCATAGAGCTTTAATGAATGGAAACCTTGGGATTCCGGTTGTCCATTCGTGTTTTATTGATGTAAACAGTATGTATCATGTCATTAAAGCTGGCAACGTCATGGATAAAGTTAATGAGGAATAACAATGAAGTTTATGTAAAGGTTATTGACACAAATAAGTTTATGTAGTTTTAAAAGATTGTTGGTTGTATTTGTGCAAATAAGTTTATGTAATTACGTAATAAGTTTGTTTGCATTTTCTTTTGTAGTTTTATTCTTTTTTGTTTTGCCGACTTTGTAGTATTTGCGTTTGGTATGCTAAATTGTTTGTAAGTTATTTGTGAACTTGGTATGCGTAGTTAATAAAGTTTCGTGTGTATTTAAAAAAGTGGTACGTACTACGTAGTATATAAATGTTGAAGTTAACTAAGTTGAGAGTGTAGTAAAAATTTTGACATTTTGAAAATTTTAAACAGAAAAATGTAGAACTTCCGAAATTAGTAATTTTTTGAAAGTGTACAAGTTTCGAAAGTTTCAAGTTTCGAGGTTTGAACATAGTTTGAATTTTGAAATTTGAAATATTTTGAAAGTGTAAACATTAAAATTTTGAAAGCTTAATAATTTTAGAATTTGAAATAATTTGAAATTTTTTAAGATTGATATTATAAAATTGTAAAATGTCTAAAGAAATGCTTGGTTGGAGGGTTTTGTACAATGAAACACAAAATTAGTAGTTTGGTATACTACTTTTAAAGCGTTTGTTTAGGGTTGGTGTCGTGGGGTGGTGCCATGTCAGTATGTTTTGTCTGTGGCACTATTTTTTCTTATAGCACCAAAATGACTTTGGTACAAAAGTGGTGTTATAGAGTAAAATGGAGCCATAGTACCAAAAAAAAAAAAAAAAAAAAAAAAAAGTCATGGTGTGAGAGTTGGTATGTACCAGCCAAAAGATGACGAGCCGAGGCCTGGTATGGTGGGCTGGTGGGATGGCGCCACTTTACTAGCCATTGTACCCGGAGCTCTTATGATAGTATCAAAATTCAACCCCAAACCCATTTTATAATAAAATGGTGGGGATTGATCAAATAGTCTGACACATCTGTCTCACCTAATTTCTCGGCTGCAAATAAAAGTACATTTTTTTTAAATTATTTATTCTCTCTTATTATCTTTTTAATAATACTCTTATATTCAATAAATTTAAAAATTAAATATAATTTCTCTTTTCTATTTTCTTTTATATACCTACACAAAATCCAAATTCTAAACAAAATCCAAATCCAATTCCGCCTCATCTACAAACCAAACGTACCCTAAAACTTTTGAATAAAGTTTAAAGGTTTTGAAATCTGAAATATTTTTCCAACTTTTTTTGTCCAATGTTTCACCAAACTAATATATTTTGTATATATTACTAAAACCCGACTAAATGACGAAAATTAAAATAACAAGAAAATATTTATAACAAAAATTAAAATAAATATTTTCTAACTTATCATCCACTAACTAAATATATATAAACACATTTATATATACACCGTATCACGTAACCGTTACTAATATAAATAACTAACGTAGAGTATTTTTTATCATATGATTTTTCACAAACACTTTTATTGTGAATACTTTTCGTACATGGTTGTCCGGTTACGCCCGAACCGGAAACTTATTCGTCATGAATACTTTTATATACTCGTAATATATATTTGTACATTTGTCCAAGAGCCAATACTTGCAAACATTTTGAAATGATTTAAACGTAAATTCTGCCACACAAGCAACATTAAACACAACCATTTGAAAAAACTTAAATTTATTTAAACACTTTGAGTCGTGAACGAAACTGTAAACTAAGGCTTGCCATACTAATCTAGGTCGCGTGTCGGTGCCACACACTATTACTACTTGATTTATTCATTGCAGACGACTATTTATGAGGTGAGTTCTCGTACCCTCTTTTTCATTATGTTTTCCTTGGTGGAAAATGGTACTCAAATGACATTTTGACTGTTTTTCATGCTGTGATACACTATTTTTATGTTTTTGGGCAATATGTGCGTTTTGATTGCAATATGTGCCTTGTTGTGTGGTTTCATTTGTGTGTTCATTATGTGCAACTGTTTAACTCAATGTTGGAGCCGAAACAATTGATAGTACTATTTGGGGTAGCTCCCCACTATTAGTAACATGTGTGTAACATTTTGGTAGGTTCAGTTATCGCACGCACGCAAACAAGTAGGGTTTGATCAGTTGAAAAACCGCTTGCCTTTCAACCGAGAGGTCAAGGGTTCGATCCTCACTCCCTACAAAAGGCCGGGGGTCCTTTTCTACCTTTGGTAGAATCGGAAGCAGCCTCTCTACCTTAGGTAGGGGTAAGGTTGTCTACGTCTTAACCTCCCCCATACACCGTCTTCGACGGTATTGGGACCCATAACCCGTAGAAGACGGTATTGGGAGTTACTTTACTTTTTTTTTTTTTTTTAGTTATCGCACGCATTGTGGTTTCATTAAGTGCTTACATTTGTGTATCTTGCTCACTATTATCCTACGCTATATTATTCACAGCTTCATTGTTTAACATCTTAAACCTACAAGCTCACCTACATTATGTTGACGTTTTCTAGTACCATTTTCAGGTGATCATTATTAAGGTATTTGAAGGCACTTTCTTTGGAGTCAGAACATTGTTATCTTGCTACCATGTTTTCAAGACTAATTGGATTCAAAGGAGACGTGTGCTTCACTTTCAAAATGTTAGACCAAAAACATTTTGTAACTTATAACTACTATTTAAACAATTGTAAGGTATAAATCTATGATGTTATGTGATGTGCCTTCTCAGTTACATTTCGTGTTTCCGCCATTGACTGGGTGTGACACACAATACATTACACAAACCGACTTTTTTTTTTTTTTTAATGACCAATATAAAGGGAGAGGTACAGGGTATAAAAAGCATATCTCTCATTCTCCTACTCAACTTGACAAAAAGTGAGTCTACTTCCTCATAAATAATTAACGAAAAACATAAACTGATTATATAACGGATGATATGTGTGTGAATCTTTAACTTGTGTGCTAACTTGTGCAAATCGCATGATAACATACTCTACTGTAGTCAAAGTTAAAAACTTAAATTAAGGTATATTATCTTTTCAAAAGAGTTTACCAGTAATAATGTTCGCAACCATATCAGCAAAAATTATGATAGTTGCGTCTTGAAAAGTTGAAAATTCTTAATTTGCACTTGTTTTCCAAATTAGGTTGTATTTGACTAAGCCTTTTTTGATTATACGAAAACGATAGCAGACACCTAGATTGGGCTTTGTATCCAAAACTACTAGGAAAAGTATATGTTTCCTATGTGTGAACCTTGAAACTGGGCAGAACAAGTTTTTGTCTGTTGAGGAGTCACCATGTAACTATTTGATGTTTTATGCGAAGACGAAAATTGAATTGTGGTTTGTATTAAGAAAAACTAATAGAAAATATCATGTTTTACTTATGCCAAATCCATAGCGAATATTGAAGTATTTTGGTAGCAACTATTAGTTTTGTAGACATAAAATAATAGTTGTGTGTTAGAATCGAACTCGAGATCACGGGATTGCACACTTTACGTATGAAGAGTAAATGAATAATAATTAACGTTATATTTAATTATTATATACACAAAACACATAACGACCGTTAGTATTTAACGGATAATGACTAACGACCGTTAGACGAATATAAGGAAAGAAATTATGTGTGAATATTTGGTAAGTCAAGAAGCATTCGGAATCCCTTAGGGATTAGGGTGCCGATCGGTTGGGCTAGGGGATATCCCAAACCCACACCAACTTGTCTTCCAAGTTTCACAATACTATCTAATGAGGGCTAGGGTCATTGTTTTTATACCTCTTGTTCACACACAATACCTAAGCTTTTCCTCTTTTCTTTTGTGATCATAACCGATCGACCAAACCCTTTGTTTGGGTCGATTACCTTAGTTTTTCATAAACTAAATTGTTTTGTGTTCTTTACTTGCATAAACATTTACTTGGTATTAGTACGTGTGTACAAGAACGTGATACAATCATATTATTGATTGTATATTGGATTGAATTACAAAAGGGTAAGGGGTAATTTCAATAATCCACATAAACCCTAATTAGGGTTCATAAAGTTGATTGCTTGGAATTGATTCTTGTTTTGCTAGAATCATTAAGGTACGCATACTTTTATTATTGGTTAATTGATTTACATGTTATATGTTCCTACTCGCTTCCGTTATTACTTTGATGCTTTATTTGTTTAATTTATGCTTGTCATGATATTAACATTCCAATAGCAACATTGTTTAGAGTATTCGTTGGGAGTTTATCAACGGTTCAATAGGCGAGAATTCTGTTGATACAATTTGTTTGATTTGAGATGTATATCATGGTGTTTTGATTAGTAGATGATGCAAAATTGGTGTTCATAGATTTCTAATGTGATTAAATTTTATGTTTTTGCTGGTTTGTTCATAGATATCTTTGGATATCAACGGGTGTTACAAATAGCTACCTTTGAGTTGTACCGAAGGTCAACAATTGGAACGTGTTTGACCGACACTTTGGATGAGATGGTGTCTACTGGAATTCTTGGCCCGGATCTTGCTATGCAAGTACTTGTTCAGTTTGACAAGGTCACTTTTGAGCTTATTTTAAGTGTGTACTAGTTCCATGCATATATACTATGCAAGTACTTGTTAACTCCTTGTTTCGTTGGTTGTAGTCATTAGTCAGTGGTTGAGGCACTGGACACAAAGGTTAATACCAAGGTGTCCATTAAGGTAATTGGTTCTATCACTTTGCATTCATAAAATGTAGTGTTGAATTTATTGATCTTTGATCCAACAAATTACTTGTTCTTATGGTTCTTCTGTAATCCATATCTAAGTGTGCATGAGAGATCCTTGACCTCCACTAGAATAACTTGTGAATTCTTTTCATCGCACAAGTCTTGACATTAGGTGGGTGTCATTTATAGCCCAAGTGTTACCTGGATGGAGGAAATTTCCGCAAGCCATTATATTGCAATTCTGTTATATTGCACATGTACTTCTCTTAAAAATATAGCGTGGGTCGAATAGATCTACTCATTAGACAAGTATCCATTCCAATGAATCTATTGATTAGAAATATAGATTATTGCAGTAACAATGTTTTGTAATCTCAGATATATAGACATGTCTATATTATAAATTACTGCTTAATCCAACAAAAATATAACAAATATTATACTATTAATCTGAGTTGCAACATATATAAACTTAATGATGACATCAAGATCACTCACTGATTAAGGGTTTCGTAACGGGTCTAACGGTGGTGAAGTGGAGCTGCGCCGATGGTGGGTAGGTGATGGTGGCTGATGGATGGTTAGGGTTTGATAGTACTGTTGTTCCCTTAGCACACCGAGTAATAACAATTAAGTTAAACTAAGTGAGCTTATGACTGAAATCAATGCAAAGAATATTTCTAACAGTTATAATACGTGAATATAAAAACACAATATTTTTCAACGTTTAAATTCTTATTAGAAATAATTCCAAGAATCTATTACCCAAGTGTTTTGCGGAACAAACACTTGGGATTGAATAGACAAGGGTTTATGATGTCTCCTATCGAAACTCAAGTTTTGCTTGAGTGGTAACAATATACCCATTGAGCTATCTCAGTGAGTTGTATACTCTTTGTAGGAGAGAAGTTACTTTGTAAAAGTTCTAAGCTTTCAATATACAAAGCACACATAACTTCTCTCCATCTGATCTATTTATACACAAGTAATCTAAGTATAAGTGATTAAAATGTTACAAGTTATTGAGGTAGCGTGTCTGACAATTACAAGCAGTAATTGTCATTTCCAAGAACCAATAGGAATGGGCTAATAAGGCTTTGGGAGTTGTTGGCTGACACTCCATGACTTTTAGCCGCAATAAGGAAGGTTGGTATCTGACAAGAGAAGAGTGTTTGGTCTGACACTTTTATCTTCTCAGATCTTTCCCTTTTGTTCCCGCCTATTCTTCAGGCATTGGTTCCTCAGTCTTCAATCACTTTAATGTTGTGAGAAGACTGGGGTTCAGTGAGTTCTTGTCCAACACTCACTGAACCATCATCTTCTTCTTTGGCTTAAGTCCTACTCAGGGAGTACCGCCTTCTTGAGAGTGAGTCCTTTATTGAACTCACCTTAAGCATCCTGAAGATGACTCACTGAGAGGCTGTTCTCTCAGTGACTTGAATTATTCTCGGTTTAGCAAACACTTGGCTTAATTTGTGTTCAAATCCTGTTTAAGATAATTGGGTGTTTTACGAACCCAACAATCTCCCCCTATTTGGATATAAATTATGCCTAAGTGTTTTGATCAGTATGAGTGAGCTAAAGTCTTCTGCTCATACTGAATGTACTAGAAAATAAATAAGGACATTGATATCACAAAACATTCGTCAATTTATTCATAACATTACAAGTCCTATCATTCTAAGTACAAAATACTCAAGGTTCTTGAACGAGACCCATGAGTTCAAGTTTAGCCTTCTTTGACATCAACACCTCTTTATCAAGTCATTCCTTCATCATTTGATCCATCAACCTGACAAACTCCTCATTATCAGGACTCCTGATATTAAGCGCCATCAGTTTGTAGGCAAGGAGTGTTTTCGTTTCCACTTTATCAATGTCAGAGACTCTTTGAAAGGCTTTCTGACCAAATTCATCCACAAAGAAGATACCATACTCATGTTCTTTGATGACCAGGTTGGGACGGAACTTGACTCCCTGAGGAGTAATCACGTTGCAGTGAAGTGCAGCTATGTATTGTTCAGGTTCAAGAGCCACAACTTTTCTTTTCTTCCCGATCTTCTGAGTAAGTTCAGGGATAGCCAGTCCCTGAGAAGTAAGTGCCCTATCATGGTCAATTCTGAGACTCTTGGCCACTCTTGCGAGTTCCTCATACTTGGCACTCGGAGACTTGATAAGGTTTGGGGCATTCTTGCTTGAGGTTTTCTTCCTTAGGATGGGCATCATCATATCCCATTCTCTTAACGCATAGTCTGAAAATTTGATTGTTGGAAGGTATTCAGACTTTCTTGGACCTCTATGTATCGTTATGCTCAGGGGTTTGGTGTTGTGAATGGTAATGTCAGTGATAGTGCCTTCATCCTTGGTTTTGGTCATGTGCCATACATACCTCTCGTATTTTTTCTGCCTCCTTTCTTCCTTAAGTTTGGCTTGTTTGTTGTGTTCCTTAAGGAGTTCAGCCTGAAGCTTGAGAAACTCATCATCTTTGATGTCCTTTTTGTCAGACTCCTTGATCACTTCTTTGGCAACCTTAGAAATTACAGACCTGTTGAGTTCCTGTTCTTTCTCTTGGTCCTTCCTGAGATCTTCTTGGTGTAAGATTTTAGTAAGTTCTTCCTGAGTCCCAAAGACCCTTCTCCCATCCTCTAAATCAACATAGAACGGTGCATCAGGATCTGCATGTCTTTCAGTTGAAGCCTTGACTAAGCGTGCTTCAGGAGGAGGGTTTGTTTCAGTCACCATGATTTTCTTCCCTTTGTGAATGGGAGGGGGTTGACTGGTAGATGTCTTAGGGACAGTTACCAAAGCAGAAGTAGGATCAGGGATCGGATCATCATCATTTTTCTCCCCCTCAGCAGATGGTGGAACTTCAGTGGAGACACCTGCTGACTGAGGAGTTGGAGGAGCATGAGAGGCCTGAAGAATAGATAGGATGTTTGAGACCATAGACTTTGTCTCAGAAGTCTCATTCTTCACGGCACTTAATTCAGCAGCCATTTCTTTTTGGTGGGTGGTGAGTTCAGTGACTTGGGTGGTGTAGTGGGTGACCAGCTCATTATGTGTTGTGGAGAGCTGCTCAAAGGCTGAAGAGATTCTGATCAGGTGCTCTTTGGATGCAATGACAGCCTGATGAATGGACTCTTGCTGTGTCCTTAGACCTTGAAGATCTACCCCCTGAAGGAGCTTTAGAAGCTCAGTAATGTTGGTGGAGGTGGACGCCTGAGAGGCCAAGTATGCATCCAGTCTTTTGACAAGGGTGGGATCATCTGTAAGATGTTCTTGGACTGATTCAATAGCCTTGAGGATGTTGGAGAGTTCCTGATGCTATCCAGTGGCTATTTCATCTACAGATTTGTTCAGGTCGCCAAGTTGTTTATCAGTGAGATTAGCGGCCTGAAGAATCTTTGCCTGAGATTCTTCTACTGAAGCCCTGAAGTCGGCATAGGAGGCTGCCACTTCAGTGTGCTTATCCCATTGCTCAACCGTAAGTATATTGTAAAGACCTTCGTTGGCTTTGCGAAGGAATTTGGCCATTTGCCTTTCAGAAGCCGGACGAGCATTGTCATACTTTTGCAACCACTTAGGAGTGGCTGAAGCACGTGATGATGATGATGAGGTTGATGGAGAACTGGGTGGTTGATCCTCAGGAGGAGGAGAAGAATGTTGTTGCTCAGAGGGTTGAGGAGGTTTTAATTGACTCTCCATTTCCTCCTCAGCATCATGGATATCAACATCACCAAAATCAATCTCCTCCTCTGACTCATCAACCAACAAATTTTCATAGTCAGCCAGAGAAGGAGCCTTCAGGATATCCGGCTCCCCCTCAGAAGAGGGCTCACCTTCGTTGTGGCCAGGTTCTGACTCTTTTGTCATAATAACTGGTGGGGTTTGACCAGCCTGACTAGTCATAATAATGGGGGGGGGGGGGGGGGTTTGCCCAGCCTGACTTTTAGGGTCAGTTCCTGAGAGAACAAAAGTGCTTGAGATGCCTGAGGTGGGTTTGGGTTCCGTATCGGCGGGTGGTTTATATCCCTCCGAGTCTTTGTCCCCCTGAGCGCCTTCATCCACTGATGGGTGTTTTCCAGTGGAATCATGAGGCACTCCTTGTGAAGATGTATGGACCCCCTTCCCATCAGGATTGGTCTGTCCTTTTGGGGATTTAGGGTCCTGAACTCCCTGAGACCCTGAGTGTGATTTCTCAGAGACGTTAGCGGGATAAAAATGTGACCACTTTAATTTTTAACCACTCAAATAGAATATTCACCCACTAAATTTTTTAGTTTTTACTTAAAAAAGAATGTGGACAATTATTTTGAAACATCTTAAAAAAGAAATATGAACTACAATTTTGAAACGGATGAAGTACTCAAATATCAATTCCCTTGATTGATACCGAATAAGGGATGTTTCATTCCTACCACCTACTTCGTTCAACTCTTGGTAATTGCTAACTAGCAGGGTACCCGCGCGTTGCGGCAGCGGGTACTCTGAAATAAAATTTTCTGGTGAATCATGTATTTTAGTTTATTATGTTTTTTTTTTTACAATACATTTACGGATATCAAGAATTTTGTTTAGCTCGTGCCCGTTCGGGCTTGAGCCCGTTGGCTCGTGTTCGTTCGTGCTCGAGCCCGTTTGGCCCATGCCCGTTCGGGCTCGAGCCCGTTTGGCCCGTGCCCGTTCGGGCTCGAGCCCATTTGGCCCGTTGCCCGTTCGGGCTTGAATATTTGTATCATGTGCTTTATTATTTGTATTAGTGACATTTAATGCAAGAATTGTGTTTAAGTTAGTTGTACAATATGCTTGATAATTTGTATTTCTTATGTAAGGGGTGTTTTAATTATTTAATAACTGCATTAATTGTATTTAATGTACATAATGATTTATTTATTGTAGATTTATTTATTGTATTTAATGTTAGTATTTCTATTTTAATTAGTTGTACTTTGAGCTTAAGAACTTGTAAATGTTAGAAAATGTGTTTTAATTACTTGTACTTTTAGCTTTATAACTTGTATTGCTTAATTTTAAGTATTTCTATTAATAGTAGGCCTTTGTGCATTATAAGATAGTTTGATTACTTCTCATAAATGTTACTAAACGTAAAGTTATCAATTCTTGGATAAATTAATAAGAAAAAACTGAAGTCGTAACTTACAAAAAGAAATTAGAAATTATACTCATTGTGAACTACACAGCAAAAAGAAAACCCAACACCTGTTGTCCATTTCGTTATATGTCTGATCGAGCTCGAGTTGATTAGTGAATCTTTCCGTCTTGTCTCTGCTGTGCACTTCTTGGCCTCGCGTTCATCAATATGGGTGCGTATTTTTACGTGATATTTTTCGTGATTTTTTACTAATGAAGTTGTGATAGTGTGCAAATTTTGTGTAACAAACAAAAAGACGATACCCGTATTTAACATATCTAAATGGGAATCTTGGTATTGTCATCCATATTATAAAGTATAAAGATTAACGTACAGATTATAAGCATGCCATGATAAGCATTCACTCCATACTTAACTCTTCAACCAAACTATGTGCTTGCAAAGAAATATAGAAATTGATCGTGAGGGAACAAAAGATGTTTGAGATACTTTCACATCACTCCACATATTACCAGTTTCGAGTTTTTACTCTGCAAAAAATTGGTTTGAGAAAAATCGTCAAAAATTTGATTGTACATTTATAAGAGATGCTTCCCCTAATAGAGTTCTTCTAACAAGTATAAACAATTTGACATTTTTTATATACAATCGTTGATTTCCCTTTTATTGCAACACAACGGACATAGGTGAATTGCATGTATCCTTATGTTGGAACAAAATATGTTGCATTAGAAAACACTCTACCCCAACAGTGTGAAGTTACATCTTTAAATGCTAAGCAACACGAATGGACAACCGGAATCCCAAGGTTTCCATTCATTACACCTCTATGAAAATTCAAATAACAAACCGTGACTCCCTCGGTAGACAACAAACATCGTTCCAAGTTTTCAAATGGTGTTGTTATTGTTGAATTATATGAATCATAAAACTATAAACATATAAAAAACATCAAAGCACACGCAGCGGAAGATCTACAAGAACTAGTAATTAATTAAAACTAAATAGACACGTACCTTTTTGCAATCACCAAGAACAAGTATAAACCCTAACAAGGTTTATGAAAGTCGATCCAACACAAGGGAAAAAAAAACACTAGTTAAAATAAACTAGTCACTCGTTCTTGTACACACGTGATGATAGCGTTTCAGTAGGAAAAGCTAGGTTCTTGATCACTAATAACCAAACACTTTAATTGCTATTAGCTTGAGCCGAATTTCCTAGTGGAAATAAAAAGTGTCGACTAGCTTCTAGCAAGAGGGAGAAAGAAGAGAAGTTTGGCAATTAGGGATTCCAGATTA
Source organism: Artemisia tridentata subsp. tridentata (assembly GCA_021014915.2). Classification (NCBI taxonomy): domain Eukaryota; kingdom Viridiplantae; phylum Streptophyta; class Magnoliopsida; order Asterales; family Asteraceae; genus Artemisia; species Artemisia tridentata. The sequence continues at coordinate 467,532,413 of CP139508.1, forward strand.
GTAAAACCCTAAACACAATGAATTGTATTTATAGGCTATCCCTAGGGCACCAAACTTGCTCCCTACTCTTCCTCAAAACCGGCCAACCCAACCCAAGTTGGATTTCCAGCCGATCCAGCCCACTCTTGTGGTTCTAGATCCTTCTTTTCACTTTTAGTCCTTTAACGGTCGTTATCTCTAACACCGTTAAGTACTAACTGTCGTTAAGTGCTTGTTTGTGAAATGAATAAATAAAATACATAAATATATTTAATTTATTCATACTATTGAAACTCTCACGCATCGTGTGCAATCCCGAGTCTCGGGTTCGAAACCGGACATACGTATATTAAAAGTTAAACATTTAACTCTAACTGCTCCCACTTGGATAACTCTTAATATAGTAATGACATGGGCTAGTCTAGCTTAACAGATCCCAATGCCCCCAGCTTGATCCGAGTATGGTTTTCCTGGAAAAACCACGTGATGAATTAAATCATCATACTTATCCTTTTGTTACTAATACCGCGTTAATTTGGATATGGATCTTGTCATTCCACAATTAACTGTAGTTTCTCGTTTATACATAATTGAACAAGATTACCAAAACATCTGAACGTCTTCCAGATAGACTTTGGGCGTGCGCACGCAAACATCTTGTTAATCATACGAGTGGCCAAGCAGTATTAAACTTCAACACAAAGTTGAAGGAACAAATTCCTTATTGACTGCAAGCATAACCCTTGAACTTTGCATCATTTCTGAAAATAGCCCTTATAACTACCTTTTACGGATAGCGGTAGACTATCTCACAGAAAATGAACTACATCCTCGGCAATTATCTGGCATCTCAAGTCAGAGGATAAATATTCATGATATACTTAATGACTATGATCCATAAAGTATAATCATGTAGTTGGGATAAGTCCTATATTCAATTTATCCAATATTGAATATCATGTGACATTGGTGTCTTAACCTTACAGTACATTCTACCAATCCTCACATTTGTCTTAGTTCAATAATATTCCCATATTATTAATTAACAATGGACTATTTAGAATAAATAAATTATTCACGAATTTAAACATGCAAATATAGGACACAAATATTAATAATGATAATAAACGTTATCCGCACTTTATTTCATTAAAATAATAATTGTTTACACGTCCCTATCGAAATACTAATCCAACAGATTTACATGAAACTATCTGCTAAACGAAGACCAATACCCTGAGCATGACGATTAAACGTCTCCTTAGGTAATGCCTTCGTGAAAGGATCAGCCAGATTGTCATCTGTGTGAACTTTGAGTACTTTTATTTCACCATCATCGACTTGTTCTCGAACATAGTGATACTTTCTTTTAAAGTGTCTGGCGCCTTTCATAACTCCAGGTTCATTGGCGAATGTGATTGCAGCAGAGTTGTCGCAATACACATTTATAGGTAATTCTATTGAAGGCATCACTCCAAGATCCTTAACGAATTTCCTTATCCAAACAGCTTCTTGTGCTGCCTCCGATGCAGCAATGTACTCAGCTTCTGTAGCAGACATGGCCGTTGTACTCTGCTTCTTACTCTTCCAGTCTACAGCTCCTCCATTTATGACAAAAACGTAACCCGTCTGAGACTTCGTATCATCTTTATCAGTCTGAAAGGACGCATCGCAGAAACCTGTAACATTCAGTTCTGCGTCTGGATTTCCCCCGAAAACAAGAAACATATCTTTAGTATTCCTTAAATACTTAAGAATGTTCTTTACAGCATGCCAGTGATCTTTCCCTGGATTCTGCTGATAACGACTGGTCAAATTTTGAGCGAATGCCACATCTGGCCTTGTGCATCTAACTGCATACATGATAGATCCTACTGCCGAAGCATACGGAACTTTCTTCATGTATGCCACCTCTTCAGGTGTAGAAGCACACATTTCGCTGCATAAGCCGTGTTCCACTTGCATGGGCAAATATCCCTTCTTGGAATTTTGCATATTGAATCTCTTCAATATTTTATCCATGTAAGCACTTTGGCTTAATCCGATTAACCGTTTAGATCTGTCTCTATAGATCTTGATTCCAAGAATATACGCTGCTTCTCCTAAATCCTTCATGGCAAAGCAATTACCAAGATAATCCTTAACTTCATTAAGGCTTGGTATATCATTTCCCATGATTAATATGTCATCGACATATAGGACAAGAAAAGTAGTGTTACTCCCACTAACTTTGTGGTATACACATGGCTCATCGAAATTTTGAGTAAATCCAAACTTCTTGATTTCCTCATCAAATTTCTTATTCCATTGCATGGATGCTTGCTTCAATCCATAAATGGATCTTTGAAGTTTGCATACACGCTCAGGAAATTGTGGATTCACAAACCCCTCAGGTTGCGCCATATAGATATCTTCATCTAGGCGACCATTTAGAAAAGCGGTTTTGACATCCATTTGCCAAATCTCATAGTCATAGTAGGCAGCTATGGCTATAAGAATCCTAATAGCTCTAATGTCGGCCACAGGAGAAAAGGTCTCCTCATAGTCAACACCATATGTTTGGGTAAAGCCTTTTGCCACCAAACGAGCTTTGTAGGTGTGTACGTTGCCATCCATGTCAGTCTTTTTCTTGAAGAGCCATTTACACCCAACTACCTTAGCATTGGGTGGAAGGTCTACTTCAATCCAGACTTTATTGTCTTTCATGGATTGCATTTCCCCATCCATGGCTACCTGCCATTTATCCTTTTCAGGACTATTAATGGCAGCCTTATAACTAGTTGGCTCATCAATGTGATCCAATAGCATAGATTCCTCATCATCTATGTTTAAACATAGACGGTCAGGAGCCTTTGCAGATCTTGAAGACCTACGGACGGGTACCACTTCTACTTCAGGTGGAGGACCTAAGCTTTCAGGTTCCACAGGAAGTGTGTTAGTGTTCTCAGAAGGTGACACATCTTCTTGATCATTTTCAAGATCATATACTCTCCCACTGAATTCTTGAGTCAAGAAATTATCCTCAAGGAATTCACCATATCTAGCCACAATGACTTTATTTTCTGGTGGGAAGTAAAAGTAGTAACCCCTTGTTTCCTTAGGGTATCCTACGAAGATGCACTTAATAGATCTTTGTTGGAGCTTGTCAGGTGAGTCACGTTTAACAAACGCCTCACAACCCCAGATCTTTAAGTAAGACAAGTTGGGAGCTTTTCCAGTCCATAATTCATATGGAGTCTTATCAACCTTCTTAGTTGGAACCATATTTAGTATGCGAACAGCACTTTCAAGAGCATAGTCCCAAAAGGATAAGGGAAGAGTTGTAAGATTAAACATAGATCGTACCATGTCAAGCAAGGTACGATTTCTCCTTTCAGATACACCATTTTGTTGTGGAGTATAAGGAGAAGTGAGTTGTTGGACAATGCCACACTCAGCTAGATAATCTTTGAACTCTTGGCTCAAATACTCACCACCACGATCGGATCGAAGGGCCTTAATCTTCTTTCCGAGTTGTAATTCTACTTCATTTTTGAAAACCTTGAATGTCTCAAAGACTTCATGTTTGTGTTTAAGTAAATAAACACAACCATAACGACTATAGTCATCCGTAAAGGTTAGGAAGTAGGTAGCACCGCGTTTTGACACGTGTCTAAGTGGACCACACACATCCGTGTGTATCAATCCAAGTAGATCCGAAGCCTTCTCCATATTGCTATGGAAAGGTTTCTTCGTCATCTTCCCAGATATGCAAGATTCGCATTTATCAACTGAATCATCATTGATATTAGGTAAAAGCCCATCACTAAGCAGCTTTTCCATGCGTTTCTTGCCTATGTGGGCAAGACGACAATGCCATAAATAAGACGAGTCCAAGTTAGACTTGGCTCTCTTATTCCCGATGCTATACATTGAATTATCTCTATTGGATACATGGTTTTCCATGTTAATTTCAAACACACCATTTAATGAAATAGCATTAAAGTAAAAAACAGAATTTAGAGAAACAAAAATTCCATTATCATTAAACGTATGCTTCAAACCCAAATCCAATAACAAAGAAACTGATACGACACCTCTAACAATGGAAGGTGCGTAATGACAATTGTTCAAAACTAATATTAAACCAGAAGGTAAAACTAGCTCAAAAGTCCCTATGGCTTCTACTGCTGCACGTATTCCATTTCCCACGTACAAGTAGCATTCCCCATAGTTCAGCTTCTTCGCTCCTCTAAGCCCCTGCGATGTATTACAAATGTGAGTACCACATCCTGTATCATATATCCAGGCATTTTGCTTACGAGGAAAAGAAAATAATTCAACCATAAAAATACCTGAAGTGCTGGCGCCTTGCCCAGCCTTGGCATTCTTATTTTTGCGACACTCCTCTAGCAACAATGGACAGTCACGCTTCCAGTGTCCAGGAGTATGGCAGTGGTGACAAGCAGCCACATCCTTTTTGGGATAATCCTTCTTGGGAGGAGGATTCTGCTTCTTTGGCTTTTGCTGATGGGTCACAATCTGCTTGCCCTTGTCAGCGTTGCCCTTTCCTTTCTTGTTCACATGTTTCGGTTTACCGGGCTTAGCTACTCTACCACCTCTTATTGCCATAACAGCAGGTGTAGGAGCTTTCTTTGTGAGGGCCTTCTCATGCTCAATAAGCATTGCATGCAATTCAGAAAATGTCTTCCCCTTGCAATGCATGTTAAAGTTGCGCACAAAATCACCATATAATTCCTCATTGAGGGATTTGTTGATGAGGCCAACTTTAACGTCTTCCACAAACCCGCAATTAAGTGCATCTAGTTGGTCAAGATAACCTTTCACTTTAAGTGCATGATCACTTACGGGTGTTGTCACATCCTGCTTGCACTTGCCCAAGTTGTCAAGTACATCATACAATTCAGCCATAGGTGATTTCTGAAACATACGTATCAGTTCATCAATCATGTTTTTCGGGCTATATTTCTCAAACTGTTTAACCAGTTGATCATCCATCCCCGATAGCATGAGACAAGCCGCATCATTGTGCTTGTCATAGGTTTCATTGTACTGCCTAAGTATTTCATTAGACGAGTTTGCAGGAGGAGCTTCTGGAAGAGCCTCAGTAAGACATTCAGAACGTTTGGCAATTCTAAGAACAAGCCTTAGATTTCGATACCAAGCGTTAAAATTCTTAGTCCTGGTCAATTTTTCCTTTTCAAGCATCATCTTGAAACAGGAGGTTAAATTTGACGAGTTTCCGGGTTGGGCCATTTCTACAGAAAAAAGTTCAAAAGTTAGTACTTTCGATAATTTAAACATTTCATGAAAATTAAACACCCAATGGTTAAAAACCATTTAATTTTCACTGAAATCTAGGATCCTAATTGACGTCGTTTCATTACATCAGCTGAGGCTGCTAGCAATGAAAGTACTCAACCAGGTACGGGATCACCCAATTGCCAATTTCAAATTGCAATTCCTATAAATCGTTGGACTTACAATATATATGTTGCCAACATCAGTTGCAAATTGTAAGCATATTTCGTCCCCAATTCTTTTATGCCTTGACGCTGTTTTATTACATCAGCTGAGGCTGCTAGTAATAAAAGTGCTCAATTAAGTTAACCAATTTAGAAACGTGTAAATTGACGCCGTTCCATTACATCAGCTGAGGCTGCTAGTAATGGAAGTGCTCAATTTACCCCTATTGACTTCATTCTTTGAATCATCACATCAGCTGAGGCTGCTAGTAATGATAGAATGTCATCTTAGGTGTTTCCTTGTTAATTGGTCGGCATATCACTTAAATTTTAGGGTAATAAATTTTTTGATGTGTAAAATCAAAAATATGTACAAAGATGTCATGCATTCATCTTTGTATCATATATATATTTTCAAAACAAAATCGTTTACCAATTCGTAGCTCAAATCATCAAATTTTTTTAATTGAGGCGTTGAGCAAATTACAACATTGCCTTAAGATGCTTCGTACTTTTTCATGGTGTACTTGGTAAGTCTATTATTGACGCACAGGCGAGCGGAGGGACGACAGCCGCCGAAGCTGGTTAAAACCGTGCCCCTTTAAGGTCACAATTTAATGTGAACCAACCTTAAACCCACTTTATAGTTTGTCAATAATAGGTCCGCCGCTTCGACCACTTTTGTACAGTTGCAATCAATCAACTAAAAAAAAAATATGATTTTCTTGCTAAAACAATTTATGTAATAATTTATTAATTTTGCTAGTCTCGCCTGGGAGCAAATTACCGTGCGAAGCGAACCACTGTCGGCACATAAGACTTGGCAAAAAAAAAAAAAAATTACTACAAAGGTTTCATAGTTATTAGTCTTGTTTATTTTTTATTATGAAAATTACCCTCTTTTTGTGTTGCAATCCATCATAATATATAAACACAAAAAAATCAAGTAATTTAAAAAAAATAAACACATAATAACAAATATATGATCATAACAATATCATATAGCCACATGCAAACCTTTTTCCAATAAATCCTATTATTAATTCTATGTGAAATTAAATATGTATTAAACTAACAAAACTCCCATTGGTTTTCGAGCTCATTGTGCCCAATGGACCACAGACACCAAATAACTTGGCCGCGTAAGTTTTAGTTAATTTAATACCACATTGCACATAATTTATTAATTAATATATTGAGGTCTTCCCCAATTAAAGATTTATTAAACAAAACATGTAGCAAATACATACATATAATCGAACCATATAACAAACCATGGCAAAATATGCAAGATTTTGTCATGGATACCATATTAACACATAATCATGAAATCCATATTAATATGTTAATTCCTTGTACGTATCTAATTAATTTGAGTCATCACATACGGTATACACAATTAATCCCTAAAAATTACCATGCATAATCTAGGGTTTCTAATTAAGTTTTAATTAAACATAAACCCTAAAAATAAAATTTTGCGGATCGATCCACATTAATTAAAATTAGGGTTTCATATAAAAAAACCAATTTTGTGGATCGATCCACATTAATTAAAATTAGGGTTTCGTATAAAAAACCCTAGATCATAAAAGCATGTATCTAATCAAGATCCAATTTTTAGGTTTTAGTAATTAATTACATAGTTCTAAACGAGGCTCATGATGCCACTGTTGAATTATATGAATCATAAAACTATAAACATATAAAAAACATCAAAGCACACGCAGCGGAAGATCTATAAGAACTAGTAATTAATTAAAACTAAATAGACACGTACCTTTTTGCAATCACCAAGAACAAGTATAAACCCTAACAAGGTTTATGAAAGTCGATCCAACACAAGGGAAAAAAACACTAGTTAAAATAAACTAGTCACTCGTTCTTGTACACACGTGATGATAGCGTTTCAGTAGGAAAAGCTAGGTTCTTGATCACTAATAACCAAACACTTTAATTGCTATTAGCTTGAGCCGAATTTCCTAGTGGAAATAAAAAGTGTCGACTAGCTTCTAGCAAGAGGGAGAAAGAAGAGAAGTTTGGCAATTAGGGATTCCAGATTAGTAAAACCCTAAACACAATGAATTGTATTTATAGGCTATCCCTAGGGCACCAAACTTGCTCCCTACTCTTCCTCAAAACCGGCCAACCCAACCCAAGTTGGATTTCCAGCCGATCCAGCCCACTCTTGTGGTTCTAGATCCTTCTTTTCACTTTTAGTCCTTTAACGATCGTTATCTCTAACACCGTTAAGTACTAACTGTCGTTAAGTGCTTGTTTGTGAAATGAATAAATAAAATACATAAATATATTTAATTTATTCATACTATTGAAACTCTCACGCATCGTGTGCAATCCCGAGTCTCCGGTTCGAAACCGGACATACGTATATTAAAAGTTAAACATTTAACTCTAACAGTTATTAGTGTTGCAATCAACAAAAGAGCAAGAACTTTTGTTTCAATAGAAGCCATTGATGATTTTAATTTAGTTTTGAGAGTTTTCTCGAGTAAATAACTTAAGAGTGACACATATATAGTGTTTTTTTGTGTATTTTTGGAAGGTGTTTTAATTTATATATCGTAATAAAGATAGCCATTAAGTTGATCTTAAGATATGTAACACTTTTCCATCGATTATAATTCTCCTGTCGTGCATGGGATATCACCGGTAATGTAATTACTATGAGATTCAGCGTCCTCGTAATGTGACTAAAAGCTTCCAAAGAAGACTAATTATACTGATTCCGAAAAAGGTTATCAACACTTGAATGGAAACCTTGGGATTCTGGTTGTCCATTCGTGTCATTTAATTAGGACATTAGTTCTAAGTAAGAAATAAATTAGGGCATTGGTTCTAAGTAAGAAATACACGAATGGACAACCGGAATGGACAACCGGAATCCCAAGGTTTATTTCGACCCACAATACCTAAGCTTTTCCTTTTTTCTTTTGCGATCATAACCGATCGACCAAACCCTTTGTTTGGGTCGATCACCTTAGTTTTTCATAAACTAAATTGTTTTGTGTTCTTTACTTGCATAAACATTTACTTGGTATTAGTACGTGTGTACAAGAACGTGATACAATCATATTATTGATTGTATCTTGGATTGAATTACAAAAGGGTAAGGGGTAATTTCAATAATCCACATAAACCCTAATTAGGGTTCATAAAGTTGATTGCTTGGAATTGATTCTTGTTTTGCTAGAATCATTAAGGTACGCATACTTATTATTGGTTAATTAATTTACATGTTATATGTTCCTACTCGCTTCCGCTATTACTTTGATGCTTTATGTGTTTAATTTATGTTTGTCATGATATTAACATTCCAATAGCAACATTGTTTGGAGTATTCGTTGGGAGTTTATCAACGGTTCAATAGGCGAGAATTCTGTTGATACAATTTGTTTGATTTGAGATGTATATCATGGTGTTTTGATTAGTAGATGATGCAAAATTGGTGTTCATAGATTTCTAATGTGATTAAATTTTATGTTTTTGCTGGTTTGTTCATAGATATCTTTGGATATCAACGGGTGTTACAAATAGCTACCTTTGAGTTGTACCGAAGGTCAACAATTGGAACGTGTTTGACCGACACTTTGGATGAGATGGTGTCTACTGGAATTCTTGGCCCGGATCTTGCTATGCAAGTACTTGTTCAGTTTGACAAGGTCACTTTTGAGCTTATTTTAAGTGTGTACTAGTTCCATGCATATATACTATGCAAGTACTTGTTAACTCCTTGTTTCGTTGGTTGTAGTCATTAGTCAGTGGTTGAGGCACTGGACACAAAGGTTAAGACCAAGGTGTCCATTAAGGTAATTGGTTCTATCACTTTGCATTCATAAAATGTAGTGTTGAATTTATTGATCTTTGATCCAACAAATTACTTGTTCTTATGGTTCTTCTGTAATCCATATCTAAGTGTGCATGAGAGATCCTTGACCTCCACTAGAATAACTTGTGAATTCTTTTCATCGCACAAGTCTTGACATTAGGTGGGTGTCATTTATAGCCCAAGTGTTACCTGGATGGAGGAAATTTCCGCAAGCCATTATATTGCAATTCTGTTATATTGCACATGTACTTCTCTTAAAAATATAGCGTGGGTCGAATAGATCTACTCATTAGACAAGTATCCATTCCAATGAATCTATTGATTAGAAATATAGATTATTACAGTAACAATGTTTTGTAATCTCAGATATATAGACATGTCTATATTATAAATTACTGCTTAATCCAACAAAAATATAACAAATATTCTACTATTAATCTGAGTTGCAACATATATAAACTTAATGATGACATCAAGATCACTCACTGATTAAGGGTTTCGTAACGGGTCAAATGGTGGTGAAGTGAAGCTGCGCCGATGGTGGGTAGGTGACGGTGGCTGATGGATGGTTAGGGTTTGATAGTACCGTTGTTCCCTTAGCACACCGAGTAATAACAATTAAGTTAAACTAAGTGAGCTTATGACTGAAATCAATGCAAAGAATATTTCTAACAGTTATAATACGTGAATATAAAAACACAATATTTTTCAACGTTTAAATTCTTATTAGAAATAATTCCAAGAATCTATTACCCAAGTGTTTTGCGGAACAAACACTTGGGATTGAATAGACAAGGGTTTATGATGTCTCCTATCGAAACTCAAGTTTTGCTTGAGTGGTAACAATATACCCATTGAGCTATCTCAGTGAGTTGTATACTCTTTGTAGGAGAGAAGTTACTTTGTAAAAGTTCTAAGCTTTCAATATACAAAGCACACATAACTTCTCTCCATCTGATCTATTTATACACAAGTAATCTAAGTATAAGTGATTAAAATATTACAAAACATTCGTCAATTTATACACAAGCTTTCAATATACACACACGCACGCATCAATGTACTAGAAAATAAATAAGGACATTGATATAACAAAACATTCATCAATTTATTCATAACATTACAAGTCCTATCATTCTAAGTACAAAATACTCAAGGTTCCTGAACGAGACCCATGAGTTCAAGTTTAGCCTTCTTTGACATCAACACCTCTTTATCAGGTCGTTCCTTCATCATTTGATCCATCAACCTGACAAACTCCTCATTATCAGGACTCCTGATATTAAGCGCCATCAGTTTGTAGGCAAGGAGTGTTTTCGTTTCCACTTTATCAATGTCAGAGACTCTTTGAAAGGCTTCCTGACCAAATTCATCCAAAAGAAGATACCATACTCAGGTTCTTTGATGACCAGGTTGGGACGGAACTTGACTCCCTGAGGAGTAATCCTGTTGCAGTGAAGTGCAGCTATGTATTGTTCAGGTTCAAGAGCCACAACTTTTCTTTTCTTCCCGATCTTCTGAGTAAGTTCAGGGATAGCCAGTCCCTAAGAAGCAAGTGCCCTATCATGGTCAATTCCGAGACTCTTGGCCACTCTTGCGAGTTCCTCATACTTGGCACTCAGAGACTTGATAAGGTTTGGGGCATTCTTGCTTGAGGTTTTCTTCCTTAGGATGGGCGTCATCATATCCCATTCTCTTAACGCATAGTCTGAAAATTTGATTGTTGGAAGGTATTCAGACTTTCTTGGACCTCTATGTATCGTTATGCTCAGGGGTTTGGTGTTGTGAATGGTGATGTCAGTGATAGTGCCTTCATCCTTGGTTTTGGTCATGTGCCATACATACCTCTCGTATGTTTTCTGCCTCCTTTCTTCCTTAAGTTTGGCTTGTTTGTTGTGTTCCTTAAGGAGTTCAGCCTGAAGCTTGAGAAACTCATCCCCTTTGATGTCCTTTTTGTCAGACTCCTTGATCACTTCTTTGGCAACCTTAGAAATTACAGACCTATTGAGTTCCTGTTCTTTCTTGGTCCTTCCTGAGATCTTCTTGGTGTAAGATTTCAGCAAGTTCTTCATGAGTCCCAAAGACCCTTCTCCCATCCTCTAAATCAACATAGAATGGTGCATCAGGATCTGCATGTCTTTCAGTTGAAGCCTTGACTAAGCGTGCTTCAGGAGGAGGGTTTGTTTCAGTCACCATGATTTTCTTCCCTTTGTCAATGGGAGGGGGTTGACTGGTGGATGTCTTAAGGACAGTTACCAAAGCAGAAGTAGGATCAGGGATCGGATCATCATCATTTTTCTCCCCCTCAGCAGATGGTGGAACTTCAGTGGAGACACCTGCTGACTGAGGAGTTGGAGGAGCATGAGAGGCCTGAAGAATAGATAGGATGTTTGAGACCATAGACTTTGTCTTAGAAGTCTCATTCTTCACGGCACTTAATTCGGCAGCCATTTCTTTTTGGTGGGTGGTGAGTTCAGTGACTTGGGTGGTGTAATGGGTGACCAGCTCATTATGTGATGTGGAGAGCTGCTCAAAGGCTGAAGAGATTCTGATCAGGTGCTCCTTGGATGCAATGACAGCCTGATGAATGGACTCTTGTTGTGTCCTTAGACCTTGAAGATCTACCCCCTGAAGGAGCTTTAGAAGCTCAGTAATGTTGGTGGAGGTGGACACCTGAGAGGCCAAGTATGCATCCAGTCTTTTAACAAGGGTGGGATCATCTGTAAGATGTTCTTGGACTAATTCAATAGCCTTGAGGATGTTGGAGAGTTCCTGATGCTATCCAGTGGCTATTTCATCTACAGATTTGTTCAGATCGCCAAGTTGTTTGTCAGTGAGATTAGCGGCCTGAAGAATCTTTGCCTGAGATTCTTCTACTGAAGCCCTAAAGTCGGCATAGGAGGCTGCCACTTCAGTGTGCTTATCCCATTGCTCATCCGTAAGTATATTGTAAAGACCTTCGTTGGCTTTGCGAAGGAATTTGGCCATTTGCCTTTCAGAAGCCGGACGAGCATTGTCATACTTTTGCAACCACTCAGGAGTGGCTGAAGCACATGATGATGATGATGAGGTTGATGGAGAACTGGGTGGTTGATCCTCAGGAGGAGGAGAAGAATGTTGTTGCTCAGAGGGTTGAGGAGGGTTTAATTGACTCTCCATTTCCTCCTCAGCATCATGGATATCATCATCACCACAATCAATCTCCTCCTCTGACTCATCAACCAACAAATTTTTATAGTCAGCCAGAGAAGGAGCCTTCAGGATATCCGGCTCTCCCTCAGAAGAGGGCTCACCTTCGTTGTGGCCAGGTTCTGACTCTTTTGTCATAATAACTGGTGGGGTTTGACCAGCCTGACTAGTCATAATAATGGGGGGGGGGGGGGGTTGCCCAGCCTGACTTTTAGGGTCAGTTCCTGAGAGAACAAAAGTGCCTGAGATGCCTGAGGTGGGTTTGGGTTCCTTATCAGCGGGTGGTTTATATCCCTCCGAGTCTTTGTCCCCCTGAGCGCCTTCATCCACTGATGGGTGTTTTCCAGTGGAATCATGAGGCACTCCTTGTGAAGATGTATGGACCCCTTCCCATCAGGATTGGTCTGTCCTTTTGGGGATTTAGGGTCCTGAACTCCCTGAGACCCTGAGTGTGATTTCTCAGAGACGTTAGCGGGATGTGAGTGGGTGTGGGTCCCCTTCTCAGTGGAGTAGTGCTGCCCCACTGTGGATATAGAACCATGTACTCCCTCTGGCTTTGATTGTGATTTATCAGTGCCTTCATTAGGATGTGAATGGGTGGATGTTCCTGATGCCTCTGACTTGTTTATGTCAAAGGAAACATGCGAAAAGGGTTTGTCCGAGGACACTGAGGATGATTTCTCAGTGACCTCCGGTGATGGTTGTTTTGTGGTCAGAAGGGTCTCTGCAGTGGGTGTCTCAGAGGTCTAGGCCACAATGTTAAGGGTGCCTGAGGCAACAGTCTCAATGATGAGTGGTTTAGGTCTAACCACCTTACTGGACTGTCCCTCTTTCTTCTTCTTCACCTTCTTGGTTGGTGAAGGTACTGGGGAGATAGCATTCTCACCCTGAATAACTACTAACATGTAGTTGGTCAGGGCAGTGGGTTGTGCCTCAGTGATGTCACTACTAAAATTGGTCTTATGCAAGACGTCAGGTTTTGTACCTTGATCGTCAGACCTTAAGTAGTCAGAACCAAGAAGGTCCTGAAGCGCACAGGAAATGAACCTAGGATAAGACATGTGTCTTTGCCTATGTTTTCCTGAGAGCTTGGCAACGAGGTCTTGAAAGATTATACCTCCGATATTAATTTTTCTACCCTCCAAGAGACTGAACATCATTATTTGTTGTGATGAGTTCACTTGCTCAGTGGAGGATTTATTCCCTCCTAGGACTTGAATGACAAATGTCATCATGAGTCTCCAGATGGGGTGAAACCATGTCTTCACTATGGGAGCCTTTTCTAACAAGGCTTCAGGAGACAAAGTGGGACGCTTAGCGTCATGAGGCCCAAGGAATAGCATTTCTGCTTTAATTTCCTGGTCAGTAGGGTTTACCTCAAAGGTCTGGGCGAAATCAAGACCAGTGTCCTTGAGAAAGGTCTTGTAGTCTAGGGAGAGGGGTTTCTTCCCATTCATCACAGTGAATGTGATGATTGAATCTCTGGTGTCCTTAGGGCTAGTAGCCGTTGCGGTACACCAGAACTCCCTGAGATAGTCATGATAAATGACTGATGGAGTTTTGGTAAAAGCCGTGGCAAGGAAGCAGTTATGTAAATACGTAACCACAGCCTTGTACCCCTCATATTTTTGGGGGTAGTGGAAATTCCCAACCACATTGTTTTTGGTCATATCCACGCCCTCCATTGGAAAGTTCACATTTGGGGCGAGGGTGATAACATTAGAAGATGCCATTTTTGTGTTTGGTTGGACAAATGGACTGGGTTTCTAATTGCTACGAACACACACAAAGTTTTGAGAGATAAAATGGGCAGAGTTTAGCTTAGATTTTTAAAACGCGTGTGTGTGTTTGTTTTGGTTGGGGTATTTATAGGATAGTGGAGATGGGGTTATTTTTGGCATTTGAGCGGTTTTATTTAATCAAAATATAATTTTTGGAAATTATTTTGAATAAAATGTTTGAGATCCGCATTAAATGCCACCACTCCACTTTTCCTCTTTTTTCACAATTGGCAGAGTGAACAGTTGAGCAGTTTCTGCAAAAGGAGAAGTTGCAGAGTTTCCATCATCACACAGTGTATTATGTGAGAGAGGGCATTGAATGCCAAGTTGGGAAGTGGGGGCCCATGAGGTGTATGCCAGAAAGGCAAAGGAACAAATATTCTTATATTTAATAAGAATTCAGTTACCAACCTCGGACATTTACTAACTAGATACTTAGAGCATTTAAGTTAGTATTGAATGTCCTTTTCAGGGCCCTGAATGACTTTTCATTCAGTGATGGTATTTCAGGGACTTGGGATTAGTCACTGATGATTCAGGAATATGGAATGATTCCTGAGCTACAAGGATTCAGGAACTTGGGTTTAGTTCCTGAACCCTAAAGATTTCAGGAACTTGGGTTCAGTTCCTGAGGTTGAGGATTCAGCGATTTTTCACTGATGTACACATTGAGTCAGGGACCTGAGGTTTATTTTTTAATTGACACTTGGTTGGGAGAAATCAATCAGTGGACTGATTCTCTATATCCAACATTCCTAATTCAGCTTTCAGTCTGGTGAAAGTTGGTTCATCCAATGGTTTGGTGAATATATCAGCTAGCTGATATTCAGTAGGAATGAAGTGTAATTCAATGTCACCATTCATGACATGGTCCCTGATGAAATGATATCTAATATCAATGTGTTTTGTTCTCTGGTGAAGAACAGGATTGTTTGAGATTGCAATTGAACTTGTGTTATCACAAAAGATGGGTACCATCTTATACTGAATTCCATAGTCACTGAGTTGACTTTTCATCCAGAGTACATTTGCACAACAACTAGCTGCTGCAACATATTTAGCCTCAGCTGAGGACAAGGCAACTGATTGTTGCTTCTTAGCACTCCAACAGACTAGTTTCCCACCAAGAATTTGGCAAGAGCCTGAGGTGCTTTTTCTGTCCATGTTGCATCCAGCATAGTCAGAGTCTGAGTATCCTTTAAGATCAAGGCCTGAGCATTTTGGATAATATAATCCAAGGTTTGGAGTACCTTTCAGGTACCTGAATATCCTTTTCACAGCTGTGATGTGTGATTCTCTTGGGTCAGATTGATATCTGGCACATAGACATACTGAGAATTGGATATCAGGCCCTTGATGCAAGTAGATACATCAGTGATCCTATCATTCCTCTAAAGAGAGTTTGATTTACTGGTTTACCAGTGAGATCAGGACCAAGGTTGTTTGGGGGAACCATGGGAGTCTTGACTGAGGCACAGTCACTGAGTTCATACTTTTTCAGTAGGTTCTTAACATACTTCTCTTGACTGATAGTGGTTCCTTTATCAGTCTGCTTGATCTGAAGACCAAGGAAGTAAGTTAATTCTCCCATCATGCTCATTTCAAATTGCTTAGCCATTAGTTTTTCAAATTGTTTGCAAAGCTTGTAACTTGTTGAGCCAAAGATGATGTCATCAACATACACCTGTACTAGTATGACATCAGTATTTGTCTTATAGATAAACAATGTATTGTCTATCTTGCCTCTGACAAATTTTTTTGGATCAGGAATGCTGAAAGAGTTTCATACCATGCCCTGGGAGCTTGTTTCAGTCCATAAAGGGCTTTATTAAGCTTACAGACATGATCAGGAAACTCATGGCTTTCAAATCCAGGAGGTTGCTGAACATAAACTTCTTCTTTCAGTGAACCATTTAAGAATGCACTTTTAACATCCATTTGGTACACCTTGAAGTTCATGTATGTAGCAAAAGCAAGGAAGATCCTGATGGCTTCCATCCTTGCTACTGGTGCAAATGTTTCTTCATAGTCAATGCCTTCTTGTTGATTATAGCCTTTGGCTACAAGTCTGGCTTTGTTTTTAATGACTATGCCATTTTCATCAGTTTTGTTTTTGAATACCCATTTCATGCCAATGACTGAGACATTCTCAGGACATTTGACCAAGGTTATTACCTTGTTTCTGTCAAATTATTCCAGTTCATCATGCATGGCCTGAACCCAACTTGGATGTGTAAGTGCTTCTTTAACACTTTTGGGTTCAATTGTGGAAATGAAGTCCACAAATAGGCATTCATTGGCTGAGGCTGCTCTTAGACTAGCAGCCATGCTCCTGGTGAGCATGCCTTCAGTAGGCTCTCCAATAATATTGACAAGTTCAATGTCCTGAGACCTAGTCCAACTTTCCTGAGGTCCTGGATACTGATTTGAACTTGTGGAGGCCTGATTGGGTGGAGGGGTTGGTTTTGGAGTAGACACATGATCATTGATTGGATCTTGAGTGTCTACCTGATCACTGAGATTGTTTGGTTCTTGAGCATTTTGAACAGACTGATTAATTTCATCAGTGTTTACATGTGCCTCAACAAACTCAGTGATGGTTGGGTTAGGTAGGTTGTGAGGGATTATGTAATAGGATAGGTTAGCATCATCTTGATACTGAGTAGAAGGATTGTTTTCAGGAAGATATTCATCAGGAGGATATCTTGAAGAGTTATCAATTCCTATCTCTTCTACTGAGGCAGTTGAGAACTTGATTGCATCAGTGCTCTCATCAAAGGTAACATGAAATATTTTCTCAGTCTGTTATCTCCTTGTGTTGAACACTCTGAAGGCTTTTGAGACAAGTGAGTATCCCAGGAAGTATCCATCATCAGCTTTTGTATCAAATTTCCCTAAGTGATCCTTATGATTATGAATAAACACAGGACACCCAAAGACATAAAAGTAGCTGATGTTAGGAATTCTTCCTTTGAATAACTCATATGGGGTTTTCCCATGTCTCTTGACAATGATGGATCTGTTTTGTGTATAACAGGCAGTTTTGACTGCATCAGTCCAAAAATGTTTGGAAAGGACTGATCCACATAGCATTGTCCTAGCAGCTTCAATGAGTGTTCTATTTTTCCTTTCAGCAACACCATTTTGTTCAGGTGTGTATGGAGAGGAAAAGTTTTGGGAAATACCTTTCTCATCACAGAAACATTCAAGTTCATAAATTTTGAACTCAGTCCCATTGTCAGTTTAATCTGTTTGACCTTAATGTCATTTTGATTTTCAATGTTCCTGACAAAGGACATGATTGTTTCAGCTGCCTGACTCTTTTTGATCAGGAAGAATACCCAAGTGTATCTAGAGTATTCATCCACTATGACCAGAGTATACTTCTCATGGTTAATAGACCTTGGACTGACAGGTCCAAATAGATCCATATAGAGAAGATGTAGGCAGTTCCTGATGGAAAAGTTGGTTTTGGTTTTAAAGGATGCTCTGTGATGTTTACCTTTTTCACAAGCTGAGCATGGTTTATCATTTGAAAACACTAGTGATGGTAAGCCAAGGACCTTGTTTTGTTTTACAAGATTGTTTATGTTTTTAAAGTTCAGGTGGGTGAGTCTCTTATGCCAAAGCCAGTTGAGTGTATCAGTGGCCTTAGCAAAGAGACAAGTTCCATCCTGAGTTAGACTGGACATATCTAATACATAAACATCTTGTCTTCTTGGTGCAATGAGGACAATTTCCTTATTTGCATTGAAGATGGTTCATTGCTTATCATCAAACTGAACTATGTATTTTGCATCACATAGTTGACTGACACTGATCAGATTGTACTTAAGACCATTCACATAAGCTATCCTTGTAAAGACAATACCATTGCAGTTTATTGAACCATAACCTTCAGTGAGACATGATGAATTATCAGCAAATATCACTTTGGGTCCTGGTTCTTCCATATATTTTTGCAGACACTCCTTAACACCAGTCATGCTCCTTGAACATCCACTGTCTAGATGCCAAACAGGATCCCTGGCATGTCTCTGCACAAATAGTAAACTGGGTCAGTTCTTTCTAGGACTCCATTTCATGGAGGGTTTGGTTTTGTAGGTCTTTATGAAAGTATTAATCGATTCATGGTCAGTGGTTGAGTGGACTGAGCTACCACATGTTTTGCATTTAGTCACAGGGGTAGCCTCAGTAGTCTGAGAGGATTGTTTATTCATTCCTCTTCTTGACTGAATGACCCTCTCGTTTCCTGAGGATTTCTGAGTGGAACTTCTACTAGATTCACAGTGTTTGTCAATTTGACAATCCTCAGGATGATGGTCATTGAATCCACACAATGGGCAAGGAGGAAAAGGCTTGGCCTTTTGCTTCTATTTCTGCTTAGAATCAGAAGGGTAGTTCAAGCACTGAGCCTTAAGTCCTGAAAAGTTTGACATGACTGAGCATTTTTTTATGATCAGAGGTCCTGTGATCTTTCTTTTTGAAAATAATGCAATAAAGGACTCTATAGCAATCATCAGTGAGATGATTTGTATAGTTGCACAGTTCACACTTTTTCAGGGGTTTGGTTGGTTTGGGTTTGGTTTTTGAGGAAGCTAGATTTTGTTCCTTCTTTAATTGAGAAGGTTTTTCAGAAGATGCAATCTTCTCACTTAGCTTCCTGACCATTTTAGTCAACTGATCAATTCTTGGATCAGGACTTTGGGTTGCTACTTCAGAAGGGACTGAAGTTGATGAGTCATCAATATTCATTGAGACTTCAAGGGGTGGTCTTCTCAGGAGGATTCTACCTTTTCCTGATCTCTCCTTTGGAGAGTGTGGGGAGTAGACCAATGGTGGGAGGTCTGAGCTTGGTGCAGCACCCTGAAGGGTATTTAGTGGAGGGAGTTGAGGAGTTGATTCTGATTCAGGCTCACTGATTGGATCAAAAATACTGAGTTGGTCAAAGAGTCCAAGCATACCTTTCAGAGCCTGACTTTCAGGGAGCAAGATGTTTCCAGTCTCAAAGTTTGGCAACTTACTGACTGGGTTGTCCCTGACAATCCAGTCATTTGACTTGGGTTCCATCTCTTGCTCAAAGGATATGTCAACTGGAATAAAGGTCATTTCACTGGGACTCTCACTGGAGGTTTCAGTGAGGTGGTCAATTCCTATAGTTATCTTAGGAATTAAGCTCACAGAATCAAAGACCTTAGGGTTCTTTTTGGTCCAGCTTTCAATAACAGCCTTTTCTTTCTTAAGTTCTGTTTGAAGGGCTTGGTTTTGTTTCAAAATTTTAGTGTTCTGAATTTGTAGAGTAATAGATTCTAATTTGGCTTGTTTCAGTGCAAGCAGTTCATCTCTACATTTATTCAATTCTGACACAATATTGTTATATTTTGAAAACAGGTTAAGCCTTTGTTCCTCAACAAACTTTAGATCAACACAAATATAATTCATGTAAGACTGCCAATCAGAATCATCATCCATAGAAAGTAAAGTATTCACCTTCTTCATGGTGATGTTGACCCACTCTCCATTTCTAGCATGGCTTTTTCCAACAGCCACCTGATCCTCTTCAGAAAGTCTCATCAGTGCACTAACTCTTATTTCCTCATCTGAGGAAACCTCTTCTTCATCCCAATCATATGCTTCAGCTACTAATACCTTGTTCTTTGTATGAATAGGTTTGGATGTTTGAGCAGCCTGAGACAATATGGGGTTAGTTTCAAGAAGTGCAAGTTTAGCTTTGATTTTCCTATATTTTGTTTCAAAATCCTTTTGACCCTTGTTTTGAAATTGTTAGGTGGACTAAAACATTTTAGGTTGAAACTTGCTAGTTCCTGAGGAACTGTTTCTTGAGAATTTGTAAGAGGGTTCTGAGATAGTTTTAGAATAACAGTCCCTAGCAAAATGACCCTTTTTACCACATTTAAAGCATTCAGTGGTCTCATTTGCTTTTGGTTTTGTAAAATTGGACTGATTTCTTTTGATGAAACGTCTTGAACTAGCAAGGAGTGCCCTTTCTTGGAATTCCAAGTTCAAGTCATTCAGGTACTCCTCACCAGTCCTTTCATCAATTTCATCTTCAGACTCCTCTTGAAAATCCTGCACAACACCATTAGAATAGAAAGCAGTTGATATGGGTGTGGAGGTTAAGGCCTTTTTGGACTCAAGAGCTTTTGAGTCAGGGTATCTCCTTGAGATCAAGTTGTCTTCATAAACAAACTTCCCATAAATTTCAGGGAGCTCAAGGGTCTGAATGTGGTTAGCATTCCTCAGGCCTTGTGAGAAGTTGAGACACTTCTCAGGGAGACTGTTGACAAAGCCAACATTAGTCTCATGCTTAGATAAAGTTACACCATCATTTGATAGCTCATTTATCAAAGTCTTGTATCTGGTGTAGGTCTGAGAGAGACTTTCAGAGTCCTTTGCCCTGAAAGTATTGTACTTAAGTTTAAGGTCCATGACCCTATTTTCCTTGGTATCTGAGGGACCCTCAAAGCTATTTACCAAGTCATCCCAAGTTTGCTTGGCTGTAGAAAAGTTGATGACTGATTCCATTATATCGTCAGGAAGACATGATATAAGGATGCTTTTCAGGCGATGGTCCTGATTGACCACCCTCCTCTCATCTATGGTCCATTGAGCTTCAGGCTTGATTAGCCCTACAGCAGTTTTTGGGACAAATGGGCCATCCTTGATACAAGCGATGTAGTAGGGTTCCATCCCAGTTAAATAGCAAATCATACATTTTTTCCACTTGTTAAATTTGCCAGCCTCAAGTCTGGGTGCTACAGCAAAATAGCTGCCACCCTTTTTATCGACTAACTGGGGTACATTGGTATCAGTCATTTTAGGATCTTGGTTTTAAAAACCTGGAGCACTCTGGGTTTTTGAAAGGTTTTATAAACCAGAGGCTCTGATACCACTTGTTGTTCCCTTAGCACACCGAGTAATAACAATTAAGTTAAACTAAGTGAGCTTATGACTGAGATCAATGCAAAGAATATTTCTAACAGTTATAATACGTGAATATAAAAACACAATATTTTTCAACGTTTAAATTCTTATTAGAAATAATTCCAAGAATCTATTACCCAAGTATTTTGCGGAACAAACACTTGGGATTGAATAGACAATGGTTTATGGTGTCTCCTATCGAAACTCAAGTTTTGCTTGAGTGGTAACAATATACCCACTGAGCTATCTCAGTGAGTTGTATACTCTTTGTAGGAGAGAAGTTACTTTGTAAAAGTTCTAAGCTTTCAATATACAAAGCATACATAACTTCTCTCCATCTGATCTATTTATACACAAGTAATCTAAGTATAAGTGATTAAAATATTACAAGTTGTTGAGGTAGCGTGTCTGACAATTACAAACAGTAATTGTCATTTCCAAGAACCAGTAGGAATGGGCTAATAAGGCTTTGGGAGTTGTTGGCTGACACTCCATGACTTTTAGCCGCAATAAGGAAGGTTGGTATCTGACAAGAGAAGAGTGTTTGGTCTGACACTTTTATATTCTCAGATCTTTCCCTTCTGTTCCCGCCTATTCTTTAGGCATTGGTTCCTCAGTCTTCAATCACTTTAATGTTGTTGAGGAGACTGGTGTTCAGTGAGTTCTTGTCCAACACTCACTGAACCATCATCTTCTTCTTTGGATTAAGTCCTACTCAGGGAGTACCGCCTTCCTGAGAGTGAGTCCTTTATTGAACCCCCCTTAAGCTTCCTGAAGATGACTCACTGAGAGGCTGTTCTCTCAGTGACTTGAATTGTTCTCGATTTAGCGAACACTTGGCTTAATTTGTGTTCAAATCATGTTTAAGATAATTGGGTGTTTTACGAACCCAACAAGTACTCATAGTAGTTTAGATAGAGAGAGATGGATGGTGAGTTGGTGACTGTGTTTGTGGTGGAAGATTGAAAATTTTGAAGACCTAATGAAATTAAAAACCCACCCAAAAGTTTTTAGACCCGTGTGTTTAATTTCAACCGGCACTATTGTGTTTTAATATTTAGACCCGTGGTTATGTAAGTAACAGGTCTAAAAGAGCTATTTTTTAGACGGGTGTATTTCGTTTACACCGGTCTAAATGTATTTTTCTTATTTGAATAGGTGGAAATCAGAGTAACCTATTTTAAAGGTTTTTAGGCGGGTTAAATTGTCATTTAGACATGTGTTTTTCATAAAAGGTCTTTATATGGAGGTCTAAAAGACGTTTTTTGTAGTAGCGACAAGTGCTTGTTTGGTCGGACCAACCCAACCCAACCCAACCAAACCCGTTTCTATTGCTACCCAAGTTGCCTAACTCCCCAACTTTTCCACCTCGACTTAAAGATCAACAGTATATAATAAGCTTTTTGTAAATGACCACTTTACCCTCTGGCTTCTTTTAATGTGAGCAGGGGCATTTGCACATGTACAGATTCTGTGAAAACGTGCGGACATTCATTCTTCAGGATGCTCTCATCAAGTATGACGAATCCAAGGAAAATGTCAATCGAGTTAAGATAGTGGCATGTGACTCGAAGCTGCTTATGTAATGACACCTGATCTCTTGGTTCTGCTAGTAAATGTTAGTGTAGTAAAAAATATTACGGGGTTTTATTCCTCTGCTGTATTTCATGGAAGACAAAGTGAATTTGGAACAATCTTTGCATAAACGAAGTTGTGTCATTCTGGTTGAAAAGAGAACATTTTTCACCAACGGTATGAAAAGATTGCTACGTGCAATTTTCTAAACACTTTTTTAAAGAGTGGTTCATGAGACTTAGCCATCAGTAAGTGTCATTCATCACTTTCCCAATCAGGCTTTATAATCTAACATAACCCAAAATTCAGTGGATACACAGATCAGTGGAGTTAAATGGTCTGAGCTTGAGTGAGATAGATCTTTATTAAACATCGTTAATAGATTCTCAAAACTTTTGAAGTTAGATATGAAACTTCGCAAGGTTTTTCCATATAGTTTCTAATATGACTCAAATTAGGTTCACATGGTTTGTCTCTAAACACACACACACACACACAAAAAAAAAAAAGGTCAAAACTTCATTTTTCTTGGTGAATCTTCGACAAACTTATCCCTTTAGGTGTAGTTAACAGTCTCAGTTAAATAGTGGCAGGTGATATAAAAACTCAATAAGTACACACTACAAGAAAAATGTCTTTTAGTGACACACAAAAAGTGTCAGAAAATGTCAGAAAAAGTGTCAGTAAATAAATTTTTGCTTCACCTTCACTTATAAAAAGTGTCATTAAAAAGTCAGGCGGTAAAAGTATATAGTGACATAATTTCCTCAGCAAAAGTAAAGGCTCGTCAAGGGGTTGCAAGTGAGTATATGCCATATAACGGCATGATATCTAAAACGGCACCTGAACCCAATTGATTAGAAAGTCGAGATATGACAAGCTCAACCACATGTTCAGATTCTTCCATCTATAGAAGATGGTTGAACAAAATGAGCCAACTGTTAACAATAAAATTCATTGCATTCTTCACTAAACCAAACCCAAGTGGGAAGAAAAACATTACCTCTAAACAATTATAATCTCCAAGTGCAATCTCATTGACATGGCCAAGGCTTGATAAAAGTCCTCTAAGCAATTCTTCTTCTATATCATCTTTATCTCGTCCAAGTCTATCCGCAAATTGGTTGCTACCCCGGTAATTGAAGTCAGCTTTGAGTAAAGAAGATACATCTAGCAACAAAAGCTTCTCCACGCATAACTTTCCCTTGATTGTTAGTGACAACATATAAGGAGCATTGATTTCGATAGTATCTATATAATCCGCCCCAATGTCATGCCTATACTTAGTGCCATAGTCAGTCAACACCAAGTTCTTAAATCTCTTTGACGTAGTATCAATCTGCCCAACACAATAACAATGTTCCAACTCCAAAGTTTCCAAACAAGGACTTCCAGATAATATTTTTTCAGTTGAATCATCATCCAATTTCCCCCAATAAATATACAAAAACTTAAGTTTATCCCAACAAATCTTACCATTAGGAGGACTAAACTTACAACTCGCCTTAATTATCATACGAGTAATACATGAATTGTTGAAAAACAACTCATCTTCACAGCTAAAACCCTGCAGTGTATAATCACATAATGATAAATGAACCTCTTGAACGTTACGAGTAATAGCCTGACGAATCCAGCTATTGACTTGCGACGTAAACCATGAAATGGTAGTATCAGTACCAGTATACTCAAATTGGAGTGTGAATTTGTTGAGGTTCACATCGGTAGGGCATTGAGATAGGGTTTTATTGATACACGAAACATCAGTGTAATTAGAACCATAGATTTCAAGATTAGGAAATTTAGTCCAAAGATGTTGCCATCGTTTGGAGATAGTAGCTGTTGTTCTAATAACCTCTTCTGTGTCCATTAATCTCTCTTCTTCTTCGTAGTACTTGGCTTCGATTTTGATTCGAGAGATGATTTCGAGTAATAAGCAATCTGGTAACAAACTGTTATGTACCAAAACTATTAGGATAGAATTATTAGGGTTTTTATCTCAATTAGGCATTTTAAGTAGAAGAAGAGAAACACGAAATTGAACATCAAATGATTTGTTATTGATTATTAGGGTGGAAATATTACAGAGAGAATGAGATTTGGAATTACAACTTGGAAATGAAAATGAAAGAGACAATCCTATTTATACAGAAAAGGGAGGGAAAAGTAAAAACGGTTATTGGTTTGACTCGAGTTGACTGGTCCACGTGGGAATGTCACGTGCCAGGCACGTGACTATCTTTTTATAAAATTCAGCTCATAACAGTCCATCCCCCTTAGCATTCTTGACCTCAAGGATGCAATTCCATTTCAGGGAACCTTTCAATCAACTCTGAGTACAATTCCCATGTAGCATCCTCTTCAGGCTGATTGACCAATTTTACCAAAACATACATCACTGCTTTGTTGTTAAGTTTGCCCAATCTTCTCCCAATGATTGCTTCTGGTTCAACACTGAGCACACTATCTGGTCCACAATGTGGCAATACACCCACTGTGTTGTTATTTCCCTTGTACAGTTTTAACAGAGATACATGGAAGACAGG
The DNA here is from genome assembly GCA_021014915.2 of Artemisia tridentata subsp. tridentata. NCBI lineage: Eukaryota > Viridiplantae > Streptophyta > Magnoliopsida > Asterales > Asteraceae > Artemisia > Artemisia tridentata. Next base: position 467,557,740 of record CP139508.1, read on the forward strand.
ATGGATTTGGCTATTGTCTGGCAATTGAAGCTTATAAGCTACCTTTCCCACTTTAGCAATGATGAGGAAGGGTCGGTAGTACTTAGCTACAAACTTGTGGTGCACTCCCTGCCTTACTGAAGCTTATATATAAGGCTGCAGCTTCAAATAAACCTTCATTCCAACTTCAAAGCTTCTATCACTTCTGTGCTTATTTGCCATACTCTTCATCCTATCTTGTGACCTTTTCAAGTGAAACTGCAACATAGCTATGGCTTGCTCCCTTGCTTGCATAGTTCTATCCACCTCCTCAACTGAACTAGTACCAGCTAAGTGTTAAGTTTGTGGATATAAATTAATATATGTATGACCGGATTCGAACACGAGACTTCAGGATTGCACACTTTACGTATGAGTTTCAATGTTTTGATAATTAATATAATAAGTTATGTTTAATTATTAAATTCACAAATAAACACTTAACGGACATCAGTACTTAACGAGAATTGACTATCGGTCGTTAAAGGTTAAAGGGAGACGAATATTAGGAAACAAGCCAAGAAAGATCTAGAATCCTTTGGGCTTACTTATATTCGGCCGATCAAGGAGGTGGGGGGGGGGGGTTTCCTACCCTAGCTTGGATAACAAGTTGAGATTAGTATAAATACAAGGCCTCTTGTATTCATTCTATTCAATCTTGTTCCTAAGCAAACCCTAACTTCTTCTCTTCCTCTCCTCCCTTGTGCTCAACCGATCGGCCCCCTCCTATTCCCATAGGATCGATTTTATTGAGTTCAAACCAAGTGTTGGGTTTGTTTTGTGATACAAGAACCTAGCTTTTCTCATTGAAACGTTAGTAATATGTGTGTACAAGAACCAAGCATGATGCGTGGTTTTGCGACCTTACAACAGGTTTTACCTCTCGAGGGATCTTAAGAGGCTTGCAATCCCCACCAGGCAGTGTACCTGACCGATGTAGTATAGTGAAGTGGCAAGTACCGAGGGATTGATCGTTCTCTAGGGGAATAGTGTCGTTAGGATTGAAAAACTACTCTACTAGGTCTAAGGGTGAGGGAAGATTCTTTTTGTATTTTTATATTTTTATGAAAGCAAGTAAAATCTCGGGTTTGAAGGAGTGGGCGGAATTAGTTGCTAGTCAACTAACCCAATTAACTACGAATGCAAATAAAATAAAATAACTAAAAATGAAAAGGTTGGTGGAACTTATATGGAGAGAAATGTGTTTACTTAGATTTCCTTACTCCCTAGCTATCTTTTACCGGTTGATTAGTGTGTATTAATTGCGTGGATGACGGGTGTATTCCTTAATACCAATCATGGGGTGGCGTACGTACTTCCCCAACTCTACAAGCTCCTACTTCACTCCTATGTCAAGCCGGCTAAGAAGCTCCTAACATGGGATCACTAGAATTCGCTCATGCATTAAATACAACCATAATAACCTTTAGTACGCATTGGTTCATGTTTCTTAAGACGTTCAAGCAAGTTACCGAATAGGAGGTTAGCCAGTTTTCTTAAGCCTAACATCGATGAACAATCATCCAATAAAATTAATAACACACTAACAACCAATAATCAATAGCTAGGTTTCATTAGATCTAAGCAAACACAAGATAAATCTAGCCTAGCATGTTAATTGAAAGACAAGAACAAGGTATAATCAAACAACACATAGACATATTGATTGATTAAATGAATACTTATCTTCAATTAAACATGGGAGATCCAAGGGTATAAAACCCTTAAAAATGGCTGTAAAATCGTACTTAGGGTTTCTCCTCACAAAGTTGCACACAATGAATAAAAATTGCAAAACTATATATAGACTTAAAGGGCTGACGGCGTCACGTTATAGATCTTGACGCCGTCACCTCGCCGCGGCTAGGGTTCCCGGATGGCCTTCCTGACGCCGTCCCTCTTTAATCCTCCAAAATCCTCTCTGGCCTATCAAGGCTTGACGCCGTCAGAAATGGGCTTGACGCCGTCTCACTTTAGCTTAAACCGTGATGGCCTTGATCACCTTAAAGGGTGACGCCGTCAGACTTTCCATTGCAAAACTCTCTGGCGCGTCACGTGTATTATTCATATCCACCTTTTTTGCCAAGCCATGACGCCGTCAAGAGCAATACTTGACGCCGTCAAAGGTACTTTTCCAGCCGATTTTGAGACTTTGTCGTTTTCTTCACTTTTATGCTCCAAAAACGTCCAAAATGCTTCCTTTTCCAGATTTCTTCTCCAAAGTACCTAAAATGACAAAAGGAACGATTTAAGGCAATATTTGATCAAATAAATACGATTTAGGGCTTAAATGACCCCCTAAAAGCGGTACACTTTTCGCTTCATCAAATACCCTTACACTTGAGATTTGCTTGTCCTCAAGCAAATGCGCTTTTATTCTAATCAAAATACAAGTTAGGGGTCATTTAATGCTAATATAAAAGTAATTACAACAAATAGTCGTTCCACTTTAATCATAATAAGCACGAAGATTACAAACTAGCACCTCACAAGTAGTGTTTAGATACTCACATCTCTCAGGTGTCATAAACGTAAATCTCATAAATGAAAATGGATAATATCTCTCACTACCTGTCATAGCAAATAGATTACCATAGGCTTGGGAAAGGATCAAAAACCTCCTCCACTAGGCGTAAGCACCTAAGATAAACTATCAAAGAGGGCTTTTAAATGGGTTATAACGTTAGGTGTAGGGATATGATAAACACGGATTTGTTGGATAAGGGATATTTTACTGGTGGCGAGTTAACGATCTTGATTGATTACAGGTACTATACAATGTTGCTAAGCCAAGACTCGACTCAATCTTAAGCTAAAAACAAGATAACAAAAACATAAGATAAACATAAAATGAAACGGGATGGTAGTCCGTATGTTTTTTCTACTTTTCTTTTTCTCATTTTTTTTTTTTTTTTTTGTATTTTTCTTTATTTTTTTTTTATTTTTTATTTTTTTGCATACACTCTTGCCCTACCATCCAAAATAATACATCATAGGGGCGTTGCATTCCCCTTACACTTGAACTTTTACATAACTTTACAAATAACTATTCTAATGACTCGAATTAAGATAATCGAAACACTTGGAGTACTTTTAAAATATTTAGCACATATGGGGGTAATAATGATGTTCTTCCCCATTACTCCATTACACTAGTACTTTACCCATGAGTCCCAATCGTCCCAAAACAATATGTACAAGGATATGACTCGACTTAGCAACCATGTAATCAACTAGATAATTAACTTAGGGTTTAAACATGTAACAATAATGCACTAAAAATGAGTGCATACAAGGTAGGCTAAGGCGATTTGGGTGTACATTTAAGTGGGGTGTAAACAAATTCTTCCTTTAAGTAAAATGCTTAAAGGTCGAAACGAAAAGATAGGCTCTGAGGGGTGTACTAGGGGTATCGTGTACTAAAAATGAGTACAACGCAAAGGGTGTGGGAGAATTACTTGACCAATGTAGCCAATGTAATTATAACAAAAACACAGGTGTAAAACAATGGGTTAATCCTAATGCCTCTTATCATGTAGTAAATCTAACTACACGAATGTAGTCTCACTTGTGGCCTCGGAATGGTCCTAACGCAAGTTCTAGAATCTAAGTGCTACCGGTACACACATCATAGCATAAATGCTTTTCCTACCAATTCTAGGGGCGAACCTCACATATTTGGGGGTGGAAAATTTTTTAGTGGTACGGTTTTGTGCTAGTCATATAACTCCTATCCATGAGACGCTCATTAAGATCAAAGTTTCACTCCTATATGCTGTAAAAAAATTTAAATTTGGCACTAAAATTGCCTTAACAGGTATTTATCTCAGTTTATTACACATCTACCATTAAACTAACAAAAATCAAGCGTAATTGCATTTTCTGAAGTATCGTATTTTAACCCCCCCCCCTTACACTTAAGATGAACATTGTCCCCAATGTTCAAATAACAAGATGTAAAAGTAAAATAAGGTAAAAGAATGAAATCAAATACTCCCCTGATTCGTTCGGTGGATAAAGAGGTAACATGGTTAGATCTTCTTCCAAGGTAATGTTGAAGCTTCAAGACTAAAGCATCGCCAAAAGCTTGATTCCACAAAAATCTCCTTGTCCAAAATAACCTGTTAAACCTGAGAAAACAAACACGAAAACCTGCATAACATCGGCGGGATAAATCTATATAAGGATATAATGCTTGTGGAATGATTATTTTGCAGATTCCTGGAGTTTATAAGTTATAGATTTAATAAAGCATTTTATGATTCCGGAAGAAAAACAAAACTTTCAAAAATTTCAGAAAATTAAAACCTGACGCCGTCAGGTTGTAAAGCCTGACGCCGTCAGAAATGATCTGACAGAATTCTCATGTTAAGTTTCCGGAAAATTTTTTTGAAAAAACCTATACCTTACTTCCTGGAATTCCTGCAAAACATCATTATGACTCGATACAAGCATTTGACTCAAACAAATACTAATATGTATGCTAATTTTATATTGTTACGATTCATGTTCATTTGTTCTAATAAACCGATTTGGATTTCCCTTACACTTATCTTTTGCAAAATACCTTTATATGTAGTTAAGACGAAGTTAAAAACAAGATAAAGCATTTTTACAATTTAGTTTTGAACATGAATCAATAATAATAAAAATTAAACATACATACGGAAGCAAATAAAATCAAACAAACAAATAAATAAACACACAAAGCAAATAAAGCTTGGGTTGCCTCCCAAGAAGCGCTTTTCTTTATTAACGAGTCTTGCAGCTAGACTCAAAGTCCTTCTACCCTATGTAAGTGAGTTCGTCATCGAGGACGTCTTTAGGGTTAAGCTTGGATTGAAGTTTCCTATTGGTCCGCTTAGTACAATATATCTTTTCAAATTTCTCTCCGTCCGGGTCATACAATGTCATCTTAATATGCCATGACCCATCTCCATCTTTGGGTGGTTTGTCCCAATCCCACTTATGATCATCGTCCTCACAAGTCCACTTATTCATCCCTAGGTTAATTGGCAAAACTCCTAGGAAATCAATCATCTTCCTAAAAACTAGAGGGTCTTCAAATGGATCCAATTCGGTGTCCCTAGCCAAGAGTTGTTCTACCGCATGTGTTCGGTTCACAAAGTCCTCTTCTAGGTAAAATGGGCGTTGGGGTCCTATGAAGTCTCTATCGATCCAAGGTCCATATCTAGATGGTCTCCTATTTAATTCTAACCAATGGGGTGTTGGTTCCTCACTAGTATCATAGGCATGTTTCTTCACATCATAGACTGACCAAGTATCACCTTCTCCTACCGCTATCTTAGATTCCTTACAATCAATCATAGCACTAGCGGTCGCCAAAAATCCTCTACCTATCAACAAGGGGCATTTAGGGTCACTAACCATATCAAGGACGTGGAAATCGGCTAAAATGGTTAGTTTTCCTATGTGTACTAACACGTCCTTGACTACTCCAACCGGGTAAGCAACACTTCCATCCACTAAGCCTATTATTACCTCGGTTTCTTCAAGTTTTCCTAGTTTTAGAGAGGTGTAGAGAGGTAACGGAAGTAGGTTAAGGATTGATCCAAGATCGGCTAATGTGTCATAAGCCTCCGAATCACCGATCTTGCAAGGTAGAACAAATAGGCCCGGATCATCTAATTTCTTAGGTAGCTTGTTTTGAACGAAGGCGGTCCCTTTGTCGCCTAACTTGAGCTTCTTCTCATCCAACACATCAATAACCGGACTTTCAAGGTGGAGCTCCTTGAATTCATTGTCAAAGTTTTGAGTGGGAGGCGTTTCAACTATGTTGTTGACCAATCTAGTGTTTGATATCATAACTTCTTGGTCATTTTGAACGACTTGGGTTTGTTTGAAACACGAGCTCATGGAATTGACCGAGTAATATTGTGGACAAGAACTAGGAGACGAAACTGATGAAATGGCGTTGACGTTTAGTTTCGGGTTCTTGACTGTGTTGCTAGGGAGTGCTCCCATTTCTCGGTCATTAAGGGCTTTCAACAAAGTGTCAATCTTATTGGTCATCTCCGTTTGTTGTTGTTTGAAATCGGCTTCAAACTTGGCCAAACGAGCTTCTTGAGATGCCATAAATTGAGACATCAATCCTTCAAAGTTATTGGTACTACCATTGCTGGAAGGATTGTTGTTGGAAGTACGGTTCGAGTTGGAACCGCTTGATTGGAAACGGTTAGGTGGGTTGGGAGAATTGGTTTGTTGTGTGTTTTGGTTTTGTTTCCACCTAAGGTTTGGGTGATTTTTCCATGAGGGGTTTTATGAATCACCGTAGGGGTTTGGCTCGGGTTTAAAAGTGTACCACTTGTCTCCCGCTCCGTCGGTACGTGAGGATGCGTAGTCCGCAAAAGCTTGTTCGGGGAGTTCCATGCAATCATGAGTGTCGTGGGGACCACTACATAACTCACACGAAGAAGTGATTTTGTTCACTTGGCTTGAAGGTTTAGGAGCCTCGTAGGATTTCATAAGAAACTTGACTTGGTCTTCAAGTTCTATGATCCTACGGTCGGAAGTGCTTGAATTGTTCGAAGGCAAAGATATTGCCTTGACCGTTTTATTCAAATCACGGGGATCATTCCAACTTTCGTTGTCATAAAGAGCAAGATCTTCCAAGAGATCCCATGATTGTTCCGCACTTAGATCACGTAGCTTACCACCGGCCGATTGGTCAATGGTTTGTCTCGTGGGGAGATTGAGGTGGTCATAGAAGATTTGGACTTGGAGCCAAAGTTCTATGCCATGGTGAGGGACTTTTTGGAGTAAGTCCTTGAATCGAGTCCACGCCTCGTAGAGGGTTTCGCCTTGACGTTGTTGGAACATCAAGATATCATTCCTTAGCTTGGTAGTTCTTCCCGGTGGGAAAAACTGAGCAAGGAAACGAGTGGTGAGATCATCCCAAGAGGTGATGGATCCTGCGGGTAGGCGCTCTAGCCATTGACTAGCTTGATCCCGCAGAGAGAATTGAAAGAGACGCAATCGGGTCGTCTCTCGAGTGGCAACATCAAGGTCTATGGAATCAACAATTTTGTGAAAGTCCTTGAGATGTTGATTAGGATCTTCGGAACGAAGTCCATGGAATGCGCATCCGCTTTGCACCAACCGGATGGTGTCGGATCGCAAGGGAGTGACATTGGCTCCTTGAGTTAGCTCAATGGTGTTTCGATAGCCATGGTGGCTAGGACGGGAGTAGTCTCCTAAGGTACGGGCTCTAGGAGGTTGTAGTGGTTGTTGTGGTAGGTTGTTGGGATTAAGGATATTACCACCTTCCATGATGTCGGATGGTAATGGTTACGAACAAAGAAACAAAGAAAAAAGATAGACTAAAGAAAACCTAGAAAAATAAAATAAAAATCTCACTAGAAAGGAATCTAGTGAGTAGACCTAATAAAATAAAAATTCAACATAAACAATAACTATTCCCTGGAAGCGGCACCAAAAACTTGATGCGTGGTTTTGCGACCTTACAACAGGTTTTACCTCTCGAGGGATCTCAAGAGGCTTGCAATCCCCACCAGGCAGTGTACCTGACCGATGTAGTATAGTGAAGTGGCAAGTACCGGGGGATTGATCGTTCTCTAGGGGAATAGTGTCGTTAGGATTGAAAAACTACTCTACTAGGTCTAAGGGTGAGGGAAGATTCTTTTTGTATTTTTATATTTTTATGAAAGCAAGTAAAATCTCGGGTTTGAAGGAGTGGGCGGAATTAGTTGCTAGTCAACTAACCCAAATAACTATGAATGCAAATAAAATAAAATAACTGAAAATGAAAAGGTTGGTGGAACTTATATGGAGAGAAATGTGTTTACTTAGATTTCCTTACTCCCTAGCTATATTTTACCGGTTGATTAGTGTGTATTAATTGCGTGGATGACGGGTGTATTCCTTAATACCAATCATGGGGTGGCGTACGTACTTCCCCAACTCTACAAGCTCCTACTTCACTCCTATGTCGAGCCGGCTAAGAAGCTCCTAACATGGGATCACTAGAATTCGCTCATGCATTAAATACAACCATAATAACCTTTAGTACGCATTGGTTCATGTTTCTTAAGATGTTCAAGCAAGTTACCGAATAGGAGGTTAGCCAGTTTTCTTAAGCCTAACATCGATAAACAATCATCCAATAAAATTAATAACACACTAACAACCAATAATCAATAGCTAGGTTTCATTAGATCTAAGCAAACACAAGATAAATCTAGCCTAGCATGTTAATTGAAAGACAAGAACAAGGTATAATCAAACAACACATAGACATATTGATTGATTAAATGAATACTTATCTTCAATTAAACATGGGAGATCCAAGGGTATAAAACCCTTAAAAATGGCTGTAAAATCGTACTTAGGGTTTCTCCTCACAAAGTTGCACACAATGAATAAAAATTGCAAAACTATATATAGACTTAAAGGGCTGACGGCGTCACGTTATAGATCTTGACGCCGTCACCTCGCCGCGGCTAGGGTTCCCGGATGGCCTTCCTGACGCCGTCCCTCTTTAATCCTCCAAAATCCTCTCTGGCCTATCAAGGCTTGACGCCAACAGAAATGGGCTTGACGCCGTCTCACTTTAGCTTAAACCGTGATGGCCTTGATCACCTTAAAGGGTGACGCCGTCAGACTTTCCATTGCAAAACTCTCTGGCGCGTCACGTGTATTATTCATATCCACCTTTTTTTCCAAGCCATGACGCAGTCAAGAGCAATACTTGACGCCGTCAAAGGTACTTTTCCAGCCGATTTTGAGACTTTGTCGTTTTCTTCACTTTTATGCTCCAAAAACGTCCAAAATGCTTCCTTTTCCAGATTTCTTCTCCAAAGTACCTAAAATGATAAAAGGAATGATTTAAGGCAATATTTGATCAAATAAATACGATTTAGGGCTTAAATGACCCCCTAAAAGCGGTACACTTTTCGCTTCATCAAAGCACAAGCATACTTTTGCTTGTGTTCTTTTACCTATTCGACTAAGTATTATATCTCTACATTATATATAACAGGAGGCGTTACACGTAGATAATGCCACCTCAATGCCACATAATCATAATAATGCCACATAATCATAAACTATGCCACCTAAGCATGATTTTAGGCAATTACAATTCGGATTAATTAAAAATTTGACATTTGCAAGAATCGAACCTGAGTCATTTAATCCACATATAAATACTTCAACCACCAGACCAAGCCAGTTTTTTTGATTTACAATACAAACTAATTAAGTCATGCTTAAATAATTGATATTGTTAAAAATAGATTATGCATAAATTATATAGACATATCCATTGCTTAATTATAGTTTTAGAATTATAAAACAACCAGGTATTCGAGCCATAGATCCATTCTTGCCTCCATCCTCCCCTCCCTCTTGTTATATGATTGAAGAGTTGCGTCAATCATTAAATGATGAAGGCGAAACCACCAATGATGAAGTAACCAATGCTATTATGCATGATGTCGACACAGATAAGGTCCAAACTTTTCTTATAATTTCAACTCTGCATAAGCTCATTATCTTGAATTTTTAACTCTCTAACGATCCATGATATTAATTGATATTAATTTTTAACCCTTATGTCTATGAACGGAAACCATAAACAACGACAAGGACACTCAAGCAACTCATAGGCCATGGCACATGGCTTGGTGCGCTTTGGTGAAAGTAATCGATACATACAGAGTAATCAGTAGTTTATGTTTACTGGATAGAGCAAAGCATTAGGCTTTTTCGTAGGAGGCTATACTATTAGTTATATGATCGATTTTTAGATATAAGTTAGTTATCGATTGGTGTTAGTGTTAGCACAAGTCATTGAAATTGATTACTCAGTTTATAAGAGGATAGACGATTAGATCTTAGATGCGAAATGGTTGTTATCTAATTTTTAACTATATGGATTTCATTGTTTCGTAGTACGTCATTTGGAGTTGGTGAGTTGGAATGAGGTGTTTGCAAAATCTGTGATTGAGAAAAGGGCGGATGAGGAAAGTGAGAAAACGGGCATAAGGGTTAGGCCGGGGTTTGATTGGAAGTTGCCGAGTGGTTTTTTATTAGGAAGGAGATGAGGGAGTGGATTAAGGATTGGATGGAACGGCCTTATGTGTCGCCGTATGAGAATGTGTCGAATTTCGATCAAGCATCGTTGGAGATGGAGAAGAGGACGGTTGGGGTGTTTCATGAGTTGTTGTTGTTGTCTTTGTATAAGAGGATTCCAGTTCCGATATTGGGGAAGTTTTGTGAGGAGTATAGGTTTTCGAATGCGTTTTCGAGTGTGTTTACTAGGCATTCCGGGATTTTTTTATATGTCGTTGAAAGGTGGGATTAAGACGGCGATATTGAGGGAAGCTTATAAGGGTGATGGGTTGATTGATCAGGATCCATTATTGGCGATTAATGATAATTTTATTGAGTTATTAGCTGAAGGATATAAGCTGGGGGAAGAGCAATTGAAGCTGCAGAAACAATCGGTTTTTTTGTTAAAAATTCGCTCTACCAGTCCGTACTCTTATAGGATACTAATCTGCGTGGTATCAAATTTAGCATCCTTTTATTTTATTTTTCTTGGATGTTCATTTTTTTTCTTCATTGTCCTTTTCATGTGTGTATATTTGACTATAGAAACATTAAACTGGTCTATTTCAAACTTTTCTTTTCCATTATTTTTCCAGTTTTTGGTTAACCTATTGTTGCATGTTAATAGATTTGTTCGCGGATTCATAGTGCACGAGGAAGAGATAAAAAATTTGAACAGTTATTTATTTCAAAAGATTCAAGTTCTGCTGATGTCCCATGTCATCTGTTTATTGACACTGCCGTCTATTCCAGAAACCGTTGTTTTCGTCTACACCTATCTTCTAAAGCAGGGAAAAATTCAGTGCTTCTTCCCACTGGACGGTTTAAATGCAAGGAAATGGTATGCATGAACTCCTATGCAAATATTGCCACATCTTGACAAAATTTCCTTATACCATTTGTGTTTACCTTATTAATTTTCTATAAGTTTGATACATATAAATTTCCTAATTGTAATCTTAGCTACAAAGAACACAAAAAATTACATATCTAATATTATCTTAAGAAGGAACTTTGCTTGCTGTTTGATATTTTAAGTTTAAAAAATGGTATGGAATATGCATACACACACACTTAACATGTACATGTATGTACTTTACGTTTATAACGTTTAATAATGATTCTAATATCTCAGAGTGAGGAAGATGTGTTCATGGTATCCTTGATCTGCAATGTAGGGGCTGACTGTGAAAAGCTTCTAATCTGCAAGATTGATTTATATTGTATTAAGGTTTTGCATTATGACACAGAGGTAAATCATCTACATATCTATATATCCTTGAGCCATTGTGTGTGAGTATTTTTTGATTTCACTCGTCTTATAAAGCTAGCTGATTCATGTGTCAAATTCTTATTGGCAAACGACTCCAATTTTTTTAATTCATTATCAATGATCCATTTATGGCAGAGAAACAGTGACTACTGTAAACCACGCACTCGGGAATTTGTGCCAACTGCTTGCACAAGCGATGGTTACTTCAGTGGAAAATCACCATTTCCAACCTTAGACGAGTTCATAGAATACATTGCTACCATAGGAGATGTAAAAGGTTGGTCTCCGTACACTACTATGTCGTTTTCTTTCCTCTTGTGATGCTTTTCAAGAGTAACTTTGATTCAACTAATGATAATTATCTGTTCTTACTCTGCTAGGAAAAATTCGAAGCTGGTATTGGTTCTCAGAGTATGGTTTGATGGTATACAGCATGTTAAGAAATAGATTTTGTGAAAGAATTAGCAGACAACACAAAAGCAATCATGGTAAATGTAAAAAGTGTATTTCTATTTCTGCTTAGAAAAATTATTACTTAAATAGATAAGCTCACCAATAGCCTAGGGGCTTGGTTAAAATTTGACATTTGAAAATTACGACCTGCAAGTTTCTGTTTGGTACACAATTTATCTCCTAAAAGTTTGACAACATAAAGACATGGTTTCAATTTTACTAGGCCACATTTTAGTAAATAATCTTTTCCAGTATCCATCTGTTCTATTATCTGATTAAGCCTCTCTGATTGATCTCAGGTATTACCTTGCTGATAGGAAAAAAACAACTGCATTTTATTATCTTCAAATATTGGTGCACTAATTTAAATATCGTGCAATATTAAGAATTGGTTTTGTCATCTATTTCAGTGATGTACGTGGTGGACCTACAAAGGGCTGCTTATTATCAGAAGTGTTATGATCCTGACTGCAGAGGTTGAGCAGATTCACCTTGAATAATTAAATGTTCATTCTATTCAAGTTTCATATTTTTTTAAATATCGGTGTATCTCACCACTTGATTGATTGATGGTCTTAGGTTATCGATCTCCCTTGCGTCCAGTTCCACCAGATGTGTTACCTGACTCTTATAAGATAGGGGAGCAAAATGGAAGTCAGCAGATTATACATGAAAGCCCGATGGATAGCTGTCAGAAAGATGAGTGGTGGCGTGAAGCAATGTTGGTTGCAGAAAAAGTTGAAAATATGCCTATAAAGCTAGATCTCGCAAAGGAGGTCAGTATTCTTGCTTTAGATGTTTACCTGTCTTTTATTGTGCTTCATATATGATATATGACTTTCATCCCGTTCTTTTTGGCTATAGCAGTTTTGTGGTATATGGAATTTGTTTCAGGAGGGGTCGACACACCTCCACATACAATAGCAGCTGCACGCAAAGGTGAGGTGCGTACATATACGTTATCCAGTCGCCGTATGTTATTTTGCTATATGTATTCGGTCGTATTAAACCACCATCACTGTTGTTGTTTTAGGTACACATCATTCAACCCCAACGCCTGAAATAGTGGCCGATCAATCGACAAAGACATCATTGGCTGCCCAGCAAGGTGAGTCTTAGACAATAAAATTCTGTACTTGATGAAGCGAAAAGTGTACCGCTTTTAGGGGGTCATTTAAGCCCTAAATCGTATTTATTTGATCAAATATTGCCCTAAATCGTTCCTTTTGTCATTTTAGGTACTTTGGAGAAGAAATCTGGAAAAGGAAGCATTTTGGACGTTTTTGGAGCATAAAAGTGAAGAAAACGACAAAGTCTCAAAATCGGCTGGAAAGTACCTTTGACGGCGTCAGGTCCCATCCTGACGACGTCAGACCTTGACGCGCCAGAGAGGATTTTTCATGCTTAAAGAGGGACGGCGTCACCCAGGTCGTCAAGCCTTGATAGGCCAGAGAGGATTTTGGAGGATTAAAGAGGGACGGCGTCAGGAAGGCCATCCGGGAACCCTAGCCGCGGCGAGGTGACGGCGTCACATCCTATAACGTGACGCCGTCAGACCATAAACTCTATATATAGTTTTGCAATTTTTATTCATTGTGTGCAACTTTGTGAGGAGAAACCCTAAGTACGATTTTTCTGCCATTTTTAAGGGTTTTATACCCTTGGATCTCCCATGTTCAATTGAAGATAAGTTATCATTTAATCATACAATATGTCTATGTGTTGTTTGATTATACCTTGTTCTTGTCTTTTAATTAACATGCTAGGCTAGATTTATCTTGTGTTTGCTTAGATCTAATGAAACCTAGCTATTGATTATTGGTTGTTGGTGTGTCATTGATTGTATTGGATGATTGTTTATCGATGTTAGGCTTAAGAAAACTGGCTAACCTCCTATTCGGTAACTTGCTTGAACATCTTAAGAAACATGAACCAATGCGTACTAAAGGTTATTATGGTTGTATTTAATGCATGAGCGAATTCTAGTGATCCCATGTTAGGAGCTTCTTACCCGGCTCGAAATAGGAGTGAAGTAGGAGCTTGTAGAGTTGGGGAAGTACGTACGCCACCCCACGATTGGTATTAAGGAATACACCCGTCATCAACGCAATTAATACACACTAATCAACCGGTAAAAGATAGCTAGGGAGTAAGGAAATCTAAGTAAACACATTTCTCTCCATATAAGTTCCACCAACCTTTTCATTTTCAGTTATTTTATTTTATTTGCATTCGTAGTTAATTGGGTTAGTTGACTAGCAACTAATTCCGCCCACTCCTTAAAACCCGAGATTTTACTTGCTTTCATAAAAATATAAAAATACAAAAAGAATCTTCCCTCACCCTTAGACCTATCAGAATAGTTTTTCAATCCTAACGACACTATTCCCCTAGAGAACGATCAATCCCCCGGTACTTGCCATGATTGCGTGGTTTTGTAACCTTACAACAGGTTTTACCTCTCGAGGGATCTCAAGAGGCTTACAACCCCACCAGGCAGTGTACCTGACCGATGTAGTATAGTGTAGTGGTAAGTACGGGGGATTGATCGTTCTCCACAGGGAATAGTGTTCGTTAGGTATGAAAGGCTACTCTAATTAGGTCTAAGGGTTGAGGAAGATTCTTTTTATGTTTTTATAGTTTTTATGAAAGCAAGTAAAATCTCGGTTTTGAAGGAGTGGGCGGAATTAGTTGCTAGTCAACTAACCCAAATGACTACGAATGCAAATAAAATAAAATAACAAAAATGAAATGTGGTGAGAAACTTATGTGTAGAGAAATGTGTTTACTTAGATTTCCTTACTCCCTAACTATCTTTTACCGGTTAATTAGTGTGTATTAGTCGCGTGGATGACGGGTGTATTCCTTAATACCATTCGTGGGGTGGCGTACTTACTTCCCCAACTCTACAAGCTCCTACTTCACTCCTATGTCGAGCCGGCTAGGAAGCTCCTAACATGGGATCACTAGAATTCGCTTGTGCATTAAATACAACCATAAAAACCTTTAGTACGCGTTTGGTTCATGTTTCTTAAGACGTTCAAGCAAGTTACCGAATAGGAAGTTAGCCAGTTTTCTTAAGCCTAACATAGATAAACAATCATCCAATACAACTAACAACACACTAACAACCAATAATCAATAGCTAGGTTTCATTAGATCTAAGCAAACACAAGATAAAATTAGCCTAACATGTTAAACAAAAGACAAGCATAAGATAGAATCAAACAACACATAGACATATTGAATGATTGATTGATAACTTATCTTTCAATGAAACATGGAAGATCTCAAGGCAAAAATCCCTGAAAAAGTAGCTAAAATCGTCTTAGGGTTTTATCCCAAAATTCCACACACTAAGCTCTCCCCTAATGACAAAAAATTAGAAAACTATATATAGATTTTTGGATCTGACGGCGTCACCTTATGCATTGTGACGCCGTCACCTCGCCGCTTTTAGGGTTCCCGGGTGACCTTCTTGACGCCGTCCCTCTTTAGCTCTTCAAAAATCCATTCTGGCCTATCAAGGCTTGACGCCGTCGGATCATGAACGTGACGCCGTCCCCTTATGATTTAAGCCGTGACGCCCTTGATTTAGTTAAAGCGTGACGCCGTCAGAATTCTCATGCTAACTCACTGGCCCGTCATGAGTAAATTTCACATCCAACTTTTCTTGCCAAGGCATGACGCCGTCCCATGTTAATTGTGACGCCGTCAAGAGTAACTTTTAGCCGATTCTTGAGACTTTGCCGTTTTCTTCACTTTAATGCTCCAAAAACGTCCAAAATGCCTCCTTTTCCAGATTTCTCCTCAAAAGTACCTAAAATGACAAAAGGAACGATTTAGGGCAATATTTGATCAAATAAATACGATTTCGGGCTTAAATGACCCCTTAAAAGCGGTACACTTTTCGCCTCATCAAATACCCTTACACTTGAGATTTGCTTGTCCTCAAGCAAATGCGCTTTTATTCTAATCAAAATACAAGTTAGGGGTCATTTAATGCAAACATAAAAGTAATTACAACAAATATTCGTTCCACTTCAATCATAATAAGCACGGAGATTACATACTAGCACCTCACAAGTAGTGTTTAGATACTCACATCTCTCAAGTGTCATCAAAATAAATCTCATAAATGAAAACGGAAAATATCTCTCACTACCTGTCATAGCAAATAGATTACCATAGGCTTGGGAAAGGATCGAAAACCTCCTCCACTAGGCGTAAGCACCTAAGATAAACTATCAAAGAGGGCTTTTAAATGGGTTATAACGTTAGGTGTAGGGAAAAGGAAAACACGGTTTTGTTGGATAAAGGATATTTTACTGGTGGCGAGTTAAAAATCTTGATCAATTACATGTACTATACAATGTTGCTAAGCCAAGACTAGACTCGATCTTAAGCTAAAAACGAAATAACAAAATAACAAAAACATAAAACAAACATAAAATGAAACGGGATGGTAGTCCGTATGTTTTTTTTTTTTTTTTTTTTTTACTTTTCTTTTTCTCATTTTTTTTGTATTTTTCTTGATTTTTCGATTTTTTTTTTTTTTTTTTTTTTTTTTTTTTTTGCATACACTTTTGCCCTACCATCCAAAATAATACAGCATAGGGGCATTGCATCCCCCTTACATTTGAACTTTTACATAACTTTACAAATACTAATCTAATGACTCGAATTAAGATAATTGAAACACTTGGAGTACTTTTAAAATATTTAGCACATATGGGGGTAATAAATGATGTTCTTCCCCGTTACTCCATTACACTAGTACTTTATCCATGAGTCCCAATCGTCCCAAAACAATATGTACAAGGATATGACTCGACTTAGCAACCATGTAATCAATTAGATAATTAACTTGGGTTTAAACAAATGTTGACACAATAATGCACTAAAGATGAGTGCATACAAGGTAGGCTAAGGCGATTTGGGTGTACATTTTAGTGGGGTGTAACAAATTCTTCCTTTAAGTAAGATGCTTAAAGGTCGAAACGAAAAGATAGGCTCTGAGGGGTGTACTAGGGGTATCGTGTACTAAAAATGAGTACAACGCAAAGGGTGTGGGAGAATTACTTGACCAATGTAGCCAACGTAATTATAACAAAAACACATGTGTAAAACAATGGGTTAATCCTAATGCCTCTTATCATGTAGTAAATCTAACTACACGAATGTAGTCTCACTTGTGGCCTTGGAATGGTCCTAACGCAAGTTCTAGAATCTAAGTGCTACCGGTACACACATCATAGCATAAATGCTTTTCCTACCAATTCTAGGGGCGAACCTCACATATTTGGGGTGGAAATTTTTTTAGTGGTACGGTTTTTTGTGCTAGTCATATAACTCCTATCCGTGAGACGCTCATTAAGATCAAAGTTTCACTCCTATATGTTGTAAAAAATTTTAAATTTGGCACTAAAATTACCCTAATCAAGTATTTCTCTCAGTTTTATTACACATCTATTATTAAACAAATAAAAATCAAGCGCAATTGTATTCTCTAAAATCGTACTTTTACCCTCCCCTTACACTTAAGATGAACATTGTCCCCAATGTTCAAATAACAAGATGTAAAAGTAAATAAGGTAAAAGAATGAAATCAAATACTCCCCTGATTCGCTCGTTGGATAGTGAAATCACACGGTTAAATCTTCTTCCAAGGAGAATGTTGAAGCTCCATGACTAATGCATCGCCATAAGCTTGATTCCATAAACATTTCCTTGTCCAAAATAACCTGTTAACCTGAGAAAACAAACACGAAAACCTGCATAACATCGGCGGGATAAAATCTATATATAAGGATATAATGCTTGTGGACTGATAATTTTGCAGATTCCTGGAGATTATAAGTTGGAGATTTAATAAAAACTTTTTATGAAAACAAAACTTTCAAAAATTTCTGGAAATTAAATCTGACGCCGTCAGGTTATAACCCCTGACGCCGTCAGAAATGACCTGACAAAAATTTTCATTTTAAGTTTCCGGAAAATTTCTGGAAAAACCTTTACCTTACTTCCTGGAAATCCTGCAAAACATCACTATGACTCGATACAAGCATTTGACTCAAACAAATACTAATATGTATGCTAATTTATTATTATTACGATTCATGTTAATTTGTGTTCTAATAAACCGATTTAGATTTCCCTTACACTTATCTTTTGCAAAATACCTTTATATGTAGTTAAGACGAAGTTAAAAACAAAATAAAGCATTTTCACAATTTAGTTTTGAACATGAATCAATAAGAATAAAAATTAAACATACATACGGAAACAAATAAAATCAAACAAACAAATAAATAAACACATAAAGCAAATAAAACAAATAAAGCTTGGGTTGCCTCCCAAGAAGCGCTTTTCTTTATTAACGAGTCTTGTAGCTAGACTCAAAGTCACGCACATTACGTGACTCCATCATCGGTCACGGTTCCTAGGCCATTCTCCTTCCCGGTTTTATATTCCGGTCCTAATTTCAAACAATCCTTGTAGAAACCGAATATCCTTTCCATAACATAGTCTACTCCTTTACTTCTATCCTCATCATTCCTATAGTAGACCGCTTGCTTAAGCTCCTTCTCAACATTTGACAAGTGTTGGAATTGTTCTATCTTATATGGCATTTGGTAGCTTACTTCATCGGTCTCATCCTTAAATCTAACTATCCCTAAGGAAGGTTCATAAGTCATTCTAGAGACCTCAACAAATGGTTTTCCAAAAACCACTTGAGTCAAGGATGCATCGACTATTGGGCGGATATCTTCTACAATTACAAAGTTGGTGACATAGGTGAAGTTTCCTACATAAACCGGTAATCCCTTAACTCTTCCCGTGAAGTTACTCATCCAACCCTTGTCAGGGAGCATCCTATACCCAAGTTGATTTTTCATTATCAAGTTGTAGTGGGCTCTAGTCATGATGTTTATGGGCGATCTAAGGTCGATGTAAGCTTTCCACACATGTAGATGTCCGATGTTGCATGGTATGTTGAGATTAGAAGGGTCGCCTATTTCTATGATTGGTCTACCTAGGAAGTATGGTGTCTCGGGGTCATCGAATAGGTTTGTATGATATGCACGCTCTTCCTTAGTGGGTAGCCTATTGAAGTAGTCCTCATCATCATCTACTTCTTCAATCTCACTTGTCCTAACTTCCTTATCAACCTCGACTTTCCTATCCTCATCCTTAGGTTCACTATTATCCTCATTCCTATCAATTGGTTTAATAGTGACAATGTTGACAAAGTGGACGTGTTTGGATGAAGAGGGGTCTTTTACTTGGGGTCCGCTATTTGTGTTCCTAGCGTCCTTATGTGGAGGTGATAACACTTGGTTATTGAGGGCTTTCAACAAGTTGTCAATTTTATCGGTCATCTCGCTTTGTTTTTGTTTGAAATCGGCTTCAAACTTGGCTAAACGAGCTTCTTGAGATGCCATAAATTGAGACATCAATCCTTCAAAGTTATTGGTACTACCATTGCCGGAAGGATTGTTGCTGAAAGTACGGTTCGAGTTGGAACCGCTTGATTGGAAACGATTAGGTGGGTTGGAAGAATTGGTTTGTTGAGAGTTTTGGTTTTGTTTCCACCTAAGGTTCGGGTGATTTTTCCATGAGGGGTTGTATGAATCACCATAATGGTTTGGCTCGGGTTTGAAAGTGTACCACTTGTCTCCCGCTCCGTCGGTACGCGAGGATGCGTAGTCCACAAAAGCTTGTTCGGGGAGTTCCATGCAATCACGAGTGTCGTGGGGACCACTACATAATTCACATGAGGAAGTGATTTTGTTCACTTGGCTTGAAGATTTAGGAGCCTCGTAGGATTTCATGAGAAACTTGACTTGGTCTTCAAGTTCTATGATCCTACGGTCAGAAGTGCTTGAATTGTTAGAAGGCAAAGATATTGCCTTGACCGTTTTATTCAAATCACGGGGATCACTCCAACTTTCGTTGTCATAAAGAGCAAGATCCTCTAGGAGAGCCCATGATTGTTCCGCACTTAGATCACGTAGCTTGCCACCGGCCGATTGGTCAATGGTTTGCCTCGTGGAGAGATTGATATGGTCATAGAAGATTTGGACTTGGAGCCAAAGTTCTATGCCATGGTGAGGGACTTTTTGGAGTAAGTCCTTGAATCGAGTCCATGCCTCGTAGAGGGTTTCGCCTTGACGTTGTTGGAACATCAAGATATCATTCCTTAGCTTGGTAGTTCTTCCCGGTGGGAAAAACTGAGCAAGGAAACGAGTGGTGAGATCATCCCAAGAGGTAATGGATCCTGCGGGTTGACGTTCTAGCCACTGACTAGCTTGGTCCCGCAGAGAGAATTGGAAGAGACGCAATCGGGTCGTCTCTCGAGTGGCAACATCAAGGTCTATAGAATCAACGATTTTAAGAAAGTCCTTGAGATGTTGATTAGGATCTTCAGAACGAAGTCCATGGAATGCGCATCCGCTTTGCACCAACCGGATGGTGTCGGATCGCAAGGGTGTGATATTGGCTCCTTGAGTGAGCTCAATGGTGTTTCGATAGCCATGGTGGCTAGGACGGGAATACTCTCCTAAAGTATGGGCTCTAGGAGGTGGTGGTGGTTGTTGTGGTGGTGGGTTGTGGGGGTTAAGGATATTACCATCTTCCATGATGTCGGATGGAATGGTTACGAACAAAGACACGAAGAAAATAGATAGACTAAAGAAAACCTAGAAAAATAAAATAAAAATCTCACTAGAAAGGAATCTAGTGAGTAGACCTAATAGAAATAAAAATTCAACCTAAACAATAACTATTCCCCGGCAGCGGCGCCAAAAACTTGATTGCGTGGTTTTGTAACCTTACAACAGGTTTTACCTCTCGAGGGATCTCAAGAGGCTTACAACCCACCAGGCAGTGTACCTGACCGATGTAGTATAGTGTAGTGGTAAGTACGGGGGATTGATCGTTCTCCACAGGGAATAGTGTTCGTTAGGTATGAAAGGCTACTCTAATTAGGTCTAAGGGTTGAGGAAGATTCTTTTTATGTTTTTATAGTTTTTATGAAAGCAAGTAAAATCTCGGTTTTGAAGGAGTGGGCGGAATTAGTTGCTAGTCAACTAACCCAAATGACTACGAATGCAAATAAAATAAAATAACAAAAATGAAATGTGGTGAGAAACTTATGTGTAGAGAAATGTGTTTACTTAGATTTCCTTACTCCCTAACTATCTTTTACCGGTTAATTAGTGTGTATTAGTCGCGTGGATGACGGGTGTATTCCTTAATACCATTCGTGGGGTGGCGTACTTACTTCCCCAACTCTACAAGCTCCTACTTCACTCCTATGTCGAGCCGGCTAGGAAGCTCCTAACATGGGATCACTAGAATTCGCTTGTGCATTAAATACAACCATAAAAACCTTTAGTACGCGTTTGGTTCATGTTTCTTAAGACGTTCAAGCAAGTTACCGAATAGGAAGTTAGCCAGTTTTCTTAAGCCTAACATAGATAAACAATCATCCAATACAACTAACAACACACTAACAACCAATAATCAATAGCTAGGTTTCATTAGATCTAAGCAAACACAAGATAAAATTAGCCTAACATGTTAAACAAAAGACAAGCATAAGATAGAATCAAACAACACATAGACATATTGAATGATTGATTGATAACTTATCTTTCAATGAAACATGGAAGATCTCAAGGCAAAAAGCCCTGAAAAAGTAGCTAAAATCGTCTTAGGGTTTTATCCCAAAATTCCACACACTAAGCTCTCCCCTAATGACAAAAAATTAGAAAACTATATATAGATTTTTGGATCTGACGGCGTCACCTTATGCATTGTGACGCCGTCACCTCGCCGCTTTTAGGGTTCCCGGGTGACCTTCTTGACGCCGTCCCTCTTTAGCTCTTCAAAAATCCATTCTGGCCTATCAAGGCTTGACGCCGTCGGATCATGAACGTGACGCCGTCCCCTTATGATTTAAGCCGTGACGCCCTTGATTTAGTTAAAGCGTGACGCCGTCAGAATTCTCATGCTAACTCACTGGCCCGTCATGAGTAAATTTCACATCCAACTTTTCTTGCCAAGGCATGACGCCGTCCCATGTTAATTGTGACGCCGTCAAGAGTAACTTTTAGCCGATTCTTGAGACTTTGCCGTTTTCTTCACTTTAATGCTCCAAAAACGTCCAAAATGCCTCCTTTTCCAGATTTCTCCTCAAAAGTACCTAAAATGACAAAAGGAACGATTTAGGGCAATATTTGATCAAATAAATACGATTTCGGGCTTAAATGACCCCTTAAAAGCGGTACACTTTTCGCCTCATCATGCCACTTCACTATACTACATCGGTCAGGTACACTGCCTGGTGGGGATTGCAAGCCTCTTGAGATCCCTCGAGAGGTAAAACCTGTTGTAAGGTCGCAAAACCACGCATCAAGTTTTTGGCGCCGCTGCCGGGGAATAGTTATTGTTTAGGTTGAATTTTTATTTTATTAGGTCTACTCACTAGATTCCTTTCTAGTGAGATTTTTATTTTATTTTTCTAGGTTTTCTTTAGTCTATCTTTTTTTTCTTCGTTTCTTTGTTCGTAACCATTATCATCCGACATCATGGAAGGTGGTAATATCTTTGATCCCAACAACCCACCACAACAACCTCCTAGAGCCCGTACCTTAGGAGACTACTCCCGTCCTAGCCACCATGGTTATCGAAACACCATTGAGCTCACTCAAGGAGCCAATGTCACTCCCTTGCGATCCGACACCATCCGGTTGGTGCAAAGCGGATGCGCATTCCATGGACTTCGTTCCGAAGATCCTAATCAACATCTCAAGGACTTTCTCAAAATTGTTGATTCCATAGACCTTGATGTTGCCACTCGAGAGACGACCCGATTGCGTCTCTTTCAATTCTCTCTGCGGGACCAAGCTAGTCAATGGCTAGAGCATCTACCCGCAGGATCCATCACCTCTTGGGATGATCTCACCACTCGTTTCCTTGCTCAGTTTTTCCCACCGGAAAGAACTACCAAGCTAAGGAAGGATATCTTGATGTTTGAACAACGTCGAGGCGAAACCCTCTACGGGGCATGGATTCGATTCAAGGACTTACTCCAAAAAGTCCCTCATCATGGCATAAATCTCTGGCTTCAAATCCAAATCTTCTATGACCATATTGATTACCACACCAAGCGTGCCATCGATCGAGCCGTCGGGGGCAGATTGCGCGACAAAAGCGCCGAGGAATCATGGGAAATCATTGATGAGCTTGCATCCGACGATGATGAATTGTGGCAAGTTTCCCACGACGTACGCTCGGCGGTCAAGACATATTCATTGCCCGATAAAGCCAATCAAATCACCGAGGAAAGCGTTAGTGAACTTGAGAAAAGGGTTGCATATCTTATGGAAAAGCAAAAGAGACCATTAAGTCCACATAAAGCAACAATTAACTCGGTCTCAAGCGTTAAGCAAATACCATTGTCCGAATCACCCCTTAGGGAAAATACTAAACCCTTCCATAAGCACGCTCAACCCAACTCACCACCTCAGGAACTTAGTCCAACATTCGAAGCTCGAATGAGAGAATACATGTCAAAACACTCCGAACGGTTGGCAAAATTTGAGGAAGCCGTCTACAAACAGAAGGAGGAAATGGAAGAGAAGATGGCGGAGATGATGAACCTCTTGAAAGAATACACAAATACGAAAGCTCCTGAAAAAGTGCTGGTGCGGAATGACGTTGAAGTTCCCAACACTAAATGTGTCAAGGCCATCTCCGTCGTCCAAGAGAGCGAAAATGATGAAAGAGGGAAATCGATAACTATGGAAGTTAACAAAATTGACCTCGTCCCACTTAGTGATGGAAACACCGATGCCTGCAACTGCGATTTAGACAAAGGCAAGGAGGCGCCCTCTAAGGAGCGCCAAGTGATAGAACCGCCTAAGTCACAACAAGTGAGGCATTACTTGAAACATGAAATAAACAAGGAGACCATAAACGATTGGGTGAGAAACTATCGACGTACTCATCTACCCAACAAGGAGTCCAAGAGAATGGAACCGGATGATGAATCCGACACATTACCCGGAGGGCAATTGTATGAGAACCTCATAAGACAAAAGTTGGTGGAAAAGCAAGAATTCTACGGGGTCTTCGAAATACCATGTAGCATTGGAAAACTCAAGTATCT
This sequence comes from Artemisia tridentata subsp. tridentata, assembly GCA_021014915.2. NCBI lineage: Eukaryota > Viridiplantae > Streptophyta > Magnoliopsida > Asterales > Asteraceae > Artemisia > Artemisia tridentata. Next base: position 467,581,754 of record CP139508.1, read on the forward strand.
GGATGCGGTAGCTGACTAAGGTTCCGACGCAAATTTGATGCCTTTATCCATTTATGTCCAGTTAACCGACGAACTGCCATCCATCACCCGTACTAAACTCTCCTTTGCAAAACATTCTTATGAGTACCCGTTAGGAATCGCGGAAGATGTGTTGGTCAACGTTGCCGGATTCCTGTATCCGGTCGACTTCATGATTATTGAAAGAAATGATATGAATATGCCAATAATCCTTGGGGCACCCTTTCTTGCTACCACTAGGGCACAAATCGATTACGGAAATAGTGCCATCCTAATGAAGAAGGGGAAGAAAACAATAAACTTTCCAACAATCTCACGTCATATACGAGGTGTTGCTCTACAAAAGAAGATGGAGGCGAACCCCAATATACTCCGTGGTAACGTTCGAGAGAAAATCCTTGCATGGGAGGCAAGGATTAAGAATTACAATGAAAATGAGATTAGAGAATGTAAGGGTGGAAATAACGATTATATTGAGGCTGATGAGCAGATCCATAACCCCGTTGAATTTACAAAAGGAGACTCAGTGCTCCTAAGGCATTCAGAAACAAAAGCACCTACCAATGAGCCAAGTCCCTGGTGGTACGGACCATTCACAATTAAAAGTCTACATCAGGATGGGGTAGTAAGCTTGGTCAGCAAGGGAGGAGGTGAAGTGACTGCGAATGTCGAGCGATTAAGACACCACCACCCTGATAACAAGGATTATATCTATCAGGGATACGTCATTATGAATGATGGAATCACGTAATGTACGTGACTTTGAGTCTAGCTACAAGACTCGTTAATAAAGAAAAGCGCTTCTTGGGAGGCAACCCAAGCTTTATTTGCTTTGTGTGTTTATTTATTTGTTTGTTTGATTTTATTTGCTTCCGTATGTATGTTTAATTTTTATTATTATTGATTCATGTTCAAAACTAAATTGTGAAAATGCTTTATCTTGTTTTTAACTTCGTCTTAACCACATATAAAGGTATTTTGCAAAAGATAAGTGTAAGGGAAATCCAAATCGGTTTATTAGAACAAATGAACATGAATCATAACAATATAAAATTAACATACATATTAGTATTTGTTGAGTCAAATGCTTGTATCGAGTCATAATGATGTTTTGCAGGAATTCCAGGAAGTAAGGTATAGGTTTTTCCAAAAATTTTCCGAAAACTTAACATGAGAATTCTGTCAGACCATTTCTGACGGCGTCAGGCTTTACAAGCTGACGGCGTCAGGTGTTAATTTTCTGAAATTTTTGAAAGTTTTGTTTTTCTTCCGGAATCATAAAATGCTTTATTAAATCTCTAACTTATAAACTCCAGGAATCTGCAAAATAATCATTCCACAAGCATTATATCCTTATAAAGATTTATCCCGCCGATGTTATGCAGGTTTTCGTGTTTGTTTTCTCAGGTTTAACAGGTTATTTTGGACAAGGAGATGTTTGCGGAATCAAGCTTTTGGCGATGCTTTAGTCTTGAAGCTTCAACATTACCTTGGAAGAAGATCTAACCATGTCACCTCTTTATCCACCGAACGAATCAGGGGAGTATTTGATTTCATTCTTTTACCTTATTTTACTTTTACATCTTGATTTTTGAACATTGGGGACAATGTTCATCTTAAGTGTAAGGGGGGTAAAATACGATACTTCAGAAAATGCAATTGCGCTTGATTTTCGTTTGTTTAATGGTAGATGTTTAATAAAACTGAGATAAATACCTGTTAAGGCAATTTTAGTGCCAAATTTAAATTTTTTTACAGCATATAGGAGTGAAACTTTGATCTTAATGAGCGTCTCATGGATAGGAGTTATATGACTAGCACAAAACCGTACCACTAAAAAAAATTTCCACCCCCAAATATGTGAGGTTCGCCCCTAGAATTGGTAGGAAAAGCATTTATGCTATGATGTGTGTACCGGTAGCACTTAGATTCTAGAACTTGCGTTAGGACCATTCCGAGGCCACAAGTGAGACTACATTCGTGTAGTTAGATTTACTACATGATAAGAGGCATTAGGATTAACCCATTGTTTTACACCTGTGTTTTTGTTATAATTACGTTGGCTACATTGGTCAAGTAATTCTCCCACACCCTTTGCGTTGTACTCATTTTTAGTACACGATACCCCTAGTACACCCTTCAGAGCCTATCTTTTCGTTTCTAACTTTAAGCATTTTACTTAAAGTAAGAATTTGTTTACACCCCACTTAAATGTACACCCAAATCGCCTTAGCCTACCTTGTATGCACTCATTTTTAGTGCATTATTGTTACATGTTTAAACCCTAAGTTAATTATCTAATTGATTACATGGTTGCTAAGTCGAGTCATATCCTTGTACATATTGTTTTGGGACGATTGGGACTCATGGGTAAAGTACTAGTGTAATGGAGTAATGGGGAAGAACATCATTATTACCCCCATATGTGCTAAATATTTTAAAAGTACTCCAAGTGTTTCGATTATCTTAATTCGAGTCATTAGAATAGTTATTTGTAAAGTTATGTAAAAGTTCAAGTGTAAGGGGAATGCAACGCCCCTATGATGTATTATTTTGGATGGTAGGGCAAGAGTGTATGAAAAAAAATCAAGAAAAATACAAAAAAATGAGAAAAAGAAAAGTAGAAAAAACATACGGACTACCATCCCATTTCATTTAATCATTCAATATGTCTATGTGTTGTTTGATTATACCTTGTTCTTGTCTTTTAATTAACATGCTAGGCTAGATTTATCTTGTGTTTGCTTAGATCTAATGAAACCTAGCTATTGATTATTGGTTGTTGGTGCGTCATTGATTGTATTGGATGATTGTTTATCGATGTTAGGCTTAAGAAAACTAGCTAACCTCCTATTCGGTAACTTGCTTGAACGTCTTAAGAAACATGAACCAATGCGTACTAAAGGTTATTATGGTTTTATTTAATACATGAGCGAATTCTAGTGATCCCATGTTAGGAGCTTCTTAGCCGGCTCGACATAGGAGTGAAGTAGGAGCTTGTAGAGTTGGGGAAGTACGTACGCCACCCCACGATTGGTATTAAGGAATACACCCGTCATCCACGCAATTAATACACACTAATCAACCGGTAAAAGATAGCTAGGGAGTAAGGAAATCTAAGTAAACACATTTCTCTCCATATAAGTTCCACCAACCTTTTCATTTTCAGTTATTTTATTTTATTTGCATTCGTAGTTAATTGGGTTAGTTAACTAGCAACTAATTCCGCCCACTCCTTAAAACCCGAGATTTTACTTTCTTTCATAAAAATATAAAAATACAAAAAGAATCTTCCCTCACCCTTAGACCTATCAGAATAGTTTTTCAATCCTAACGACACTATTCCCCTAGAGAACGATCAATCCCCCGGTACTTGCCACTTCACTATACTACATCGGTCAGGTACACTGCCTGGTGGGGATTGCAAGCCTCTTGAGATCCCTCGAGAGGTAAAACCTGTTGTAAGGTCGCAAAACCACGCATCAGTACTGTTTCATGAGTATATTTGAGACCAAAGTCAAAATGAACCTCTTTTCGGGAAACAAACAAGAGGGAGTGGGGGCAAGGTACATTTTCTGTTTAATTTGTGAATATGTGATTACGTTTTATGGTCCATGAGGTTTCAGTGATGGGTAGGAGTGTTAAAGATATTTACTAAAATTTGACATGGTTGAATTTAATTATACGCAGTATAGCAATTGCATTTTTCAGTTAATGAAGTTATGCTGATAATAGTATTGATAAAGCAGGGAATAAATATGCTTCTGACTAAGGATGAACATGTCATTGGCCGAACTGTAGCTGATAGTCGGTTCCAGATTTTGTCAAATCAAATAAGTCAACCGCATTGCAGAATATATAGGAAGAAAGTTACTACAGAAGATGAAGAGGGTCATAGACTCTTTAACTGCGGCTTTCTGAGAGATACCAGGTTGTTTACCTTAATGGAACTTATCTGGTTAATTATGGAGTATTGAATTTATTGACTATTAAATTTTTCACAGCACAAATGAAATGTATCTCAACTGGGAAAAGTTGAATAAGAACAGCCCTGAGTCGAAACTACATCATGGAGATATTATATCATTCGTAGCACCTGCTCAACATGGTAAGTTTATTTTACATTCTTTTTCTTTGGCTTTCTGGAACTTTGACCTATGATTAAAGTTATTATTTCTTCGTGGTAGCAGAAGTTGCGTATGATTTTGTGTTCCGAGAAGTTCTCAGACCTACGTCAGGAACAGATAGCAGCTCGCCGCTAAAAAGAAAAGCAGGTATGTACTTGCAGTGTATACTCCATTACTGTATGAAGTCATGTTTAGTAGGTTATGTGTAAAGTACCTTTATCTAAAACTCAGTTCAATACCAACGAATACCTTATTAAAAGGGACTCTCTTTACCTGATCAACCCTCCATGAATGACACCTCTCTTAGGATCAGTACGGGTTGTGTACAAGTCTTGAATGATCTCTTGCCTATGTGGTTGTGCAGAGACGAGGGCCTTATACTTTGTCACTTGTGGCTAGTCCATCGAAGCAACAACCTGCATCATAATAAAGAAAACACACTTCTAAGAACATCCACATTACACAAACGGGTCAAAACGGGTGGGTCGTGTTACGCATCAAAGTGGGTCAGATAATATATTACAGGTACATATGAGTCAGTACCATTACGACTTCAAACAGTTCGAATTAGCCTATATATTGTAGATTTAATAACATTATAAATAAATATTCACTAATGTATTAATTCAAGTTATAAACACCATTTAATCTTCAACAAAGAAACTTGACACTTTCATATTCAAACTTTTGATGGAAGGTTGAGTGACTTTTGACCTACCTTAGCTTCTTAAAAATTAGTAATTAACATCCGATGGGGTTTTGAATTGTAGGAGACAACGTGAATTCAAGGTTGCTATTAAATTTGCTGCGACAAAAGACATTGATCATCTTCGTCAGTTCTTAAGTGGTAGACAGCATGATAATCCTCAAGAAACCGTTTAAGCTCTTGATATTGTCCTAAGAGAAGCGGCTTCACATAAGTATGTTACTATTTTTCAATATTAGCCGTTTCTGTTCTAAGGATCAATTTCTAAATTGTGGCTATTTTACTGTTTATAAGGATCAATTTTTTAACGACTATTATCCATGGACGTATTTACTTGCACTTATGCAGGTACTTTCGTGCGAGTAGCAAAACAAGAGCCTATTTCGAAAGTGGTTTATTGTGCAGTTCCTGCATTGAGTCATGATGCTCCAAAACAGGTACGTGCTATATGTGTATACGCAGCTACATTATCTTTAAGATAGTAACTGTATTTTTGCTACAGAATATGCGTGATCAGGAATGCGGTGAGAGAGTTACTTACATCTTGAACAGTCTTAAAAAGGAAAAACTTGCTCCAAAGGTAAAAAAATAAAATATATCTGCAATCTGGAATCCATATGTTCTCGATTTCGCCTAGCTAATTGCATAACAGTGCAAGTTTGGTACTATTTTTCTGATATGTGTATATATATGCTTTTGAGTATAGTTTATGTTCATGACTTTGTTTATGTGAATGCGTGTTTATGTGTAAAGTTTCGTTTGTGTTTGTGCAGACATGTCAGCCAGGGCTTTCTATCGTGCCATGCTGGTATCTGATTTTGTTATGGAGTATCTTGGAAAAAGATATCAACGGCCACTTTCAGAACAAGATCGTATTAAGGCATTGTTTATAACTAACTATAATTAAACATTTTTATTATAATTTCCAAGCACATGGTTTATGTTTGAATATTCGATGTTTTTAATCTTAGGTCAAAAAAGCCTTGAGAAATATTCAAGGTGGAAGTCGTTAATGGTGGTTTTAAGAGAACTTACAAAGTTCAGAACATTACGAAGGAAGCTACCAGAGAGCTAACGTAAGCTTTACACATCGTTTTTATAGCCCTTTTGTTATGTATGAGTTCCAATCAGAGTCCTATACGGATTATATATATTTTGCTTTCATTTTTCCGTTTACAGGTTTTGTTGACTTGTCATTTTTCACAAGGTATCTATTTTGCTCAAATTTTATTTATCTAATTCTTTTCATATTATCGGCATGTTTGGCACACAAGATTGTTATTAGTAGATTAAACTTATTTTCAATAGCTATTTAAAAGAGATTCCAAATAAATAATGTTTGGCACACAAGGTTGGGTTTTGTTGCATCAGCCGTGTTCTTAGCCAAACGGACAGTTTATCAGAATGAAGTTACATGGGTGAGTGTCTGTTTTTCAACTGTATCAACTTATTTGGTTTTATTCAATTCCAGCAATTTTGTTTTGTTGATGCTATAATTTTATCATCTATATGTAGGACTTAAATTGATGTTGGTAAGTCAAAGTTAGCTAAGCAGAAAGCTGCAAAGTCACCAAAGATGTTTGAGTTCATGACGGTAGGTAATTTTCTTTTTCACATTATATTTTAATGTTCATTGTCAGGATGTGATTATGTTATATTGAATAAAACGAGCCATTGTCGTTTATATATGGATATGCTTTTGATAGAGTCTAAAGGAGGTGCTGCACTAAAGAGATTTGAATGGGGCTGTGGAGGTTGTGTGTTCAAAACGCAAATAGGACAAGATAAAAAAACCCACCAGCTGTGTGGAAACTCCATTGAGGTGAAGCAAGTACGAGCTGAGGTGAATAATCAAGTACTAACTGACGCGATTCGAGATGTCGGTCCCGGCATGTCATATACTGGTGGTGGTCAGCCACTAACACTTACCTCATCTCATTTAGTTAGGAAGGTTTCCGATGGTGAATTTGGCGAGGTTGAGCTTATTCCTATCGATCATGGCCTTTGTCTTCCAGAATGTTTAGAAGACCCATACTTTGAGTGTATTCATTAGCCTCAAGCATCTTTGCCTTTCTTAGAAGATGAACTTGAATATATAAAAAACCTCGATGTGGATCATGATTCTGAGATGTTAAAAACTGAATTACCAATGATAAGGGAAGCTTGCTTACGGGTCTTAACACTATGTACCACTTTTCTAAAAGAAGCAGCTGCATTTGGTCTCTGTTTATCCGAGATTGGCGAGATGATGAGTCGTGAATATAGATGCAAAAATCAAGAACCGAGTGAACTTGAACTTATATGGTTAGAAGCTATGCATCAAGTAATGGATTCACCTCATTATTCTGAGCAACAAAAACAATCTGATGGAAAACTTTCAGTTTTTGGAAAGCCTGCTATGGTTTCTAATCGGGCTTTCTCTTATAAGCAGTCATGTTTGGGTAAGAAAATTAAGGGAAACGAGCGGGTCAAAGTGGGTGGTATGGGTGTCAGGTCAAGTGCAAAGGAGTTGGTCGTGGGACCCACGAGTTTTGTGAAGGTGGGCGATATGAACGATGACGAATGGTGGTTGTTCATTGAAAAGTTTCAGAAACTTGCTGTTCCTGCTATGGCTGCTAGGAAAGTTTCGAGATTATGCATGAGAAGCACTCCAAGGCTTGGGAGGTCCTGCCAGTTTTGACAGCTTTTCCGGGTGGTTCATATATAATTGTCTACAAAAGTTGTAAGTGGTTAGCTTTAAAGAACATAGTATTAGTTCATAGTAAAATAACGAACTCTTCAAATGAATCATTATATTGTTTGTTGATATCGGTTTTGTCAAAAACTGCCAGCCTACCACAACCATCTGCATAACTACAATCACATGAATTATGAATATATATACACTTTCTGCTAAATGAATCAATGATCATCCTTTTCTTTTCAATGTTCATGTCAATACAATATGATATTACTATCCTATGATTTTTTTTTTTGAAAGGATTTTTTTTTGAAAGGACTATCCTATGATTAATAGTCTGAAATATTCAATATTGAGCAACAAATTTATCCAAGTTAAATGCAGGAGATTACTGTTGGTATTATTATGTTGATATTTTGATGAGCATTGTGGCATTGAGCAATATAATTAATAATTATTAAGAATTTGTTTTGATTTGAATAGTCAAAAACTTGAATAACTCTACTGAATCAATGGTCATATATATAGTAGCTAAATATGACATAAACATAAGAGATCAATGATCACACTAAAGACACTGATATAACAACTACTCTATTACAACATTTTATAATCATATAGGTAATAATTTTCTTATATCATAAGACAGGGGATAATGCATGCATTTGATTTAATATATATTTTTAGTTTTAATATTTCTATATCATCTATTGAGGCAGACATATAAAGTAACTTATTACATTAATTATTAAATATATAAGATCATGTTTGGCAGCTTGGAATAAAAAAGTGAATGGGATGAACATTGATCATGGCACCTTGTCAGATAATTGTGTTGGTAGTTTTCGATGGGAATGTATATGAGGTGCTGCACTAAAGAAATTTGAATGGGGCCGTGGAGGTTGTGTGTTCAAAACGCAAATAGGACAAGACATATAAAGTAACTTATTACATTAATTATTAAATATATAAGATCATGTTTGGCAGCTTGGAATAAAAAACTCACCAGTTATGTGGACAACTCCATTGAGGTGAAGCAAGTACGAGCACCAAAGATGTTTGATTACCGGTGATCGTGAAGCATGATAATAGTCGTGAATGAAGTGCAAAGGTGTGTTACAAAATTCTCACCATTAACTGCCTCAACACACTATTTTCGAATGTTAGATTTTATTCTTTCCAGAGTTCTATAAATAAAACATGTTGAATATGAGTTAATTTTTTATTATAGCAATATGCAACTTTTGGTTTTTACTGAACAGATTGTGAAGTTTATGCATTTTAACACACTCTTGATGTTGTCCACCGCTTGACCCGTATTCTTTTTAGGCAAATCATCTAACCTTACCAACATGACCTGTTATGGATAAAAGATAACCCAGATCAACACATTTACATGTAAACGTATCGAAATAACTGTCTCTTAAAACTCAACGTCTAAACATAAACGTCACCAAACAACTAATTAAGCTCATTCATCTTAATAGCATTAGCTTCTTTCTCACGAGCACCACCTTTCACTTGAAAAAACAATGCTCCTAACAGAAATTGTGCAATTGAAAAAAAAAATCAAAGTACAAATGATATTATAAATAATTATGACAAAGGTGGCAAATAAATAGGAAAAAAATATTTTGTAACTTATACATATTAAAATACTACATGTCAAGAGACTCTATTAAACATAACATCTTAAAAAGACAATATATTCACATATACTCTTTTAATGTCAATAAAATATTTTAAATGTGTACATAAATAACAATAACATAACTTATTTACGTAAATTACAAGTCACGCCCGCCCATCGGGCGGGCTTTGACACTAGTGTGTATATATATATATATATATATATATATATATATATATATATATATATATATATATATATATATATATATATAAGTGTTATGATATTATAAAATCCAACACTAAGTAAGGAAAATGTAGGTTTGGGGCTTGTCCATACACAATCTCAAATGGGGTAGTCTGCGCAGAGCTGTGGAAATTGGTGTTGTACCAGTATTCTGCCAAAGATACCCATTTGACCCATTCCTTGGGCTTCTCACCAGTCATGCACCTCATGAAGCATTCCACACATTAATTCACTATCTCTGTCTGTCCATCAGATTGTGGATGATAGGCAATAGATAGGTTTAATTGCACCTTCATCACCTTGAACAATGATTGCCAAAACTAACAGATGAATATCTTGTCTCTGTCACTAACAATAGTGTTTGGCATACCATGTAGCTTGTATACATTATCCAAAAATACTTGAGCTACTTGGCTTGCAGTGAATGGATGACTCATGGGAATGAAATGGGCATATTTACTGAGTCTATCCACCACTACAAACAATACAGTCTTTCCCTATGATTGAGGTAAAGCCTCAATAAAATCCATTGAAATATCATTCCACACCTTAGTAGCTTTTCTCATTGAAACGTTAGTAATACGTGTGTACAAGAACGAAGTACAAGCATACCTTTGCTTGTGTTCTTTTACCCATTCGACTAAGTATTAGTCGAGTTCACTAAACCCTAATTTAGGGTTTTACTAGTTCTTGGTTGATCGATTTCTTGTTTTGCTAGAAATCAAAGGTACGCATATTCTTTTAATTCGGTTAATTAAATTACAAGTATTAGATATTTACTTCCGTTGCATGCTTTGATGTTTCATGTTTATATATATAAGTGTTATGATATTATAAAATCCAACAGTGGCATCAAGAGCCGTTAATACTGTGTAATTAATTACCGAAACACATAAAATTGGATCTTTATGATTATTACATGTTTATGGTGTTCTAGGGTTTTAAAAATTAGTAAACCCTAATTTTTCTTATTAGGGTCAATCACCCTTAATTTTATTAATTAGGGTTTTAGTTTTGTAAAACTTGTAGAAACCCTAGGTTGCATGTAATTTTTTTTATGTGGATAATTAATGAATATTTGTGATATGTCATTAATTGATATGCGTCCATTAAGACTTGATTATTGTATATAATAAGTGCTATGTGGGAATCCAAGACGAAAACATGCATGTTTTGTCATGGATTATATTGGACTTGTAGTAATTGTTACTTGTTTTTTTTTATTACATGCTTTTATTATGCGATTAGAATTAATTAGGGTTTTAGTAATAAAAGTGTATGACATGTTTAATTACTAAAAATTAATTAATTATGTAACTAGGGAAGACCTAGAATTGGGGAAGACCCCATATGAATCGTATATTAAATCAATTATGTGTGTTATTGTATATATTTATCGTAGGACTTACGCAACCAATTTATTGGTGTATGTGGTCCATTGGTACCTAGCTCGAAAACCAATGGGAGTCTTAGATCAATATATACATGTTAATTGATTTGTTTAGCATGTACATTATTTAAGTCGTTTATTTTTATTAATTGCGTATTTGTTTATATATATGTTTTTGACATGATTGTAAGCAAAAGGGTAATTTTCAGAATAGAAAATAAACTGGACTTAATAATGGTGTAATATGATTTTAAACTTTTAAATCTTAAACCTTTAATTGATTGATGCAACTGTACCAAAATGGTCGAACGGCGGACCTAATTTTGACAAACTATAAGGTTGGTTTCGCATTAAATTGTGGCCTCAAAGAGACTCCATTCTGTCTCTCCGCCCGCTTGTGCGTCAAATTAGACTTACCAAGTACAACCATTATATGTACGAAGCATCTTAAGGCAAAGTTGTAAGTTTCTCAACGCCATCAATTAAAACTTTGTTGATTTAAGCTTAGTAAAGAAACTAATGAGTAAAAGTTTTTCTTGAAACATATGATACAAGATGAATGCATGACATCTTTGTACATATTTTGATAACACACATCAAAATTACTGCCCTTAATTTAAGTTATATGACATCCAATGAAACGGAAACACCTGAGATTACTATTTACGTTATGTGAGACTTAGCTAGATGGTAATCAAAGGGTAAATCTCCATTTGTCGTGGGACGAGCATGGAAGTATTTGCAGTTTCTTAAGTTGGTTAACTTAATTGAGTTGATAGTGAGACCTAGTCACTCAAGGCATAAAGATGGGGATAAAACATGCTTACATTTGCAACTGAGGTTGGCAAAATATGTAAATCCCAAAATTCTAGGAATTGCAATTTGAGATTGGCAATTGAGTTCGACTCGTACCTTATTGAGTACTTTCATTACTAGCAGCCCTAGCTGATGTGATGAAACTATGTCAATTTATATCCTAATTTTCAGTGGAAATTAAATGGTTAAATGTTAATTTACCGTGGGTATTTAATTTTCTTGAAAAATTGTATTATCGAAAATACTAAAATTGAATTTTGAAAATTCTTTTAATAAATGCAACGTTAAAACCGTAAACGTGGGGCATTCTTTTAGTAGTAATTTGATCTACACCCGTAGGGGTTTTTGGCTAGAGTCAACTTTACTAAAAGAATAAACCTAGTCTACTTTCTTTTAAAAGAGTGAGACTTAATCCTATTCCTTTTCATGAATGAGAAATGTATGATAGGAAAATTAGAATTGTCTGAATTCTAAGAAATAACTCATAGCAAATTTTTAATAGTTAAGAAAACTGCATATTTTATGAGTTATTAAAATTAGAAGCTAGACTAGTTACCGCAAAATTGGTAAAAGACAAACTAGCATACTTTGTCTAGTTGTTTTGCTTTGACCGTTTAAAGGTGTTACATACCATTATGGGGACGGTAGACCTATTAAGGAAGAAATTGCATGCCCAATTATTTCCAAGTTAATTGCATTTATGGATAATCCATCATTTACAAAGTAGAATACATTCTTTGAGTACCTAAGTAATTGTTACGTGTGGGATTCCTCAAAGATGTAGGAAAGTAAACAACACACTATTTACTTTTACTGGTTGTAAAACACTTATTATGTTGTCAAATCGGGTGGGAGCATAGTATTGTAATTACTGAATAATGAGTTAATGTAATGATCTGTAATTCAGTGGGAGCTACTAGCTTTGATATCTTGGTAGTAACCCGGATTATCTCTAGAATCTCTTGAGATAATTACTTTTTAATTGTAGACACTTGTGGTTTTAAGGATAGTCATGTACGTTTCCTTACTAGACAAGGTGGTCCTATATCTACTAATATCTATGAGACAATCATATTGATCACATAAACAAATGATTGACGTGTTGTTTATCTGATACATGATGTTATTCCATGTACAAGTGAGAGAAATCTTTATTGTGTGCAAGCAACAACACAAAGGAATATGATTTAAAGGATTCTCTTGACTGCAAGGTAAGAGATTAATGTTCTAATGTGATTTATTCACATCTAATTAATAGAACACTTGGAGTTAATATCTAGCGTAAGTGAGACCTTGACATAGATATTAATGACAAGGTAAATTACATACTTTCATTACTAGCAGATCTACTGATGTAATGAAACTATGTTAATTTGCAAGTTTCTAAATTAGATAATTATTAGAACAAGTGTCAATAAGATAATAAGACTACTTCAAACTGAATATTTATGTATTATTGCAATGACATAAATAAATGAAGTAATCTAATACTACTTCAAATTTGAATATTTATGTATTCTTGGAATGTCATAAATATATGAAGTAGTAAATTAACTTGAAATTGCTATTGAAACCAAATTGTGGTGTTCATGATTACTTTAGTTATACATGTTTATATTTTATTGTAAAGATATAAATATGAAGTCTTTTATTGCTATAAGACTTATAATAAAGTAAGACGTTAACTTGTTATGTTTTTTAATTAAGACATATACAAGAAGTCATTGAATTGATCAATGATTTATAACGTATAATGGGATAATAACAGTTTATGTCTTCTTGATAAGACATGGACATGAAGTGACTTGGTCAAAAAGTACTTATGTTATATAGCATGCAATTGGCTTGGAAATTCTATTATACCATTAACTTGACTTAGTTGGTAAATAGGTAAGCCAAAACGAAATATATTTACCTTACATATTGTAAGATTGCCTTACAATATTAATCCTAATGAAATACATAATGTTTATGGTATGTTCAGTTAGGAAAATCAAACTCTTGTAATATTGTTTGATTAAAGATAACTATATCTTCTATTCTTTCAAAAGTTATCAAGGTTAGAAAATTGAGTAGTGTATACTCAATTAGACTCCAACCTAGAAGATTAATAAGACACCATTTATTATGGAATGTGATGAATCACAAGTCTTAAAATTGAAGTTCGAAATTTGTTAAACTGCTTTTGAGTAGGTCATTAACAAACTTGATGTAAGGAACTGTTAATATGTATTTGTAATGTCCCAAAAAAGAACAATATTGTGTTGCTCTACTTGCTAAGTATTTATAGATAATCTATAAATTGCAAAAGGCAAGTGGGAGATTTTATCTTGAAAAGATAAAATTACAAGATACATAATCTTCTAAAAATACACTAGCAAAGTCATGATGAGGATTAAACATGTTAATGTTAAATCTCAAGATGATGGAATTCTCATTCATAGATCCGCAAGGATATCTCAAATATATGTATAATATGTTGAGGATTATGAGTTACAGGATTATGGTAAACCTGTTGATCTTTAAGATGAATTGCAAATATTGAATTTGGCAAATCACTCATACTATGAATGATGAGATGCAGTCCAGAAAGATAACTAGTTTTGGAAACTTAGTTAATCTTGAACTCTATAGTTACACTATAAAATGAAGATGAGTTTCTACAAAGGAAATGAAAATCCTAGAGATTTAAATTTTGAGTAGAAATCATAATGGACAAAATTTTGTATACATATTTAATGTATGGAAAGATTATTAAACACACTTAAGCAATTAACTGTGATTGAAATTCTTTCTAGGCACATTAAATGTATAAAGATTATGATTGTCATTCTTAGTTTCATTTATATGAAATTAACAATGGAATATCAAAACTCTTTCTTGAGTAATTACTTGTGCGAGGACGATAAGTAATTGAAAGGAGTATTTGAATTCAAATAATCTTTATAAGTATACAAAGTGCAATCATTTATGAATGGATTAATGCATGCATCTAGGAGATATACTTATATTTAGTTATTAAATCATAGTATTGATTTATAATTAAAATAAGATATTTCTTAATATTTTTCTTATTTCATATATGTTGTATAACATATAGGAAGTAACATTCCATTAACATTAAAATGTTAAGTCTTAGTTTGGAATGAAACTTCACGTGAAGATTTAGGAAATAAACATACAACCTTGGAATATATGTTTATTGTTATAAACATAAGCGGTAAAATAATTGATTCTAATAAACATGATATACTATTAGAAAGTCTAGATAGAAACATATCTTTGAAAAGATAACACATGAATAAAATCTAAGTTTGACACAAGGATTTTCATGTACATCATGTTATTTGTTGTATCATGCTTGATGAAAGATGATTTGACAACATTAATATCTAATTGAAAGTTATTAGATAACTAAGTGTAATGGATATGGTTGGATATAGAATTAACATCCTCATCCTGGAGTTGCTCTTAAATTCTAAGTATGAACCATATGGCAAATTGTTGCGTAATTGTTATAGCCGACAAATCTTGAAAGATTTGAAGGTATCAAAGATTACACAATGGATATTAAAGTTTACGGAGTTTTAAAGAGCATATTGTTGTTTGCATACAATGATGCTAGTAAAATTGAGATGACACTCAATACTAGTCATGGTGGGAGTTCATCCTTATTAAAGGCCATGTGTACTAGTTATGCTCAATATGAGCATAGTTGCATTATACATTAAAGAATTTGAATACTTTAAACTATAAAAGGTTTGGTAGTTTAATTGTCATAAGTTCGTGGTTGAGGATGTCACGCATTTTATGAAATATTATGTGGCATTATCAAGATAGTTTAATGCACACATACAAGAACTTCATCAATTGAATTCTTGAAATAAGTTTTCTCAAAATTATGATAGATCAAAGTTGGTTGATTTATGTCTTGTCAACAAGTATGGTTGTTATAGCTTGAGACATAATTCATCAACTAGTATTTTCATGCATTGATCTATTTGGTATTTAGATAAGGGATGTTAAGCAATTATTATTTACAATGAATTAAAGTACTTGGTACGTTTGTTTTCATTAATAATAAATTGTATCCTTTATTTGCATGTTTAAATCCGTGAATAACTTATGTTATTCTAAATAGTCCGTTGTCAATCAATGATATGGGAATATTATTGAATTAAGACAAATCTGAGTTTTGGTAGAATATACTTAAGTATATTGATGCGTTGGACATGCCAAATTCACATGATATTCAATAAATGAATAAATTGAATATAGGACAGATCCCAACCACATGATTATACTTTATGGATCTTTGTCATTAAAGTAAATCATGAATATTTATCCTCAGACTTGAGATACCAGATAACAGCTGCGGATGTAGCTCATTTTCTGTAAGATAGTCTAACGCTATCCATAACTGGTAGTTATAAGGGCTATTTTCAGAGGTGATGCAAAGTTCAAGGGTTATGCTTGTAGTCAAGAAAGGATTTGTTCCTTCAAATTTGTTTTGAAGTATAATACTACTGGGCCCCTCGTAGGGTTGACAAGATGTTTGTGCGGCCGCACCCAAGATCTATCTGGAATACGTTCGGATGATTTGGTAATCTTGATCAATTATAAATAACGAGAAACAGAATAGTCAATCATGGAATGAATTAGATCCATATCCATATTAACGTGGTATTAGAAACAAAAGGAAAAGTATGATGATGATTCATCAAAAGTTTTTTTCCAGCAAACCACACTCAGGGTCGTTCTTGGGGCATTGGGGTGTTATGCTAGACTAACCAATGTCATTATTATATTAATGCATATCTAAGTGGGAGCTGTTAAGTTTGTTGATATAAATTAATATATGTATGACCGGATTCGAACACGAGACTTCGGGATTGCACACTTTACGTATGAGTTTCAATGTTTTAATAATTAATATAATAAGTTATGTTTAATTATTAAATTCACAAATAAACACTTAACGGACATTAGTACTTAACGAGTATTGACTAACGGTCGTTAAATGTTAAAGGGAGACGAATATTAGGAAACAAGCCAAGAAAGATCTAGAATCCCTTGGGCTTACCCATATTCGGCCGATCAAGGAGGGGGGGGATTTCCTACCCTAGCTTGGATAACAAGTTGATATTAGTATAAATACAAGGCCTCTTGTATTCATTCTATTCAATCTTGTTCCTAAGCAAACCCTAACTTCTTCTCTTCCTCTCCTCCCTTGTGCTCAACCGATCGGCCCCCCCTCCTATTCCTATAGGATCGATTTTGTTGGGTTCAAACCAAGTGTTGGGTTTATTTTGTGATACAAGAACTTAGCTTTTCTCATTGAAACGTTAGTAATACGTGTGTACAAGAACGAAGTACAAGCATACTTTTGCTTGTGTTCTTTTACCCATTCGACTAAGTATTAGTCGAGTTCACTAAATCCTAATTTAGGGTTTTACTAGTTCTTGGTTGATCGATTTCTTGTTTAGCTAGAAATCAAAGGTACGTATATTCTTTTAATTCGATTAATTAAATTACAAGTATTAGATCTTTACTTCCGCTGCATGCTTTGATGTTTCATGTTTATATATATATATATATATATATATATATATATATATATATATATATATATATATAAAATCCAACACTAAGTAAGGCAAATGTAGGTTTGGGGCTTGTCCATACAAAATCTCAAATGGGGTAGTCTGCGCAGAGCTGTGGAAATTGGTGTTGTACCAGTATTCTGCCAAAGATACCCATTTGACCCATTCCTTGGGCTTCTCACCAGTCATGCACCTCATGAAGCATTCCACACATTAATTCACTATCTCTGTCTGTCCATCAGATTGTGGATGATAGGCAATAGATAGGTTTAATTGCACCTTCATCACCTTGAACAATGATTGCCAAAACTAACTGATGAATATCTTGTCTCTGTCACTAAAAATAGTGTTTGGCATACCATGTAGCTTGTATACATTATCTAAAAATACTTGAGCTACTTGGCTTGCAGTGAATGGATGACTCTTGGGAATGAAATGGGCATATTTATTGAGTCTATCCACCACTGCAAACAATACAGTCTTTCCCTATGATGGAGGTAAAGCCTCAATAAAATCCATTGAAATATCATTCCACACCTTAGTAGGGACTAATAGAGGCTGCAACAAGCCAGGTGAAGCTGTTAAATCAGACTTGTTCCTGTGGCAAACATCACATTCAGCCATAAACTTTTTGACTGCCTTCTTCATACTCTTCCAATACAATACAATCCCCATCTTCTTTGTGGTCACTTGCACCCCTGAGTGGCCACCAATTGGATCACCATGGAAGTATGACAACAACTTTTTCTTCAATTGCTCATCATTCCCAATCACTAACTTCCCTTTTCTTCTTAACTCCCCATTGCTCCATGTATATTTGCTTCCATTGTATGCCTTATCTTGTATCTTCTTAATCATATGTTGTAAGTCCACATCATTAGTCCAGCTATCCTTGATTAACTGCAACAGGTCACTTGTCACTGTACTGAGGACAATAGAACATAGTTCAGCACCATTAGGGATCCTTGAAAGTGCATCAGCAGCAGTATTATCACTCCCATTTTTGTAAGATATCTCATAGTCATATCCCATGAGTTTTGGAAACCACTTAGCCTGAAATGGTGTTGTCAACCTTTGATCCAAAAGGTATTTTAGACTGAAATGATCAGTTTTGATTTTGAAGTGCCTATCCAAAAGATACCCTTTCCACCTTTCCAATGCCATCAATACCGCATAAAACTCCTTCTCATATGTGGATAAGGCTTGATGTTTGGGTGACAATGCTTATCTAAGATAAGCTATAGGATGGCCACCTTGTTGCAAAACAGCTCCAATACCCATTCTTGAGGCATCAGTCTCAATGGTGAAAGTTAGGTTGAAGTCTGGTAAGGCTAAAACTGGAGTGTTCATCATGGCCACCTTTAGTCTTTCAAACGCTTCTCGTGCATCTTGGTCCCATTTGAAGGCAATTTTCTTGGTTAAGGCTGTCAAGGGCTTACTCACCACTACATAATCCTTGATAAACCTTCTATAGTAGCCTATTAATCCCCAAAACCCTCTCAATTGCTTCACATTAATTGGAGTTGGCCACTCTTGCATAGCTTTAATTTTAGAAGGATATGTAGAAACCCACTCTGTTGAAATAATATGCCCCAAATACTCCACTTGTTTAGCAGCAAAAGCAAACTTACTCATCTTAGCATACAGGGTGTTTGTAACACCCCCAAATTTGATTTGTGGCAGCGGAAGATTTATTTGGGTGTTACTGTGAGGATCGAATGTGAAATCATAGAAAAAACAGCCTAAGATGGCATTTTTAATTTACATAGGTCCATAATACAAATTCAGTTATAAAACATTACATCAGAGTACATTATTTTAACTGAATTACAACTTATTTTACACCATTTATTGAAGATAGGGTATGCCTGCTCCATGCCTTGCCGTGCTCCTTTAGTTCCCTGAGATACATGCTTAAAAGTCAACATAATGTTGAGTGAAATCATGGAGTTTGTAGTTTAAATATCAGTTCAATCACAAGTAAGATTGTATTGAAGATACAATCAGTTTAAAAGATTGATATTGCAGTTCATATATTGCCCTAAGTCTCATGACACGCAAACGTTAACAAAGTACCGCCTAAACGGAGGTGCACACCAAATTAATGATGAAAATTTGCCCTCGTGTAATAGGTGATTTTTCCAATTCCTATTTCTCTCAAATATAATGTATCGCGACTAATACGACTAGCAAAAAGCATTCCGTCACAGTATTAGTGGGATAGGTCGTCAACCTCTAATAGATTTATTCATTATATTCGCGTTCACCGCAGTGATTAATGGCTCATGATAAAGGGTCTTGTGGCAATAAGGTGTACTTAGGCATATATCAAGTCAGGTAGCATACAGAAAAATACTTGTGATTTATTTATAGCATGTATCCCCCTCACGGAGTTTAAAAATTATAAAGAGTTTAAAAAAAGTGAGGCCATGACTCACCTTATGCGTTCCTGGTGATGGTAAAAATAACTCAGAGGTGATTACAACAACTTCGATATAGAACCTGGTAAATATATATAAATACTGAGAATCTTACTAATCTCTATTGGTGTGTGTGTATGAGTAGTGGATGGTGATTAACTAATGATCAAATCATTGTGAGTGAAGGTGTAATATGATTAGGGTGCTTGCACATCTCGTAAGATCATATCCTCAACGATTAAATAAGATATTAATATGAAATATTTCTATCGCTATTACTAATATGCAAATGTAATGCAATTATGCATAAAAAGTAAAGATATGGTGCAAAAATGAAAAAGAAGATAAGAATGACAAGTTAGTACAGTTGGTCCTTGATTCTTCCTAGGTTTTACATTTTATACCCTAACCGGAATTCGCGTTACGTCGTTAGTCTTTATTCAGTCCATAGTTCGGTAACAGTCCAATAATTGTCCAATAGTCCATATAAGACTTGAAGTTCAATAATATGTCAATTTCAGTCCTTTACAACTGTTTTTACAGCTTTAGTTCCTTAGTTTCCAGGTTTGGCAGTTTTAGTCCTTTTCGGTTAAATCGCGTTACATTTTTAGTCCTTTTCGCATATAAATGACGGGAAAAATATTCTGAAAATTTTTATAACTTTATTAAGTTTATTTTAACTTATTTCACTTTATTATTTCAGAAAATAAATTATTTTTGCACTAATGGGCTCCTTAACGATTTGTAACATAGCCCGTTAAGAGTTTTAGAGGCGAGGGCGTGAAAATAGTTTTGGGCTTGGATCTAGACTATTTTTAAGATTCTAAAAATATATTATTTGGGCCTGTTGGACCTGATTATCAAAAATTCTTGTTGGGCTTGGTTTTTGGCCCAAACCGAATGGTTATGTTACTTTCTGAAAACAGTTGCTAGCTATATGTGATGGTCGATCCTAGTTGAGTTGTTTTGAGTGTGATAACATGCTTATGAGGTCGAGTTTTGAACATGAAAACTATAGTTTGCTAGCTTGACATTCGTATGATGTAAAAATATGGATATGTTATTTATGAGATTTCGAAAATATAATTAAAGTTTTTGGGTGGGTCGCATGGAGTAATTTTTGTGGAAAGTTCTATAAAACTTCCTAAGTGTTTACACCATTCGAGTAGCATTAAAAAGGATTTAATTTAGGTGTCGAGATGGGTTTATGGAAGGGATCTTAGAACACGAAATATGTAGTTTGCCATGTGAGCTATCGAGAAAGATAAAATATTTGGGTTTTGTATGAACGGTTTCATCTTAAATAAGTCGTGAAACAGCTGGTTCGAGTGGATTTCTTTAACTAGTGATGTCTTGAATATTTTTCTGTTTTCTTTTTATCCGGTTTAGCGGGGAGTTTATAGTTTATGTTCAAGGTCGAGTTAAGGTGATATTCAAGGGGTGATCATATGTTAACGTGACATGGTTGGTTTGATCAAGTTAAGGTTCGACATGCTTCCTTTTGTTAACCCGGTTGAGCTCGAAGGTTTTTAATATTCGAATAACGAGTGCATGCAACTAAGTAAAGTGTTACTATATACGTATTTGAGTAAAAACAAACATGATAATGCATGGTGTGTTTTATATGTTAACATGTGAGATAAGTTGGTGACTGTATGGTATATATAAAGTAAAATGGATACAGTTCGAGTGTAGTATGGAGTGTGTATGCATGCAAGTGAGTATGAAGTACATATTAAAAGGAAATGAAGAACTTACAACACCTTTGAGAAAAGGTGGTGGAGACTTTTGGCTTGTCGAAACACGAAATGAACAACCTATTTTCTTTGGACGTTCTACTCTTACACTGGTTAAGTTCCTTGGGTCGAACAAAGGTAGTTTTAATTGAAGGTATGGTGATAGTGAAATAAGGGTGAAAGTGGTTGTGGGGGTTTGAATGAAATACAAAGAAAGGCTAGTGAGTTGAATTGGTTATTATGTGACTTGAGCGGATTGTTTTTGCTCCCACATACACGACAGGAAGTGGCTATAAGTTTAAGGAATATGGTGACTGTGATGAAAGGTGATGGTGATAGAAGATTGGCAACGAACGAATAGGAGGGTTTATATAGAAAAAATATCTCAATTATCTTGACTATTTGACTGATGATTACATTGTACTGTGGGTGAAGGACACTTGTGTGATAGAATGCTAGTTTAGGTGTAAGACTTTTGTGAATTTGGCTGCTAGCCTTTATACTCTTCTTGCTTATTTGGTTCCTTCGCCCTTTTCTCACACGTGGAAGTTACAAGTTGAGTTTGTATTCTATTTTTGTATTTGTAATGATCTATTTTAATTAACAATGTGGCTAGTGGTTTGTGGGATTTATCGAAGCTTGATCATGGTTTGGTTCAAGATATGTTTGGTTCGAATTTTTGTAAATGGGTGTATGATAGTGTTTAGTTCGAAATGGAGACAATTAAATCAAGTGTTATTATTGTGCTAATCATTGGAAATTTTAGTTGAGTTTTTGATATTACCTTAGTTAGTTTCGTGGTACGTTGGCATGTGTATGATTAGGTGAATGTCGGGTTTGATATTAATAAATATGTCGAGTTTCTAAAAGTGGGTATCGAGCAGTATTAAGAGCAAAGGAAGAAAGAAAAATGTAGATGGGTTACTGAAACATTCTTGTTGTCGAGGTGATGGTGGGGTGTGATGTTGGGTTGGTTTTTATTGGTTCACCATGTGTAATGGTCATGTTGGTTCTATAAGCTTTGCGTGGGAGTTTCAGCATATATGTTTGTGTCGATCGGTTAAAAAGAAAAGGAATAAAGAAGTGCAACAATTAAAAATAAATGGGTCGAGTGGCTGTGATGATTGTTTGGGTTGGCAATTGGCTCGATGGGCATTTTGATAACAAGGCTAAAGGATTGTGGTTGGGTCGAACGAATAAGGCCCAACTTGGTTTGTAGAAGTAATTTAGGATTAGGTTTATAGTTAGTGTTATTAGGGTTTATTGTTTTAGTTAAATAGATGTAGGTGATATTAACTTTGATTAAGTGTAGTGAATGAACTTGTCGAATATAATTACTTTTCGTTGTGTATAGGAAAGTGATGTTGCGTCGGAAAATATAATATCTAGTGTTGGTGTGTTAAATATATATATGTGTATATATAATGCATGGCCATTAACAATAATAACGAAAAATTTAAATTTCTAGCAAAAATAGGCGTTAGGAAATAGTAACTCGAGATTATTATTAATCACTAAGATTAATTACAAGGGTTTTTCACAGGGTCTTACAGTACTTCCCTCCTCATTCGAATTCCGTCCCGGAATTCAAGTCTAAAATGGCTACTAAGAGTGATTTACGGGAATAAGTGTGGATATTTCTCACGAATTTGATCTTCGCGTTCCCATGTGTACGTTGGTCCTCTCTTAGAGTCCCATTTTACTTTCACAATAGGAATACGGCTTTGCTTGAGTTGCTTAACCTCTCTATCCATTATCTCTACGGGTTCTTCTGTGAATACAAGTTTGTCGTCCAGTTTAATCTCCTTCAGTGGGATGACGAGAGTCTCGTCCGATAGGCATTTCTTAAGTTGGGATACGTGGAAAGTAGGGTGTATCCTACTGAGTTCTTCTGGGAGTTCTAACTTATAGGCAACTGGACCTATTCTTTCGAGGATTTTGAACGGTCCAATGTACCTTGGGTTGAGTTTTCCACGCTTTCCGAAGCGTATCATCCCCTTCCAGGGCGAAACTTTTAGCATAACTCTATCTCCGACTTCAAACTCCATGGGTTTCCTTCTCACGTCTGCGTAACTCTTTTGTCTGTCACGAGCGGCTTGGAGACGATGTTTGATTTTGAATATTTTCTCGGTGGTATCGTGGATTAATTCTGGTCCGGTAAGCTGCATGTCACCAACTTCTGTCCAACAGATGGGTGATCTGCACTTTCTTCCGTAAAGTGCTTCGAAAGGTGCAGCCTTCAGGCTAGCTTGATAACTGTTGTTGTACGAGAATTCAACCAATGGTAGGTGTTTATCCCAACCTTTTCCGAAGTCAATCACACATGCTCTAAGCATATCTTCCAAGGTTTGGATTGTTCTTTCACTTTGTCCATCAGTTTGAGGATGATAGGCGGTGCTCATGTCCAATTGAGTACCGAGAGCTTTCTGTAAGGATTGCCAAAATCCTGAAGTGAATCGACTGTCTCTGTCAGAGATGATAGAGATCGGGACTCCATGTCGGATTATAATTTCTTTGAAGTATAACTGAGCGAGTGTGTCCAACTCGTCAGTTTCTTTGATAGGCAGAAAATGAGCTGATTTGGTTAAACGGTCGATGATAACCCAAATGGTGTCATATCCGGTCGACGTTCTTGGTAACTTGGTAATAAAATCCATGGTGATTCGTTCCCATTTCCAAACTGGTATCTCCGGTTGTACAAGTGGTCCAGAAGGTTTCTGATTTTCGGCTTTGACCCTTGAACAAGTCAAACACTTCCCAACATATGTTGCAATGTCGGCTTTCATGTTTGGCCACCAGTAAAGTTGTTTGAGATCTTGGTACATTTTGGTGGATCCGGGATGAATGGAATATTTAGACTTGTGAGATTCATGCATGATAAAATCACGAATACCTCCATAAAGAGGAATCCAACATCTTTTCTTGAAGCATAACATTCCATCGGATCTTCGTATGAGTCCGTTCTCCCTTTCTATCATGCCCTTAATGTTCTCTTGAGCTCGATTCTCTTCCTGAAGAGCTTCTGATTGGGCTATGAGTATTTGAGATGGGAGTGGTGAATGAATTGTCATTACTAATGATCGAACTCTAAGAGGTTTAATTCTTTCTTTTCTGCTCAAGGCGTCGGCCACGACATTCGCTTTACCAGGGTGGTAGCAAATTTCACAGTCGTAGTCGTTGAGTAGTTCTATCCATCGGCGCTGTCTCATATTCAACTCCTTCTGATCCAGTATGTGTTGAAGACTTTTGTGATCGGTGTATACCGTACACTTTGTACCATATAGGTAATGTCTCCATATTTTAAGAGCGAATACTACCGCTCCTAGTTCTAGATCATGAGTGGTGTAATTTTCCTCATTTTTCTTGAGTTGTCGGGACGCATAAGCTATGACTTTGTCTCTCTGCATTAGTACCGCACCTAAACCATGATGCGATGCGTCACAATATACTACAAAGTCTTCGCTTCCGTCGGGTAGCGCTAGAATTGGTGCTTCACAGAGTTTTTGTTTTAAGAGTTGGAATGCTGACTCTTGTTTCTCTTCCCAGATATACTTCGTGTTTTTCTGAGTGAGTTCTGTCAAAGGTTTTGTGATTTTGGAAAAACCTTCTATAAACCTTCGATAGTAACCAGCGAGTCCTAAAAATTGTCGAATTTCGGTGGGAGTGGTGGGCGAAGCCCAACCTTTAACTGCTTCGATCTTGGCGGGATCAACGTGAATTCCTTGACTGTTGATGATGTGACCTAAGAATTGAACGGTGGAGATCCAAAAATCACATTTGGAAAATTTTGCATACAGTTTTTCTTGTTTGAGTACACCCAAAATGGTTCTCAAATGTTCCGCATGCTCGTGTTTGTTACGCGAGTAGATTAAAATGTCATCGATGAATACGATTACGAACTTGTCCAGATATGGTTTACACACGCGGTTCATTAGATCCATGAACACTGCGGGTGCGTTGGTAAGACCAAATGGCATTACGCGGAATTCGTAATGTCCGTATCGTGTTCGAAAGGCTGTTTTGGGGACGTCTTCTTCTCTGACTCTTAGTTGGTGGTATCCTGATCTTAGATCGATTTTTTGAGTAAACACTCGATCCTTGCAGTTGGTCAAATAGATCGTCTATTCTTGGTAATGGGTATCGATTTTTCACTGTGAGTTTGTTCAACTCTCTATAATCGATGCACATCCGGAATGTTCCATCTTTCTTTTTGACGAACAGGACTGGTGCTCCCCAAGGTGATGAGCTGGGTTGGATGAATCCTTTATCTGACAGTTCTTTCAACTGCTCAGATAATTCTTTCATTTCGGAAGGGGCTAATCGATATGGTGCTTTTGCAACAGGTGCTGCTCCAGGCACTAAATCGATTCGAAACTCTACTTGCCGAATGGGTGGGATGCCTGGCAAGTCTTCAGGGAACACTTCTGCAAACTCATTTACAACTGGCACTTCTTCTAGTCGCTTTTCTTTCTCTTTCGACTTATTTTCCGTTACTTGGACTAAAAATGCGTGACATCCTTTGTTTATGTATTTCACTGTTTTAATGTACGAGATGATATTGAATTGGGTTTTGAAGTGGTCACAACGAACGATAAGTGTTTCATTGTTTACGGGGATTTGGATAACTTTTTCATCGCAGATGATCCGGGCACGATGTTTGGATAACCAATCCATACCCACAATTGCGTCAAAGCTTCCAAGTTGGATAGGCATGAGATCGATTGGAAATGAGTTGTTTTGGAGAGTTAAGGTGCAGTTTTTGAGTACGGTGTTGGTGTTTAACAATTTCCCGTCGGCTATCTCAATTTCATACGAGGTGTCTAATTCTACAGGTGTTATCTTAAGCAATAAAGCAAATGAAGTAGATACAAAGCTTCTATCGGCTCTAGAATCAAATAATATTTTAGCACTATTTTGATTCAGTAAGAAAGTACCCGTAGTGACGTTGGGGTTCGGTGACACGTTTCCATCTCCGAGCACGTAAGCTCTTCCTCTGGCAACCTGATTGATATTCTTGGGGCAGTGGCTTTTATAATGACCCGCTTCACCACAACCGTGGCACTTTACTGTTACTGGATGCGCATTCGCCCCCGTGGCTCGACAGTCTCGGGTCACATGACCTATTTTCCTACAGTTACCGCAAACGGCGGTACAAGGTCCTGTATGATGCATCTTGCACTTGTTACACTGGGGTTTTGTCCCAGCATACACTTTTCCTTCGGCAGGTGTGGCCACATAAGCTCTAGCGGCTTCTTGTCTGCGGTTTTGTTGTTGATGCCTGTCATTTCTGCTTTGTTGATGGTCTCTATTACGGTTGCTTCGATCATTGTTGCGGTAGTTCCTGTTGTGATTGTAATAACTGCTGCTGTTCCGGTTGTTGCTGCCAAAGTTATCATAGTTCCTCTTTTGCCCAGTGACCGTGGCTTTAGAACCTCGTTTAAGCTCTCGATTCATCATTCGTTGAGCAAACACGAATGCAGCTTCGAGGGTCTTTGGGTTGGATGCGGTAACATCTCCTTCAATGCTTGAAGGTAGTCCTTCCACATATTTTTCCAATGTCTTTTCCAGGTCAGGTACCATGTGTGGACACAAAAGAGATAGTTCTAGAAATCTTCGGTTGTATGTACTGACATCACAGTTCTTCACCACTAACTCGTGAAATTCATCTTCAAGTTTTCTCATCTCCGTCCTTGGACAGTATTTCTCCAGCATTTTATTCTTCAGTTCGGTCCAAGAGATTTGGAATGCTGCTTCAGCACCCATTATTTTGACCGTAGCATTCCACCAGGATAATGCATTTCCTCTTAAAGTTCCAGTGGCGAAAGTGACTTTGTTGATTTCTGCACAGTTGCTTCTCATGAATACCGTTTCCATGCACTCAAACCACTGGCCTAATTCAGTCACTCCTTCCACACCTCTGAAGGTGGTGGGTTGACAACTCACGAATTCTTTGTAAGTGCATTTACGTGGAGTAGATGCCTCACTTTCATTTGTTGTTCCCATAGTATTGCTTGATCGGTTTGCTGCATCGGCCTCGCGTGCTGCAGCGATGCCTTCATCAATCATTTTTCGAACCTCTTCATGTGTTAGTGTTACGGTTGCGTTGGTGGTTTCGTTGTCGCTATGTGCCATTTTCTATTAATGTCACAAAAATACAGATTTAGAATTTGGATAGAATAGCTGAGTATATGCACAATGTAATCATGGTGTGAAATGATAATTAAATTGAATATTTGCCCATAATTATGATATCTCTGTAGTTTATCAATTTACAGATGTGGGATTGTTAAGGAACAATCAATTTAATTATACAAACTGAATTTCATGTCACCATATTTATGTGTTCAGGTTTTGCAATATTTACACAATTAGAGAATCATAATAATAACAGGTAACATCACGACATGTCTGGATACAATTATAATACATACGAACAACCATAATACATAAGTTAACAGATATATAGTACATTACTACCAGCATTACAACATTAATAACTTGATCAGTTGAGTTTATACAACAAAACGATACAAGAGTCTTTATTAATTGCCACATGCGGCAGACTACAATGTCTCAAACTATACAATCATGCTAACTATGTCTACTGCTCAGGTCTATCCGTACGCCTCGTGAGCTCTGAGATCTGGTCTCTGAGTCTCTGTATCTCAGCCTGATGCTCTATCTGTATGTCTCCCATGAGTCTCTCTAATGTGTCTGCTCTACGCTGTGACAAGTGAGCCTCCCAAGCTAAGTCCTGGCCCTCTCTACGTAAGGATATCGCGTGGGAACGGGTATCTGCCAAGTCTGTCTGCATCTGTCTCAGACACTGCTGTATCACTGCTCTGTTGGAAGCCAACCTATGTAGAGTATCGCTGATAGTCCCTGGAGAATCCAATGACACATGGTCGGTCATCCGAAGAAGTGACTCAATCTGCTCTCCGTGACCTTCGAGTCGTGTCACTACTGTGGATGGGATAAGGGTGTGGGTGACTACCGGTCTAAATCCTTCCCAAGCATCATGTGTCTGAGCCGGGGGAGCGAAACCAGGAGGGTAAGGTAGTGATGGTGAGGATGGGTGTGTCTGGTCTGTGATGCGACGTCTACTCGATGAAGGAATATCCTCTGCAGGAATCGGATCCCGCTGTCGAGGTAGTAGTGGATATGTCTGGGTATGTATGTCGAGTACATGGTCAGGTAGTGGTGGTGGTGCAACATGATGGGGCTCGGGTAAATCATCAGCAGGGAGCCATTGCTGACTCTCATAGTACAAGTCATCAGGAGGTGGTATATAGAAAGGAGAGTAGGTGTCATATACAAAATGTGGTGGTAGCGTAGGTGCTGGCAAAACTGGCACATGAGGGTCATCTAAATAATGGTATGACGGCGGCTCTACCCTCTACAAAGGGCTCAATTGCGTCGGGCACAATCTCTGGTACTACAGCATCGGGAAGTTCGGGGGACGTGACTGATGCTAGTGATCCCTCGGAGTCCGGCTCCGATGATATACTAAAGTGGGTGATAAACGACATAGTACTGTAATAATCCATATATCGTAAAATAAGTAACTTACTAACATCAAGTGGTGTATTATAAGCATAAGATGATCTAGTTGTGCACAGTAACTATCAAGTATGCAGAGGCTTATATATGATAATCCTAATGTATAACATACCGAGCACGGCAGCAAGCAGGCATGGAGAGTTTAAGGTAACATGGTGTATAATTAATTTGTTTGAAAAATGTAGTTATAGTCCAACGTTTAAAAACATTTGGTTCTCTATAACCGAAGCTCTGATGCCAAACTGTAACACCCCCAAATTTGATTTGTGGCAGCGGAAGATTTATTTGGGTGTTACTGTGAGGATCGAATGTGAAATCATAGAAAAACAGCCTAAGATGGCATTTTTAATTTACATAGGTCCATAATACAAATTCAGTTATAAAACATTACATCAGAGTACATTATTTTAACTGAATTACAACTTATTTTACACCATTTATTGAAGATAGGGTATGCCTGCTCCATGCCTTGCCGTGCTCCTTTAGTTCCCTGAGATACATGCTTAAAAGTCAACATAATGTTGAGTGAAATCATGGAGTTTGTAGTTTAAATATCAGTTCAATCACAAGTAAGATTGTATTGGAGATACAATCAGTTTAAAAGATTGATATTGCAGTTCATATATTGCCCTAAGTCTCATGACACGCAAACGTTAACAAAGTACCGCCTAAACGGAGGTGCACACCAAATTAATGATGAAAATTTGCCCTCGTGTAATAGGTGATTTTGCCAATTCCTATTTCTCTCAAATATAATGTATCGCGACTAATACGACTAGCAAAAAGCATTCCGTCACAGTATTAGTGGGATAGGTCGTCAACCTCTAATAGATCTATTCATTATATTCGCGTTCACCGCAGTGATTAATGGCTCATGATAAAGGGTCTTGTGGCAATAAGGTGTACTTAGGCATATATCAAGTCAGGTAGCATACAGAAAAATACTTGTGATTTATTTATAGCATGTATCCCCCTCACGGAGTTTAAAAATTATAAAGAGTTTAAAAAAAGTGAGGCCATGACTCACCTTATGCGTTCCTGGTGATGGTAAAAATAACTCAGAGGTGATTACAACAACTTCGATATAGAACCTGGTAAATATATATAAATACTGAGAATCTTACTAATCTCTATTGGTGTGTGTGTATGAGTAGTGGATGGTGATTAACTAATGATCAAATCATTGTGAGTGAAGGTGTAATATGATTAGGGTGCTTGCACATCTCGTAAGATCATATCCTCAACGATTAAATAAGATATTAATATGAAATATTTCTATCGCTATTACTAATATGCAAATGTAATGCAATTATGCATAAAAAGTAAAGATATGGTGCAAAAATGAAAAAGAAGATAAGAATGACAAGTTAGTACAGTTGGTCCTTGATTCTTCCTAGGTTTTACATTTTATACCCTAACCGGAATTCGCGTTACGTCGTTAGTCTTTATTCAGTCCATAGTTCGGTAACAGTCCAATAATTGTCCAATAGTCCATATAAGACTTGAAGTTCAATAATATGTCAATTTCAGTCCTTTACAACTGTTTTTACAGCTTCAGTTCCTTAGTTTCCAGGTTTGGCAGTTTTAGTCCTTTTCGGTTAAATCGCGTTACATTTTTAGTCCTTTTCGCATATAAATGACGGGAAAAATATTCTGAAAATTTTTATAACTTTATTAAGTTTATTTTAACTTATTTCACTTTATTATTTCAGAAAATAAATTATTTTTGCACTAATGGGCTCCTTAACGATTTGTAACATAGCCCGTTAAGAGTTTTAGAGGCGAGGGCGTGAAAATAGTTTTGGGCTTGGATCTAGACTATTTTTAAGATTCTAAAAATATATTATTTGGACCTGTTGGACCTGATTATCAAAAATTCTTGTTGGGCTTGGTTTTTGGCCCAAACCGAATGGTTATGTTACTTTCTGAAAACAGTTGCTAGCTATATGTGATGGTCGATCCTAGTTGAGTTGTTTTGAGTGTGATAACATGCTTATGAGGTCGAGTTTTGAACATGAAAACTATAGTTTGCTAGCTTGACATTCGTATGATGTAAAAATATGGATATGTTATTTATGAGATTTCAAAAATATAATTAAAGTTTTTGGGTGGGTCGCATGGAGTAATTTTTGTGGAAAGTTCTATAAAACTTCCTAAGTGTTTACACCATTCGAGTAGCATTAAAAAGGATTTAATTTAGGTGTCGAGATGGGTTTATGGAAGGGATCTTAGAACACGAAATATGTAGTTTGCCATGTGAGCTATCGAGAAAGATAAAATATTTGGGTTTTGTATGAACGGTTTCATCTTAAATAAGTCGTGAAACAGCTGGTTCGAGTGGATTTCTTTAACTAGTGATGTCTTGAATATTTTTCTGTTTTCTTTTTATCCGGTTTAGCGGGGAGTTTATAGTTTATGTTCAAGGTCGAGTTAAGGTGATATTCAAGGGGTGATCATATGTTAACGTGACATGGTTGGTTTGATCAAGTTAAGGTTCGACATGCTTCCTTTTGTTAACCCGGTTGAGCTCGAAGGTTTTTAATATTCGAATAACGAGTGCATGCAACTAAGTAAAGTGTTACTATATACGTATTTGAGTAAAAACAAACATGATAATGCATGGTGTGTTTTATATGTTAACATGTGAGATAAGTTGGTGACTGTATGGTATATATAAAGTAAAATGGATACAGTTCGAGTGTAGTATGGAGTGTGTATGCATGCAAGTGAGTATGAAGTACATATTAAAAGGAAATGAAGAACTTACAACACCTTTGAGAAAAGGTGGTGGAGACTTTTGGCTTGTCGAAACACGAAATGAACAACCTATTTTCTTTGGACGTTCTACTCTTACACTGGTTAAGTTCCTTGGGTCGAACAAAGGTAGTTTTAATTGAAGGTATGGTGATAGTGAAATAAGGGTGAAAGTGGTTGTGGGGGTTTGAATGAAATACAAAGAAAGGCTAGTGAGTTGAATTGGTTATTATGTGACTTGAGCGGATTGTTTTTGCTCCCACATACACGACAGGAAGTGGCTATAAGTTTAAGGAATATGGTGACTGTGATGAAAGGTGATGGTGATAGAAGATTGGCAACGAACGAATAGGAGGGTTTATATAGAAAAAATATCTCAATTATCTTGACTATTTGACTGATGATTACATTGTACTGTGGGTGAAGGACACTTGTGTGATAGAATGCTAGTTTAGGTGTAAGACTTTTGTGAATTTGGCTGCTAGCCTTTATACTCTTCTTGCTTATTTGGTTCCTTCGCCCTTTTCTCACACGTGGAAGTTACAAGTTGAGTTTGTATTCTATTTTTGTATTTGTAATGATCTATTTTAATTAACAATGTGGCTAGTGGTTTGTGGGATTTATCGAAGCTTGATCATGGTTTGGTTCAAGATATGTTTGGTTCGAATTTTTGTAAATGGGTGTATGATAGTGTTTAGTTCGAAATGGAGACAATTAAATCAAGTGTTATTATTGTGCTAATCATTGGAAATTTTAGTTGAGTTTTTGATATTACCTTAGTTAGTTTCGTGGTACGTTGGCATGTGTATGATTAGGTGAATGTCGGGTTTGATATTAATAAATATGTCGAGTTTCTAAAAGTGGGTATCGAGCAGTATTAAGAGCAAAGGAAGAAAGAAAAATGTAGATGGGTTACTGAAACATTCTTGTTGTCGAGGTGATGGTGGGGTGTGATGTTGGGTTGGTTTTTATTGGTTCACCATGTGTAATGGTCATGTTGGTTCTATAAGCTTTGCGTGGGAGTTTCAGCATATATGTTTGTGTCGATCGGTTAAAAAGAAAAGGAATAAAGAAGTGCAACAATTAAAAATAAATGGGTCGAGTGGCTGTGATGATTGTTTGGGTTGGCAATTGGCTCGATGGGCATTTTGATAACAAGGCTAAAGGATTGTGGTTGGGTCGAACGAATAAGGCCCAACTTGGTTTGTAGAAGTAATTTAGGATTAGGTTTATAGTTAGTGTTATTAGGGTTTATTGTTTTAGTTAAATAGATGTAGGTGATATTAACTTTGATTAAGTGTAGTGAATGAACTTGTCGAATATAATTACTTGTCGTTGTGTATAGGAAAGTGATGTTGCGTCGGAAAATATAATCTCTAGTGTTGGTGTGTTAAATATATATATGTGTATATATAATGCATGGCCATTAACAATAATAACGAAAAATTTAAATTTCTAGCAAAAATAGGCGTTAGGAAATAGTAACTCGAGATTATTATTAATCACTAAGATTAATTACAAGGGTTTTTCACAGGGTCTTACAGTGTTTTCCTTCATAACTTGCAGAACTGCTCTCAAGTGTTGCCAATGATCTTCCATAGTAGCATTGTATATCAGTATATCATCAAAGAACACAAGTACAAACTTCCTCAAATAAGGCTTGAACACATGATTCATAAGTATTAGCAGCCCAAATGGCGTGACCAAAAACTCATAATGGCCTTCATGTGTTCTAAAGGATGTCTTACCAATATCATCAGGATACATTCTTATCTGATGATATCCTGACCTGAGGTCCAGCTTTGTAAAGTACTTTGCACCACTGAGCTCATCAATCAACCCCTCAATAACTGGTATAGGAAACTTGCCTTTGACAGTCTGCTTATTGAGTTGCCTATAGTCAACACACATTCTCCATGTACCATCCTTCTTTTTAACCATCACAATGGGTGAAGAATAAGGGCTCTGACTATCTCTTATAACCCCAGACTCCTTTAACTCCTTCACCATGGCCTCAATAGCATCCTTCTGATTGGGTGGATGTCTATAAGGTCTAATATTCACTGGAGGGGTGTTTGGCATAAGGGGAATGGTGTGGTCATGCATGTGCCCTTTGTGGTGGCAGAGAAGTAGGAACATCAAATACACCTTGATATTCATCCAAAAGTGCAATGAGTTGTGTTGGAGTTGGTTCCATTTGTGTTGGTGTTAAACTGCACAGGGTGTTTGGGTAAACACACAACACTTGGGAATTAGCTTGCACTCCACACTTGTTGACCTCTTTGCTTGATTTCTTACCACTCATCCACTGCAACACAGCCTTTTTAGCTCCTCTAAGCACCATTCTTCTACCATTGTACACAAAATCCATCACCAATTCCTTGAAATTCCACATAATATTGCCCAAGGTTGAAAGCCACTGCACTCCCAGTACCATTTCATACCCTCCCAAAGGCAATATAAGCACATCAGATACAAATTCCACACCCTGAATAGTCCATCTGAAGTCCTTACACTCATATAGACTGGTTATTACTTGCCCATTAGCCACTGAGACCTCTATTGGACATATAGTTTTGAGTCTGCAACCCAATTTCTTAGCAGTTTTGAGGTCTAAGAAAGTATGTGTGCTACCAGAGTCAATTAGGGAGTGTAGGGTGTGTTTTCCTATGTAAGCCTTCACCCTCATTGTTTTATAAGAACTACCACCTGTTAAAGCATGAATTGAGATTTGTGGCTCTTCAACCACATTTTCCCCAAAATTATGTACCATCTGCTCATCACATGCCTCATCAGTGTCACCACCCTCAATTTCATCCTCCTCTGCACAGATTTCCAAAGAGAATAACTGACCACTACACTTGTGACCTGGCACATACTTTTGGTCACAATAGAAGCATTGATTCTTAGCTCTCTTATCTGCTATCTCCTTCTAAGTCAACCTTCTCCTATTCTGTACATATGCAGTGGTAGGTGGTGCAGGTAAGGCTAGAGTTGTGGTAGTGTTCCTAGGTGGTTGAGTCACATTCTTCTGAGCATATGTATTTGTGTTAGCATAAGCAGTTTTAGGAGTAGGCAACAAAGGAATTGACCTTCCCTTCATGACTGCAATGGTTGCCTCTTGCATTTTAGGTAAACAATATACATCTGTTAGGGTGTTTGACTTAAACATCCTAACTGACATGCTAATCTCAGGCTTTAAACCTCCAATAAACAAGCTAATTGCATAAGCCTCAGTCAATTCTACCTTATTTAACAGGACTTCAAACTCATCCTGATACACTTGCACAGAACTTACTTGTTTCAAGTTCTTCAACTCAACCATAGGATCCTCAAACACAGGATCAAAACGTATTTTCACTTCCCTCTCATACAAGGCCCACTCAGCATCCTCACCATGCCTTCTAATAAATTGCTTATGCCAATTAAGAGCCTTATCAAACATATGCATAGAGACTAGTCTTACCTTTTGATTTTCAGTAATTTGATCAAGGAGGAAGAACTGATTCACCCTATATAGCCATCCTTGCACATCATCTCCATAAAAATTGGAGAATTCAAGCTTTGTTAACCTTCCAAACTATGATTGAATAGGTGCCTGTAAACCTGCCCCCACTCCTCTACCATTTTGCACATGTTGCTGAAAGATCAACAAGCCTCTAATCTGCTCACTCATCTGCTCCATTGTCTGTTGCAAAGTTATGAGAGTATTGGTGAGATCTTCAACAGACCTTGTATTCACCAATGTATGCTATTTTATGATGTAATTGAGTTCTGGTAATTAGGTATCACTCCTTCGTCTTCAATTGAGCAATAACTAACACCTAACCGCCTCTTGGCTAACTTTGAGTCGATCAAAACTGAACGTTAATCCGAGAATAGAGGATTTAAGCACTTATGCGCTATTCTCGCGTTCGCGATAATCACTCAACAATTAGTCGTGTTTCTAGATGGATAGCATACAATAATTGAACAGAGCACCAGTATAGCACTTTGTGTCAACAGAATTTTTTCGCCGGAAAACTAACGAACGTCGCCGGAAAATTAACAGAATCAGTTAGACGGTTACAACTGATTCAGAACTAAAACGGAATAGAGTTCGTTGCCAGGCGCGAGCTCTGATACCAATTGTTATGTACCAAAACTATTAGGATAGAATTATTAAGGTTTTGATCTCAATTAGGCATTTCAAGTAGAAGAAGAGAAACATGAAATTGAACATCAAATGATTTGTTATTGATTATTAGGGTGGAAATATTACATTGAGAATGAGATTTGGAATTACAACTTGGAAATGAAAATGAAAGAGACAATCCTATTTATACAGAAAAGGGAAGGAAAAGTAAAAACGGTTATTGGTTTGACTGGTCCACGTGGGAATGTCACGTGCCAGGCACGTGACTATCTTTTTATAAAATTCAGCTCATAACAAAAACTTATTCTATCTTCTTCGGCCATGATTTTGATTCGATTTGGGATAATTTATTGCAAAATTTAGGGTTATGGAATTATGCTGCATGGGTGACTCCCTATATTTATAAATAAACGGGTAACGTGGAGAGAAAGTAATAAGGAAGGAAATAAGACTTTATATAAAGAAGCACTTTAATCCATACTAGTAATTATGATGTTATTATTGGGCTCATTATCGGGAACCTCTAGTGCTCCAAAAGCGAATTACTTTTTGTGCTTCTCTTTTGAACCGTTTATTTGTTCAACTTTTTTGCTTTCAATCTTTACTTATTTTCATTATAGTTTCATTTTCATAGTCAACTATTAGGATTTGATTATATAATTTGATTTGTATTACATAACATTGCAAGGTTTGGAAATTGATATTATGAATCCAATGATTAAAATACTAAGTAATGGCTTTGATAACAACTTAAAATGATTGAAAGTTAATTATATGGTCGAGAATAACAATATATAATAAAAATAAATCATGTTGAATGTATTTATACGAGATTATGACAATTTGATAAAGTTGTTTGAATGTTTTTTATACTAACAGCAGTTTTCGCGATATTGATTGATTACTTTTATGCTACGTTAAAGAAAATTTCGTCTCTAAGTGGCCAAAATTTAATGCACGCACAAGGCCTCTCAAATCCACAAGACGGCCTGCAACGAGCATTAAAACTCACAATGTTCACCACTCCTAAATGCTTAAAGACTTTGCGCCAAACATACCCTATCATTAAAAAGAAAAGGAAAGCTAATAGACTAATTGTATATGCCCAAACATAGGACACTCGAATGCTACAGATTTGTTTGGCAAAATAAGTATTGAGTTATTAACCACGTTAACAAGTTTAGCGGGACAAAATTTCTGAGTCCTTTCTGATATTTGACTATTTTGACTTTTGATTGTTGAACTATAGTTGACTATTAACTCGAAGAAAGAAGTCAAAATATAGCGTAGTTTTGTATTTTCTGCCTTTGAATCCGTGTACATTTAACATTTTACAGGCCGCTACATATGATAGGAAGAAGGAAAAAAAAATGTTGCTTCATTGGCTACTTTTAGTTTCTTCATATGTTATGTAACATGTAACGTATATGATTTTGTGAACCGTATCATTTCAAATTATATTTATTTTTGTTTTTAACAAGTGTAAACGTTTGCACATAACTATAATAATTCTTCTTTAGTTAACATGCTGATAGACATACTTTTTTAAATTCTAACCAGGGGAGGACCTAGGTGCAAACAAAGGTGCACAACATGTCAAAAGTCATGTAGATGTATGGTAAGTTAATGTAAGGCTAAGCGGAGTCGAGCGAACCAAGTGCCGATTAGCCCCCTTATCGCCCCTATATCGCCTAGCACACCATTTCCAAGTGCCGATTAGCCCCTCAGGCGTCCCATTTGTATCGCCCCTTCCATTTCTTCGTGTCCAATTATTATCTGCCACGTGTCCAAAGTTTATATTACTCCACTTATTGTCTGCCACGTGTCGTGAGTCGCCCCACCCTCCTAGGTAGCCCCACTCCCCCTTTTTTTTTTAGGCTACCCAACATGCTGACTCAGCGCCACGTGTCGCGAGTCGCCCCTTAGTTGGGTAGCCTCACTCCCTTCAGTCTAAACAAGCCTAAAAAATGATCTTATGAGCTTAATTACCAAAATTTCAATAAGCTCATGAGGCCCGTCAAATAAGCTTACACAAACACCCCTTAGTCGAAAACCATGGTTACCCTAAAAAAAAGTTTGGAAATGTTTTTTTTTTTTTCAAGTGCTTTGACATTATAATGTCTGCGTTATCACACTGGTGTTGATATTTGTGGTTGCATTACAATAACATCGTTAACAAACGTCTTGAACCACTTTTTGTAAAATATAAAATTAAACATCCTTCTTTTAAACTATAAAAAATTAAAATGCAGAAAAAACAAGTGCTTATACATCAATTTACTGTACTTACTGGTCCATTTTTTAAGTTTCTTCACTGGACTCGGTTCACAACACCTCATCATCTTGTTGTTGATATATGGAGCCATCTTGGAGGGGTAATGAAGGTGGGGTCCCCGGGGGAATTGATGCGGCCCCGTTTTCACCGGCACAAACGCATAAAGCCTCAGCATCTCGAAGAACCTGGTCGAGGTCAATTTGACCGCTTAATTCGTTGATGAATTTCAGTAGGGTGTCAAAATCCATCTGTTCCCCCATTATTTTGACACGATGTCGTTTAAGGATGGCAATACATACGTATAGATGAAGATGCTCAGTGGGGTAGTGAGTCCATAAAACCTCCCATAACCTTAATGTTTTCTCGTATTCGAACTCCCTGAGACCATATAGCCAACATCAACAACAAAGAAAAAAACAATTCTTCTGGTCTGATATATGATAAAACTCAAACATTCTACTGTATACTCCATTTCTTCTGTTAGGATTTACTTAGTAGTGTAGGTGGCAATTTCGACCCATTTACTTATGAAAATGTTGAATCGGGTTATGTTTGATCTCAAATGGTTCAAAATTCTACCAAAAAAGGAAATTGGTCAAAAGTAGCCCAAAGTGTATTTTTAAGGCTAAGGACCTTCTGAATCATCTTATTCAAAAAACTAAACTATTATTGCGGTAAAGACATTCATATTATTATATTTGAGCATGTTAAATTGGGTGCAAGGATAAATAATAAACTTACCTTTTGAATTGAATAAGAATCCAGCGGAAACAGAAAAAATAATTCAAGCAGTCATTCTGTTTGAAGTAATTGTGTAATGGAGCGTCTAGTAGTTCCACCAACTGCAAATTAAACAAGAAAAAACATATTAGAAATCGGCAAATCACAGCTAAGAACATATTTTATCTAGAGTGGGTCATATGGGATAAGGTTGAAAATTGACAATTTTAGTTTGGGTGGGCGACTTTTAAGTTTCAACAACTGAGTCACATTTGACTAGTTTCTGATGCAGCCAACTTTTTTACTTGACCTGTTTGAAATAAAACCCAAGTCAGGGAGAGAGAGAGATGACCTTTGATAGAGCAAAAAGTTGAGAGTGCATGCCATTCTGATCACGATTGAAATTTGGTCCTAACCGTTCCAATAGAGAAACGAAACACCAAAATGCTTCTGATTCATCTTTCATTATGAATAATATTGGGGATAGGAGATCACTCATGCCCTATGAAAAGTATATTATATCTATTAGAAACACATTAAAATCCTAATCATAATCATTATGTAAGAACCAGCAGGTCAAGAACACTAGTAAAGAATGTACAATCTAAAATACATTAATCAATAACTAATATTAGAGCCATTAGCAATTACCTGACAGTAACCAAGATCGAAGTTGTAGAACGAGTAAGTCAACAATATGTCATGCATAAGGCGTACGTTGGGATTGTCATCACCGTCATAGAAAGACAGTGATCTGTCAGTCCTTACCTTCAAAAATTAGATGTTTATTTATTGATTGAAAGAGTGAATAGTAAGTTGGTGTTTAATATATTATTGTATTCATACCACATCTTTCTCAATAAGACCCCTTCTTTCTCTGAATTTTGTAAACCTTTTTGCCTGTTCTGGGGAAATGCTCTACAAGAGAAAATTGGGACAAACGAAAGAGCAAAATAGTCATTTCTACAATGTAAGGGAAAAAAGAACCTAAAATTATATCAACCACCAACCTGCCATTGGTTTTTGATGGTCTCATACTCTGACTTCTTAACTAACACAACATACTGCCTCTCAGCGTATGTAGAATCATATGAATAATATCCTAATAAGAATCCCCAAACCTGAAATCAAGAATCATCAAAAAGTTTAGTTCTATGAACCAAAAGGAGAGATTGTACATTAGTAGAACCACAACACACAAACCTCTTTCCGTAAATTGTGTTCCACTCCTCCATAAAATATTCTCTTCTTCAGAGCATTGGGATCCCCAACTCGACCTTCAGAATCCAAAAAGGTTGACCACTGTATAAAAAGATTTTTAATAGTTAATAATTGCCTAAAGTGGCCCCGAGAACTTGTTACTGCACGAAAGGTCCATCTTATACAAAGAGAAGTGTTACTTTCAAACCCTTGAAGTGTAATCTGATCATATGATGTGTTGGTTATTGATTTTTTAAATGCATACAAACACGTCTGACGTACCTCTTCAAGCCCTAAAGGATGTTGACGTGGTTGTCCCCATACCAGTGATAACTTTTCGAACTGCAAAAAAATAAAGCAAAAGTGTAAGGAACAATGTTAAACCAATATACTAGAGGGATACAGTGATCTGTGAGCCCTTGCCCAAATTCATTTAAGTTATGGATTATTAGCAAACAATAAAGACTTTTTACATAAGACTATAAGAGCATGGTCTGCATGGACAAAAACCATAAACAGGCAAAAGACTTCATCATAAAGGGATGAAAATCACTGAAACGTCTAGATGAAAATCACTTACCTACATAAGCCTACACTACACGGCTACATCTCACTTATTTTTTCTATATTAACCAGTTTTGGAAGATCATTTTTCTGCTTTTCTGGTATTAAAGTTTTTTTATTCTAAAGCCATAGACTCCAGTAATGAAGAATAACCCCAACAAAATATATAATCGGTTTAAAACAAAACGATGTTGATTTTTAGACCAAAATTAATATTGACAGTAGAAGCCTTATATTTGAAACTAAAACTGTTTAACGGTAAAATGATTAATTGCAAACTATCCTTCTAATTTTTTATTAAAAGAATTAGGATCTAGGAAACTTAAGCAGTTAAGCCCCAGGTTGATTTTTGCAATTGAATGTATACCATGTTTTTTTAGTTAATTATTAAAAGATTGGTTAATTGAATTAAATAATAAGACAACTGTCATAAGCTCCAATGTGAAAGAATCCTAACATGCTTGTTTCATAAATGTAACCACTCCAATATCCCTTAAAAAGGATCCAGAATTCCTCAAAACTAAGTTTAACAAGCTACTTTATTTTAGTAAGGATAGAATATCCTCAAACTAGCTTTTAATTAGACTTTACCTCAAGAGGGTCAGAAGCTACGGGAACTCTCTTAGGAACATCGTCCACGTCATTAAATGCTATTTCCTGACGCTGGTGATCTTTCGAAGCCCAATTATTCCTCCTTTTTTCAGCTGGACCATGACCATCAACAAGGCTCTCACGAAAAAGCTGTGAAGTTGTTTCTCGAGCAAACCTTGTTACAAGAGAAAATTTCTCTAAAACTTGAATCGAGATATCTCGAGCAGGATCTTGACTTTTTTGCCTTTGCCTGCTGTTTTGTTGTATATTATTGCTTAATTGATTATCTTCTAGAGTACCCTTATCAAGTCTCTCATCAGAGGGAGTTCTCTTGAATGAAGATGAAGGTGAGCCTTTTGCAAGAGATCTTGGAAGCTCCAAGGAAGACAAAGTTCTCTGACAAGTCATATTTAGGCAAAATATGTGAAAAACAGTAAACAGAATTTAAAGAATACTAAAACCGTATGACTCTATCTATTGTTGTACATGTTCCATTGTACTCAAGGATGTACAAAACTTGCAGTAAGTTTTATAAAACAAATTTAGGAACCATTTCATACAAGCTAGA
This sequence comes from Artemisia tridentata subsp. tridentata, assembly GCA_021014915.2. Classification (NCBI taxonomy): domain Eukaryota; kingdom Viridiplantae; phylum Streptophyta; class Magnoliopsida; order Asterales; family Asteraceae; genus Artemisia; species Artemisia tridentata. Next base: position 467,623,493 of record CP139508.1, read on the forward strand.
TCAACAGAGGAGAAAAACTACTAGAAGTTAAACTGCACCTGAAGTGGATCTTGAAAATTATTTACAAGAAACACATTCGCGTCTTCTGAAGACCTGCGACAACAGAAACCTAATTAGAAACTATTTGATTGACATAAGATCTAATAAGATACACTGACATGTTTAGTAAACGAACACGACTACTTTTTAAGCATGTACTTCATAGACGTTAACTAAAAAAACAAGCCAACCCAGGTTGAACAAGACTTGAAAAAACATATATGATGTAATTTTGAGAGAGGGAGAGAGTTTAGCAGTGTGGGGAGTGTAAGAGGAATATCAATCGGGGGCCTTTTCAGGTAACAGATAAGATATTAGATTGTCCAGCAACTTGATTTTTGCCGAAAGAAGTAGAAATGTAGCAATTTTGTAGAATGCTAGTTTAATAATTAAATCAATAAAGTTTTCCTCTGCCATACCAAGTGTCCATGTGATACATTCGCGAAAAGCAATTTGCCTTACAATATCAAGACCACATTAGAAATTGCAAATAGCTTAAGTAAGAACCACTAACCTGGCAATGAGGACATGCTGCTTAACTGTAGCAAGAAACTCCCGTACTCCTCCACTATAGAAGTAGAGGGGAGGGTATGCTAGACCTGCACAAGATTTTGGTCTGGCTGGAATCAAGTAGATCAAAATGGAAATCATGTTGCTATTGAAAGTGTCATGCACTCATGCGTTATTCTGTTATGCTAGTTTTTCGAGTTTAACTGGTCATGTACTTCAACAACAATAAAAACTTCATTTTACACATACACGAAATCAAATTGGCAATCAAGACTAGCAAGAAAATCATAAGTATATTTGCTCTATCGCATGCACAATTGCACAGGTAAATTTGAAAACTTTATTAATAAATATACTAGATGTAATTATAGTGCAAAAGAATGTAAGGGCCTACCAGATGATAGAACAACAATAACGTACTGCCACCCAATTGTTGGTGTATGCCGGCGAATCGACTGAATATCAGAAAACGGTATTGCTCTTATGGTATACAAATTTTTGTCTGCATACAGCAACACTAAGAATCAGATCCACAGTTCCACCGAAAATCACATGCATACGCATATACATACAGTATGTAGGACATAGACACTTTTTTGAAAGGCAAATAACACACCCTACACTACACCTATGTCCCAAGTGGGACTTGAACCCTCAACCCCTTGGTGTAGGAACACCTTATAATACACCCGGATACCACCAGGCTAAAAGCCCTTTGGTAAGTAGGACATAGCAACTGATACAATTTAAAAACTGGAAGCAATTGCTTAGCAAGCCCTAACATTGGTGGTCCTGTCACAAGGTAGATTGGGCAGAGGCAAGCATTCATGGTAGAACTAGCAAAAGCTGATGCCATCATGTACACGACATTGTCATGTCTTAAAGGACTGACAAAATATCCTATGAGGTGCACCATCAGAAGATAATTTTACGCATAAATACATATAGAATATCAAAACATGGACGCTAACCTCTCGCAGACAGCCTCGCATTTGAGCTTTGGCCTTTATAAGGTATCCACGTCTATTATGGCAAAAAGAAGCATCTCTTACTATCATGATAAAAGCAGAACATGTATATAACATTACATAGTTGCAATGGAACATTACCATAAATAGTGAAGAACCTTGCTTAATCAACTTCAAACGCCCACTGATCCTCTCTGTAGCATATTGAGTTGGATGAATGGTCACGTTATCCTTCAAGTACACTATTTCTGCATCTTCTGGATCGCTAGAAGAGCTTCGCTTACTACTGTCAGTACGGTTCATGCTTGACGAGCCCTAAAAGATAAAGGAAAACAAGAAGAACCTAAATATATAGTATATATACGGGATCTCAAAATAAAGTCAGTTTAAAGCAAAAAGATACACTGATCACAAAAAAGACTACTACCAATTATTTATTGCAATCACATCTTGGTATCAAAAAGTTTGCGCTAGTTACTTGATAAACCATGGTACAAATTATGTTTGCTCGCCATACTACAAAGGAGTTTCATGAATTTATATACCAGTTCGGAATTGCATATGCACATTAATACAACTGCAAAAGTAAGAAAACCCCATTACATGCGAGTATTCTGTTCCTCAATCCAACCACACAAATGAGATAGTATCTATAGTGAGCAAGCCCACCCAGCTAATTATGCAAATATAATTAGGCAAGCTCTGACATGCTCATTTTAGTTTTCAAATTCTTCCCATCTATAGAACTTGCTCTAATAGAGAAATTTTCCCATAAGGTGCTCCTTATCTTCTTCTCTTTATATGTGAAAAAAAAAATAATAAAAAAAAAAAAAAAAAAAAAAAGAAAAGAAAAAAATAGCTCGAGTACATAAACATTTCATATAATATTTGCTCGAGTATCCGACAAATTTAAGATGTCTGCATACAATTTATAAGGAGGTTGTCCGATTGCTAAGCTATATACCATCAGTCCATTGCAAAAATGCATTCCCCAAATATCCAAGCACCAGAAATCACCAACTAGTTATAAATTCCACGACGATTTTAAAAATGATTCAATAATTAACATATAAAGTCAACTGTATTTTTCACTAAACAAAGTCAATCATAAACATTTATAAAAATCCGTTTATTATTCGCTAACACTATTAAAAACTGTCAGCAGGTGATTAAACCAATACGAATTAGTTTGTTCGTTTATCCAACTACTTATGCAAGCAGTCATGCTTGACCAAGCCTACAACACATCAGGTCTCGAAATTATTCCAAATTAATATAATTTTAAGTAGCAGTTACACCAACTGCACTTTGTTCAGAAGCTACCTAAAACGCTCAGATATATTTGACTACGCATCAATAGCTTCCAAATTAGGTCACCATAAAGAAAATTAGCAACGGGTCATGCTACTTTTAAGCAATCAACTAGCACATAACCTCATCAAAATTACCAAACCGAACACCTCACAAACTCAAAGAAACTTCTAACACTAATAAAACATAATTACCTAAACCCTAAATTACACAAAATTACTAACCTCACGGCATAAACATTCAAACTTGAATCAAATTGCATCCTTACACTCTAAATTAGTCTACAATAAACATAAACGGAAACAGAACATACTACTTTCAAGCAATCAACTAACAAAGAAGTGACAGAACCTCATCAAATTACTAGACCTAACACCTCACAAACTTGAAGAAATTGTTAAAACTAATAAACAAATCACCTAAACCCAAAATCACTAACTTCGTCTGTTTACTAACCTAGCCACATCAACACTCGAGCTTTACTCAAATCGCATCCTCACAATCTAAAATTGATTTACAATAAACATAAACAGCAAACAAATCATCTTACTTTCAAAATCAACTAAAATAAATATCATCGAACTCAATTAAACTTCTAACACTAATAAACATGTTCACCTGAGCCCTAAATTACACGAAATCACTAAACTCGTCGCGTAAACAGCTCATAACGCATCATTAAATTCCAAATTAATCTACAATATACATGTTCACCTAAACCCTAACTTACACAAAATCACTCATCTCACCGCATAAACACTCAAATCGCATAATCACATTTCAAATTAATCTACAAATAACTCTAACTAACAACTAACCAATTAAAAATAACAGATCGCTAGGCTTTACATAACATTAGTCACTAACCCTTTAACTTTGCTCAACTAACGGATATAATATGGGTTTGTGTGTTAGTTAATTCAAACTGCATAATCACATTTCAAATAAATCTACAAATAGCTCTAAGCAGCAACTATTCGATAAAAAACAACTGATCGCTAGGGCTTAAATAGAATTTACACTTACAGTTTACTTAAACTATCCATGATCAAACGATATAGCTTTTGTTTTGTGTCTTAGCTAATTCAAAACGCATCATTACATTACAAGTAACACTAACTAACAAATAACCTCAAAAACAACCGATCGCTAAGCTTTACATAACATTTATGGTTTAATTTAACACTAGTTAACTAACCGATATAACATGTGTTTTACTTATTTCAAATGACATCATAGCATTACAAACTTATCTACAAACAGCTCTAACTAAAACCTAACCGATCAAAAACAACCGATCGCTAGGCTTTTCGCTTTACATAACATTTACGCTTAACTTCAACCTACTTAACTTCAACCTACATAACATTCAAATCGCATCGTTACATTCCAAATTAATCCACAAATCGTTAAAACATACGGATCGCTAGGTTTATATAACAGCTACAGTTCAATTTAACTCTAATTGCATCATTACATTAGAAATAACTATAATTAGCAACTAATCTTGTTATAGTTTAATTTAAGAAATTATATAAATAAATAAAGTGTGTGTGTGTGTGTGTGTGAGTTATACTTGTTTAGATGCGGCGGCGTAATCGGCGTCGTCGGACAGATCGTGAATATCGGGTTCGTGCATCGCCGGCGGAGATACGACGGTGGTAACGGTGGTGGTAGTTATGAGGTGGAAATATTTTAGATATTTTTGTGGAACGGAAATAAAAATGTTTGTTGTTTCAAATAATTATGATAAGTATATAAAATATAAAAAAAATACTTGTTCGTTAAGAGTAGTGGTTCTATCCCGTGTTAAGGAAACTGGCATTTTCAAACTTGTGAGTTTGGGGTGTGAATCGGGTTGACTTGGTCGAGTTCAGGTCAATTCATGTCAAAGCTCAAAAAAATCATATCCGGACTCGACTTTGTTTAGAACTCGGGAAATTCTAATTCGAGTTAATTCAGGTCGTGTTGATTCAAGTTTTGGTCTAGATCATTTAAAAATTATACAATTTTGGTGTTTAAAGTTAACAATGGAAAGTTAAAATTTACAACTTGAGAGTGTATTTGCTTTTGCTTTAACAAATTAACTAGCATGTAATTTACAACAATATTTTTGTTAAAATATTAATTTGGACAGTTGAATAACTTTCATACAAATAACATTGCAATATATACCTTTAAAATCATTTCCGTTTTAGCAATGAAGTATATAGCAGAAAGAAAAAAAAATCAAACTCGGGTCATTCGGGTTAACCTGAACCCGATTAAGACATATATATTAACCTCGAACCCGACTTTTTTTATAACTCGGGTCATTCGGGTTGACCCGAATATAATTTTGTATCTGATTTACCCGACCCGAATAGTCATATTCGGGTTCGGGTCGGGTTTTATGACAACCCTACTTGTGAACGCACGCTTTTAAACTTATAGAAGGAAATAACATGAGTCGTTTTTGAACGTAAATTGTAAAAAAAAACTATGTTTAAACTTATAATGCGGAATAACATGACTATTTCGTATATTTATAATCTCATGTATTCATTTACGTATCATAATAACTCGTGTTTTCATTTTGATATTCGTAATCTTGTGCATATACGTGAATTTAATCCATACTATAAAAATATTTATAAATAACAATATACATGTTGTTTTTTTTTTTTAAATATAAAATCCATGGGGTATAAAGTATAAAGGAGTATTTGTTTGTTTTATAAAATTATTTCATAATATAGAAACAGATAATTTTACACTTAATATAATTTTGAGTTAACTTCAAAAATCGTCCCTGTGGTTTATCGGGTCATTTGGATTTAGTCCCTAAACTTTAAAAATTTCGGATTTCGTCCCTGTGGTTTACGACCCATACGGATCTGGTCCTTTGACCGGGTTTGACCGTCATATATTTCTAAAATGACATAAATACCCTTAGTCCCTGTAAACCACAGGGACGATTTTTGAAGTTTACTCTTTTTCTTTTCTTTTTTTTTTTGATTTTTTTTTTTTTACTTTTTTTCCCATTTTTTTTTTTTAAATAAAATTTATTATAATTCTAAAAAATTTATTAAAATTCGAAAAATTTATAAAAATTCGAAAAAATTTATAAAAATTCGAGAAAATTTATAAAAATTCGAAAAAATTTATAAAAATTCGAAAAAAATTTAAAAAAATTCGAATTTTTTTTAAAAATTCGAAAAATTTATAAAAATTCAAATTTTTTCTAAAAAATTCGAAAAACTTAATTAAAATTCTAAAAATTTATAAAAATTCAAAATTTTTTTAAAAATTCAAAAAAATTAATAAAAATTCTAAAAATTTATAAAAATTCAAATTTTTTTAAAAATTCGAAAAATTTATAAAAATTCAAATTTTTTCTAAAAAATTCGAAAAACTTAATTAAAATTCTAAAAATTTATAAAAATTCAAAATTTTTTTTAAAATTCGAAAAAATTAATAAAAATTCTAAAAATTTATAAAAATTCAAATTTTTTTAAAAATTCGAAAAAATTAATAAAAATTCTAAAAATTTATAAAAACTCAAATTTTTTTAAAAATTCGAAAAAATTAATAAAAATTCTAAATATTTATAAAAATTCAAATTTTTTTAAAAATTCGAAAAAATTAATAAAAATTCTAAATATTTATACAGACAACCATTAAAACACGATCCCGATCAAAATTTTACACAGACAACCATCAAACTCAACACGGTCCCGATCAAAGATATGGCTTCTAGAGAAGTAAGTAAAATGTGCTTATTAGTCTTTGTGCTTCTCGTTTGGTCATTGAAGCATTGAATATATATTAATTTTTTCGAATTTTTAAAAAATTTCGAATTTTTACAAAATTTTGAATTTTTATAAATTTTTTCGAATTTTTAAAAAAATTTCGAATTTTTAAAAAATTTTGAATTTTTATAAAATGTTTAGAATTTTTATTAATTTTTTTGAATTTTTATAAATTTTTAGAATTTTTATTAATTTTTTCGAATTTTTTAAAAAAAATTTGAATTTTTATAAATTTTTAGAATTTTTATTAATTTTTTCGAATTTTTAAAAAAAAATTGAATTTTTATAAATTTTTAGAATTTTAATTAAGTTTTTCGAATTTTTAAAAAAAAAATTAGAATTTTTAAAAAAATTTGAATTTTTATAAAAATTTCGAATTTTTATAAATTTTTTTTAATTTTAATAAATTTTTCGAATTATAATAATTTTTTTTTTTTAAATCGGAAAAAAAGTAAAAAAAAAAAAAAAAAAAAAAAAAAAAAAAAAAAGAGTAAACTTCAAAAATAGTCTTTGTTGTTTACCGGGTCATTTGGATTTGGTCCCTGTGGTTTATAGGGACTAAGGGTATTTATGTCATTTTAGAAATATATGACGGTCAACTGACGGTCAAACCCGGTCAAGGGACCAGATCCGTATGGGTCGTAAACCACAGGGAAAAAATCCGGAATTTTTAAAGTTTAGGGACCAAATCCAAATGACCCGGTAAACCACAGGGACGATTTTTGAAGTTTTTTTTAATATTCAACAATTCAAAGGTTTATTAATTAAGTCTTTTCTTATAGTCTTCTTTACAAAAATCGACGCATTTTTTTTATACATATTTATTTTGCTAGATAAAATTTAGATAAGTTTGACCGAGTGAAACTCCATTTCTGACTTTTATAGTAACTAATAAGATGACTTAATTGTTTTAGCCTTTATATTGATCTATGAAAAAAAATATATATCTACACAAAAACATTTTTCTCTTGTAAAAGATAAGTAAAGTAACTTATGTTCTTGTTGTATATCAGAAAACTATTATTAGTATTTCGATATTAGGATACTTGTTAGATATTGTATCATTTTGATCCGAGATAATATACACCAAATTTTACACCATTTTGATATTTTGAGGCCTACCATAGAAATGGTCTAAGTAAAGATGCTTAATAATATAGCAACCACAAAAAAATTGTCAAATTCACGTTGGGTGAACAAACGTTCTATGTATACACATTAGACATCCTTCTACGCACATTTATATCTATTTTAGCTACTTTTTGTTTAGTGTTTTTTTTTTTTTTTTTTTTTTTTTTTTTTTTTTTTTTTGCTAACAACCAATCACAACCCAAACTGACTAGCTGCCATACACACTAGTTGAAAATACCACATTTAACAGTAGTACGACGCAAGAAGTAACAGTCTATACGAGATGAACCAAAGTGACTTGCACCAACACAATTTCATAGAAGTTTATCAAACTTGTTTAATTTTTAGGCGTTTTATTTGATATGATCAGTTCAAGTCAAGGCTACAGCAAGTTATCAGAATACATACAAATCTTCATTCTTCACAACCATTAGACGTTCCACAAGCCATATACATCGACCACAACTTTACTTTGACGATTTCTTCTTCTTTTTCTTACCTTCTCTAACAACAAGAACGTCCTCCAAACACACAAACATCTCTGTCAAACCGCCACCGCTGCTGCAACTCCAACCAACATCAACATCATAGCATTGTGTTACAGGTTATATACATAGTTATACCTACCTCTCCTCTTAATAATTTATTGACCTAATTTTCTTTTCATCATAGTTGAGGGGTGTTTGGGCAAATAATGAATTGTTTTGCTTCCTTATTTTATTACTTCCGTTTCAAGTAAACAGTTCATAAATAGAGAGTCACCCACCGTAACTTCATAAACCTAAATTTATCCCAAATCGATTCTAAATCATGGCCGAAGAAGAAAAAGAAGATAGAATAAGTTCTTTACCAGATTTCTTATTACTCGAAATCATCTCTCGAATCAAAATCGAAGCCAAGTACTACGAAGAAGAAGAGAGATTAATGGACACATAAGAGGTTATTAGAACAACAGCTACTATCTCCAAACGATGGCAACATCTTTGGACTAAATTTCCTAATCTTGAAATCTATGGTTCTAATTACACTGATGTTTCGCGTATCAATAAAACCCTATCTCAATGCCCTACCGATGTGAACCTCAACAAATTCACACTCCAATTTGAGTATACTGGTACTGATACTACCATTTCATGGTTTACGTCGCAAGTCAATAGCTGGATTCGTCAGGCTATTACTCGTAACGTTCAAGAGGTTCATTTATCATTATGTGATTATACACTGCAGGGTTTTAGCTGTGAAGATGAGTTGTTTTTCAACAATTCATGTATTACTCGTATGATAATTAAGGCGAGTTGTAAGTTTAATCCTCCTAATGGTAAGATTTGTTGGGATAAACTTAAGTTTTTGTATATTTATTGGGGGAAATTGGATGATGATTCAATTGAAAAAATATTATCCGGAAGTCCTTGTTTGGAAACTTTGGAGTTGGAACATTGTTATTGTGTTGGGCGGATTGATACTACGTCAAAGAGATTTAAGAACTTGGTGTTGACTGACTATGGCACTAAGTATAGGCATGACATTGGGGCAGATTATATAGATACTATCGAAATCAATGCTCCTTATATGTTGTCACTAACAATCAAGGGAAAGTTATGTGTGGAGAAGCTTTTGTTGCTAGATGTATCTTCTTTAGTCAAAGCTGACTTCAATTACCGGGGTAGCAACCAATTTGCGGATAGACTTGGACGAGATAAAGATGATATAGAAGAAGAATTTCTTAGAGGACTTTTATCAAGCCTTGGCCATGTCAATGAGATTGCACTTGGAGATTATAATTGTTTAGAGGTAATGTTTTTCTTCCCACTTGGGTTTGTTTGTGTGTGTGTGTTTGTTCATAAGGGGTGTCATTGCTAGTTTCAATATCCGTTTATACACATTGCACTGCTAACTGCTTTAATAATATTGTCTTTCCATTGGTAGGCTCTCTCTCGTTTGGAAGCTACAGGTTTCCAATTTCGTAAAGGCTCAGATCTACATGGTCGTTATCCCTTCAGCTACAAAGTTTTTTCATTAATTCATAAGTGATGAATACTCCTAATGGTGGTTGATTTTTTTAAGCAAGTTTAGCAAGGAAATGTAGTGTATTACATGTTTATGTGTGTTTGTTATTGACATTGGCTTAAAAAAGACGTTCTGGTTTATTGAAGAATGCAACTAGATTTTTTTATAACATACGTTTATTATTGACTTGGTTAAAAAAGATGTTTTGGTTTAGTGAAGAATGCAATGAATTTTATATGTTAACAGTTGGCTCATTTTGTTCAACCATCTTCTATAGATGGAAGAATCTGAACATGTGGTTGAGCTTGTCATATCTCGACTTTCTAATCAATGTTAGTGATTTTGAGTCACTAATGTGATTTAAGTGTAATGGATTGACTTAGATGACCAATGTATAATCGTAGTAAATGTTCAACAAGTCGGGGTTGTGTGGAGTACACACTTGTTTGACGTTATTATGGTTATGGATAAAAGGAACTGCTTGTAGGATAATGGAAACCTTGTGTGTTAATCTTTATTAATTATCCACTATTTATAATAGTGAAACCCTAATACCCTAAACCCACAAACCGGGCTTGGGCTTATCCTAATCCCCTAACACTCCCCCGCAGTCCGAGCGGCGAAATCGCGAAAGCTCGGACTGGAGAGTAAAAGCTAATAAACAATAAAGTAAAACTAATAAATAATTGTTGAAGAAGACGTTCGTCAACAAGCGGAAGCACATCTTCAAGCAGCAGCAGACACAAAAAAGAAACAAACCGGATAAACCAAAGTATCCCAAACAGTCGTCTCGGGAATAAGAACCCTTGATTCGACACCAATAAAAGTCGTCTCGGGAATTGATACCCTAGATTCGACACCAACAAAAGTCGTCTCGGGAATTGATACCCTAGATTCGACACCAACAAAAGTCGTCTCGGGAATTGATACCCTAGATTCGACACCAACAAAAGTCGTCTCGGGAATTAATACCCTAGATTCGACATAAACAAACAATTAAATGACTATAACTTGAGACGAAAGTTGGTTCTAAAACTTCAACCCCCAAAGAACCTTCCGAACAAACGGGGCGTGTTTTTCTCAAGAAAAACATAAAGATCCGGCTTCAATTTTTTTTTCAACCACAGTATAAATACGTAAACCATTCAAATTTTATCCTTATGTCCCCACTAGACACAATATCCCACAACAATTATTCTTTATAAGCCCCACAAAAATAATCTTCACAAATACCCAAGAACAGATATACATCGGTTTAAAGATGTTGAGAATAAAACCAAAGTAAGATCGAGGTAAAAATTGAAGACAAAGAAGAACTGGAAGAAGCTAGAAAACGCGTCGCCGCAGCAGCAGCAGCCGCCAGTCAGCTTACCGGCGGCAACTCTCTTCTTCACCACTTCAATAAACAATCAGCTACCTCCAAATCCCACCGCATCGAGCGGCTGGTTATCAAACATAAACCAACGATCGACCAACAAACATATTGACAGCTACGGTGGAGGCAAGGATATTCGTGCTCCGGACCGCCGGCCGAAGCCGACGGCCGGAAAAATTAAAGTGGCGGTTGTATTTGGTTTTAGGGTTAGGTGTTTTGTTTTGTTTTGTTTTGTTTTTTTTTTTTTTTTTTTTTTTTTTTTTTTTTTTTTGAATTGATTGGTTCGGACAGAGGTGAAGGTTGTAAAAGAGCCCTCCGAACCTCCGGCGTGTAGCCAGCGGCCGGAGGCAGCAGCAGTGGAAGAATTTAGGTTATTTGGATCGGTAGGTCTCTGATACCATGTAGGATAATGGAAACCTCGTGTGTTAATCTTTATTAATTATCCATTATTTATAATAGTGAAACCCTAATACCCTAAACCCACAAACCGGGTTTGGGCTTATCCTAATCCCCTAACACTGCTGGTTATAAATAAAGGCACGGCTAGTTATTTATGGTACGGCTACTAAAGGTACGGCTGGTTATCTTTGGTACTGCTGCTATGGTACTGCTGCTAGTTTAGATTAACCTGCTGCTAGTTTATCAACCTGCTGCTAGTTTGTTAACCTGCTGCTAGCTTTGTTAAACTGCTGCTAGTGGTGTGATCTACTGCTAGTGCTTCTAGCAGTTTTTTATAGCAGTTAATATAACTGCTATAGCAGTTATGGATGTACATAAGTCTTTATTGATAAGTACATCAGTTATTATTGATAACTGTAAAGCAGTTATTTGTTGGTCATATTTATGTTACACATATTTTGGTTCAGGAACATAACAAAATACAACATATTCTCGTTTCTAAATCTGAGTTTTATCCGATTTAAGATTTCGATAGAACCATCGAAATACTTCAATCTGAAAGTGTTTACACGACTCTCAGATTACTGTGATCATATACAAACTCCCTAACAAAGATTGAAGTATTATGTGATCATGACAACCAGTCAATCCGTGAAAGATATGACGAGCAAGTTTGATAAGTTGGAAAAGTTTGAAGGGCAAGACTTTCGTCGCTGGCAAAAGAAGATGCACTTTCTTCTTACCACTCTGAAAGTTGTGTACGTTCTGAGTACACCTAGTCCCGTGTGGTCCGAGGATGAAACTTTGGAGGCAACTAAGAAAAGGATGAAGTGGGAAAACGATGACTACATATGCCGTGGTCACATTCTAAACGGTATGTCTGATTCCCTATTTGATGTCTATCAAAACACTGAATCTGCAAAAGCACTGTGGGAGTCTCTAGAATCCAAATACATGGCAGAAGATGCTTCTTCTAAGAAGTTTCTTGTGAGTAATTTTATGAATTACAAGATGGTTGATACCAGGCCTGTCATGGAACAATTTCATGAAATGTTAAGGATTCTGGGACAGTATGCCCAACACAATTTGATGATGGATGAGGCCATCTCGGTTGCAGTTATCATTGATAAACTGCCCCCTTCCGGGAGAGAATTCAAACATGGTTTGAAACATAAAAAGGAAGAGTTAAATTTGGTTCAACTCGGTAGTCATCTACGAATTGAGGAAGGATTAAGAAATCAGGAACTTGATAATAATCCTAAAGGAAAGAACCAAATTGGGTCATCTTCTGTCAACATGGTTGAAAGAGATGGAGCCAAGAATTTCAACAACAATAAGAACAAAAGAAAGTTCAAAAGTGGTGATGATAAGTTTGCCAACAAGAAGGCTACTTTGACTTGTTGGAAATGTAACAAGCCTGGTCATATGAAGAAGGATTGTCGCTCTCGTAAGGGCAATGATGGCGCTGGTTCAAATGGGTCTAAGGATCCTGAAAAGCAACGAGGTTATAATTCTGATTTTATGCAGAATTTGGATAATGTTATACATTATGTTTCTGTGATTTCTGATGCATTTTATGTTCAGGATGATGAAGTTGCTTGGTGGGTTGATTCGGGTGCAACAATTCATGTTTGCAAGGATCTTCGTTGGTTTCAAGAATGTAAATCGATTGAAGATGGATCATTTGTAAAGATGGGAAACGTTGCAACTGAACCAATCAAAGGAATAGGGCGTGTTTTATTGACTTTCACTTCTGGGAAAACTTTATGTTTAGATAATGTTTTGTATGTACCTGGGATTCGAAAGAATCTTGTTTCTGAAATTGTGTTGAATAAGTGTGGCTACAAACAAGTGTTGGAAAGTGACAAGTATATCTTGTCAAGACATGGTTCGTTTGTTGGATTTGGTTATGTTTGTAATAGTATGATTAGATTGAACTTGAATTATCCTTTGTTTAATGATTCTACTTGTATGTTGTCTTCTAGTAATAGCAATAGTTTAAACAAATCTGAATTATGGCATGCTAGACTAGGACATGTTCATTACAAGAGAATGAAAGATATGTCTAAAATGAGTTTAATACCTGGTTTTGACATGACACCTTCAAGTTGTAAGACTTGTATGTTAACAAAGATAACTAGACAACCATTTAAAGGTGTTAATCGGGAAAGTAAAGTATTAGATCTCATTCATAGTGATTTGTGTGATTTTCATGCTAATCCTTCACTAGGACATAATAAGTATGTCATTACTTTTATTGATGATGCCTCTAGATATTGTTATGTCTATCTATTGCATGCTAAAAATGAAGCTCTTGATAAATTTAAAATTTATAAACAAGAAGTAGAACTTCATAGACAAGATTTGATAAAAGTATTGCGTACTGATAGAGGTGGTGAGTATTATGATCCAGTTTATTTCCAATCAACTGGTATAATACATCAAACCACGGCTCCTTACACACCACAACAGAATGGTGTGGCTGAAAGGAAGAATAGGACCTTAAAGGAAATGGTGAATTCCTTGTTATCCTATTCTGGACTCAGTGAAGGGTTTTGGGGTGAGGCTATGTTAACTGCCTGTTACATCTTGAATAGAACTCCAAACAAAAATAATAAACAAACCCCTTATGAAATTTGGACCAAGAAGGTGCCAAATTTGACTTATTTAAGGGTTTGGGGCTGTAGAGCAGTTGTGAGACTGACTGAACCCAAAATGAAAAATCTGGGTGAAAAAGGTCTTGATTGTATCTTCATTGGGTATGCAGAGCATTCCAAGTGTTATAGGTTTTATGTCATAGAACCTAATGAATATGTGTCGGTGAACTCTATAATAGAGTCAAGAGATGCCATATTTGATGAAGAACGGTTTACGTCCATACCTAGACCACGAGGTATGATTCAATCATTTCCTAGTAAGATGGTTGAAGATGATGTTGAAGGTACTGCTGATGTACCTGGTGCATTTGTTCCTAGGAAAAGCACTAGGACAAGAAAAGCTAAGTCTTTTGGTGGTGATTTTCAACTTTATTTAGTTGAAGGAACAAGAGATAAGACTTTATCTCAACATGAATATTGTTTCATTATTGAGGAGGATCCAAGGACCTTGAGTGAAGCAATGGCTTCTAGAGATGTTTCCTTTTGGAAAGAAGCTGTTCAAAGTGAGATTGATTCCATCATGCATAATGATACTTGGGAATTAACTGATTTGCCTCCCGGATGCAAAGCATTAGGATGTATGATGTGTCGGGTTCGAGCAAGTTTTAAATTTATAAGGGTGAATTACCAAATCTAAGAACAACACATACGAGCAAGTATACTCGTCCGTTGTAGCAAGATTTTTATGGTAAGTCGGGATCGTTCGCAGGGATTTGTGTAGTGAATCGAATTGTAAGTTAAAAGCAAATTTCTCAAACAAGCAATAATAATAATATGAAAATTCAAATGATTAAAGACTACACTTGCTTAGACTAGTGTACTACAATTGACTAATATGATTGTGATAACTTTGGATAACATGTTGGTTATGATAATTAGTTTGGTGACTAATCTATTGTTTCTACAAATTAAACCTTCGTCAAGATCTTAGTTTATAAAAACAAGCATTACGTTTAACCAATCAATTCAAGGTTCATAAGTTGGTGTACCTTAAACACAAAAACAATCTTTTGTCTAATCAAACAAGCTTAAGAAATGGTCAATACGAAAGGTAACCGATTATAGACAAAAGGTCACAATTGATAATAAACTATTAATCTCTCGACCCTTGAAATGGTTTACAATCAATCTGTTTTGATAAACAAAAGCATTTTCATTACAATCACGATTAAGTTTCTTTGTTTAATCAAGAATAGTGGATGACAACAATCATTCATAGACAAATGATTATAACTAGTTGAATAACAATAGTTCTCTCGACCCTTAAAATTACTAGCAACTAGTTAAACTTGACCAACAAATGTCACTATGAAGCTTGATCACAATTGGTTCTTAGAATCGACTTGAAATTGAATTAAAACATGTTATCACAATCATATGCCAATCAATAGGTAATACACATCATCTAAGCAAGTGCACAAAGGCACTAGCCACTCATAGCAAACATAAACATAATCTTAAAACCTTGAACATTAAAAACCATGATTGAGAGTCTTACAATGATTGAAAATAAGATTACAAGTGAAAAGGCAATGATTCTCACAAGAGATGAATTAGACTTCAACTCTCCTTTTGTTCCTGGACTTTTTAGACGAATTTAAGAGTATGTGATGAGTGGTTGATGGATTCTCCTTGTTGATTGATAGTTATGTATGTGTACTCAATACTCATCAAATGGTCCTTATAATACTCCAACCAAGGGTCTTGGTTCATTAATGCCTCTCTTGTCCTCCAAGTAGTGTTAATTAGACCATTATTATGATTAGAAGGTCCTAGAACCGGATGTGTAGCAATCACAAGACTTAATGATGAAGATTTGGAAATCAGACGACATCCAACCGATCGGTATTTCATCCAACGGATCGGTTGGTCTTCAAAACTGACCTCCATCCGAATCGGATGCGGGCTGCATCCGATCGGATGGAGCTTGCTGATTTACTCTTTTTGGTCTTTGGCCGTTTGACTTGTTTCTTGTTCGTAGCTCTTGGTTCTTTGATCTTTCCCTTCATCTTTAGACTCATTAACTTGACTACATAGACTTTTACTCTTCTAAGTACCTTTTGGTGCGGGACTTGCCACAAGAATCTTCATGAAATCATAAATATTTCCTTCTTCCTCGTTTTTGCATCGTTTTCATCCTTTTTCCTGTTTTTGGCTACATAAACTTCGCAAACACACTTTGGTACGATTAAGTAACAAAAGCATATAAATATAACCACAAAACACATATAAAAACACAAAATAACGCTACTAGAAACATGTTAGATTTAAGCGTTATCAAATCCCCCACACTTGAACTTTGCTTGCCCTCAAGCAAATCTAGAAATAAAAACAATTATCCACATGGCATACAAAAATGATTGGAAATATGTGATGCAAATCTATCAAGCACGAGTACAAGATAGATCCATCATTTTAAGTTTTTATGGTTGAAGCATCGAGATGTTTGACAATACCCAAATGATTTTCTTGCTTGATATACATTACTAAACACCTCATGAAAGGGAAATGAACTATAATTCACTCAAAACACTCATTTGTATGATTGGTGGAGTATATAAGAGGAATGACACTCATTTGATCAATCATGATCTAAATATTACCATAAGCTTGTACAAGAAACAAAACTACATCGAATGGTGTGAGCGCCAAGTATACATGTCAAAGAGGACTTTTATTCGGGTTTAAGGCTTAGGGGAAATATCAGACTTATGTGCCACTATCTCATGCAAAACATAATAGATCGCTAACAACAAATTCTCTCATCACCAAATAACGGATGGTCACTAGATTGTACCTTGGTTCGCTAACAACGTTACTTGCACAACGGATGGTCGCCAAAATACTCCCCAGATCGCTAACAACGTTAGTCAATTCCTCAAGAAATCGGATGGTCACTACATGTCCATACATTTAATAATTTCACAAAGTCAAAAGGGTAGGATAAGGCATGGGATATATTTGAGAGAGGTTTGATGATAAAAACAAAAACTAATCAAAGTCTATTAACCGAATGTTACTAGCTATTACAAACCACTATCATGCCATTTTGCGAGAAACTCCATACTTCCTTGATTCATACTTTATTCACTAGCCCATTGGCTCATTCTTGTCACCTTATAGTTGCGATGACTCTTTTTCTCTTTTTTTTTTTTTTTTTTTTTTTTTTTTTTTTTTTTTGCGATGACTTCACAACTTTTGGAGTTTGCAACTTTCTTCGAACTTTCATGATTTCCCACATAACATCCATCTTGCCAAATAGCTAGCAACCAATCAAGACTTGACTAGGGGTAAGGCTAGGCTAAAAGGTGTAAAATCTTTTTGAATTTTTCTGGGTTTTATCAAAAGAAAAAGATAGGCTCAGAAGGTGTAACTAGGGGTATCTAGCATTAAAGATAAACGCTAACAAATGGGTCCATATGAGTGGTAAACTAGCCAATGTAACTAGCTTAATATATAATTATATGTAAATGGAAGGCCATTTGGGTTAAATCCTAAGGTTGCCTCTTATCACGCATATACACTTATATCACAAAAAATGTGATCTCACAACGGTCTCGTAATGATTTACAAGTACAAGTTCTAGAATAAATAAAATCACCGGCACACTCATAGCAAAAGATCTAAGCATAAAATATGTATGCTATATACGAAACAGGCTCAAATCCTCACAATTTAGTGGAAAGGGCTATAATATGTGCTAGCTAATGTTATCGATCCCAGAATGGATTGCAGTATTAATCGGGACACATCTCGAATTTTCAAAAATTACTGGTTCACCTGTGGATAAATCCAGTTTATTCTAATATATGATCTTTAAAATGACAAACAACTAGATTACAAGGGCAAACAAAATTTAAAATTAAGCTCGAAACATACAATCTATTCTTATTTTCCTATTCACCCCCCCCCCCCCCCACACTTAAGTTAAGCATTGTCCTCAATGTGATAAACGATTTCAAGGAATGAAATAGGGAAATAAGAGAATAAACCGTATTTTCTGCTCAGGGTGATTCTTGATCCTAGCATCCCAGCTTCGCAATCATTACCTGCAGTAATCTTAAAACAAAAGAAACAAACACGAAATACTTTTTTCGTTTTATTAAAAGCTAGTGATACACCCCCACACTTAAGTTCAACTAAGCAATTTAGAAAAACTTTGGGGTTTAATCACTTGAAAATAAAAATAAAAATGAAAACACACGGGTTGCCTCCCGAGAAGCGCTTGTTTTATTAATGAGTCATCAGCCGGACTCGAACTTCCTTTTCACGTTGGTGCAATTTCTGGATTCTTCTTTGAGAATTTTGGAACATACACCACATTTCCTATCACTATTCCTTCTCCAGTTTCATCTATGTCTTCCAATTTAATTTTCTCCCATGGTCTAGGAAGAACATCATAGATATAACCAGAATCCTCGGCCCACGGAGTGTTTTTCTTGAAATCGGCCGGGAAAGGTGACATAAATGCTATAGCTTCATATTCCGATTCAGGCGGAATCTCTTTGATAGAAACTTCATTCATTTTCTCCTTGTCATAATACAATTTAATTCGGTGCCCATTAACAATGAAACTTCCACCATGTTTGTCATGCAATTCAACATATCCATATGGAAATCCATGTTTCACTATATACGGTCCGAACCATTTCGGTTTCAGCTTAGGAGCTTTGAACTTGTATTTCATATTAAAAAGCAGAACTTTGTCTCCAGCTTTGAATTCTTTTCGGATTCTTAGCTTTCTGTCATGATAGGCTTTGGTTCTAGCTTTGCAAAGCTTGGAGTTCTCGTAAGCTTGGAGTCTTAATTCATCGAGTTCATGCAATTGCAAAAATCTCTTTTCTCCAGCTATTTTGAGATCTGGGTTACAGCTTCTCAGTGCCCAGTAAGCGCGATGTTCGATTTCGAACAGCAAATGACAGGTTTTTCCATACAAAAGTCTGTATGGTGTTGTACCAATTGGTGTTTTGTAAGCCGTGCGAAATGCCCACAGAGCATCATCTAGTTTCCTCGACCAAACGGCGGGATTGTCTTTAACCGTTTTTTCGAGTATCCTTTTTAAGGCTCTGTTGGTATTTTCAACTTGACCACTGGTCTGTGGGTGATAAGTTGTAGCGAAACGATGATGAACTCCGTATCGCTTCATAATTTTCTCCATTTGTTTGTTACAGAAATGGGTTCCTCGATCACTTATTAAAGCTTTAGGAATTCCATAACGAGCGAAAAGCTTTTTGAGAAAATTAACAACTACTTGTGCATCATTGGTGGGTAAAGCTTCAGCTTCTGCCCATTTGGAAACGTAGTCAATAGCAACGAGAATGTATTCATATTTGTGTGATTTAGGAAATGGTCCCATGAAATCAATTCCCCAAATATCGAATAATTCACAGACTTGAATGCTCTTTTGTGGCATTTCATCTCTTCGAGAAAGACTACCGGATTTTTGGCACGCATCACAGTTCTTAACAAGAGTATGGGCTTCTCTAAAAATGGTTGGCCAATAGAATCCAACATCAAAGACTTTTTTGGCGGTGGTGGAAGGACCATAGTGTCCCCCAGTCGGGCCATGACGACATTCATCAAGAATTCTTCTCGTTTCGGAACCATAAACACATCTTCTTATCATCCCGTCGGGACACATTTTGAAAAGATAGGGTTCTTCCCAATAGTAATGTTTAAGTTCTGAAAAGAATTTACTTCGTTGGGCATGAGTTAATCCTATCTTTAGAATTCTTCCAACGAGATAATTTGCATAATCTGCAAACCATGGAATTTCGTTCTCATCAACTGTATCAACAGTCATGAGGGTTTCATATGGAAAATAATCGTCAATCTCATCTTCTTTTAACTCTTCCAAATTTGGATTTTCTAAACGAGACAGATGATCAGCAGCTAAATTTTCTGCTCCTTTCTTATCTTTGATTTCGATGTCGAATTCTTGGAGTAGCAAAATCCATCGAATAAGACGCGGTTTGGCATCTTGTTTGGCAAACAGATATTTTAACGCTGAATGATCAGTGAACACGATTGTTTTTGAAAGCACAAGATAAGATCTGAATTTGTCGAAAGCAAAAACAACGGCTAACAATTCTTTCTCTGTAACCGTATAGTTTTGTTGAGCGTTATTGAGTGTTTTGCTGGCGAAGTATATAGGATGAAAATGTTTCTCTTCTCGTTGTCCTAATACAGCTCCAACAGCAAAATCGCTTGCGTCGCACATGAGCTCGAATGGTAGTGACCAATTAGGTGAAACCATAATGGGTGCACTAGTCAGTTGGGTTTTCAACGTTTCGAATGCCTTCATGCAATCTGCATTGAATTCGAAAACAGAATCTTTTTCTAGAAGTTTCGTCATTGGACGAGATATTTTGAAAAAATCCTTAATGAAACGACGGTAAAAACCGGCATGTCCTAAAAAACTTCTAATGGCTTTAACGTTGGTTGGGGGTGGTAATTTGGTTATGACATCAATCTTTGCTTTGTCAACTTCCATTCCTGCGCTGGAAATCTTGTGTCCTAGCACAATTCCTTCAGTCACCATGAAATGACATTTCTCCCAGTTGAGAACAAGATGTGCAGCTTCGCATCTTTCAAGCATTTTATCTAGATTAGAAAGACAGGCTTCAAATGAGCTTCCAAAAACTGAAAAGTCATCCATGAAAACTTCCATAGACGTCTCAAGCATGTCTTGGAATATAGCAATCATACATATTTGAAAAGTCGCGGGAGCATTACATAATCCAAAAGGCATACGCCGGTAAGCGTAAGTTCCAAAGGGACATGTGAATGTAGTCTTTTCTTGATCAGCCGGATCAATAGGAATTTGGAAATATCCTGAAAAACCATCAAGGAAGCAAAAGTATTTGTTCCCTGCTAATCTCTCAAGCATTTGATCCATGAAAGGCAAAGGAAAATGATCTTTCCTGGTGGCTTTGTTCAATTTTCTGTAATCAATACATACTCGCCATCCTGTGACAGTTCTAGTAGGAACTAATTCATTCCGTTTGTTGGTCACAACAGTCATTCCTCCTTTTTTTGGAACACATTGAATAGGACTCACCCAAGGACTATCCTCGATGGGGTAAATGATACCAGCATCAAGAAGTTTGATGATTTCTTTTTTAACAACTTCTTTCATGTTGGGGTTGAGTCGACGTTGTCTTTCTACAACTGGTTTGGCATCTTCTTCGAAATTGATTTTGTGCTTGCAAAAATCAGGACTGATTCCTGGGATATCAGAAGTTTTCCATGCAAAAGCTCTTTTATGCTTCTTGAGAACAGAAATGAGGCATTCTTTTTCATTATCATTGAGCAACGAAGATATGACTACTGGATGTAGTGAATTGTCTCCCAAGTAAGCATACTCAAGATTTTCGGGAAGTGGTTTCAGCTCAAGATCAGTTGGTGGTTCTTGAAGTGATGTTTTGATCCTCATTTGATCATTAAAATCGATTTCCTCAAAATCTTCTTCTATTTCTCCTTCTTCAACTTCTGTTTCTTCTTCTTCTTCAAACTTTACTTCCATAAAATCAGCGAATTCCTTATCAAAGTTTGTTTCACTAATTTTCTTTGAAGTAGTCATGAATGGATCCGAATCTTCAAGTAATGCATCCAATTCTTCCTCAGTGATTTCATCGATTACATCAATGTTGAAACAAGTGTCATCACTAGAATATGGATATTGCATTGCTTTATCGATTAAAAAGGTGATTCTATCATCTCCTACTCCAAGATTCAGTTCTTTTCCTTTTACTTCGATGATCGCGTCAGCGGTGTTTAAGAAAGGTCTTCCTAAAATAAGGGGTACTCTACTATCTTCCTCCATTTCTAAGATCACAAAATCCACGGGAAAAATGAATTTACTAACTTGGACAAGCATATTCTCAGCAATACCAATAGGATATTGATAAGAATGATTTGCTAATCGAATACTCATCCTTGTGGGTTTCAGGGTGTTGATGGAAAGTTTTGAATACAGAGAATAGGGCATCAAATTGATACTTGCACCTAAATCGGCTAAAGCATCGCATGTGATGTTGTTTCCTAATATGCACGGAATCAGAAAACTTCCGGGATCTCCGAGTTTCGGTGGAATTTTGTTTTGAACAATAGCTGAACATTCTTCATTGAGAAAAGTAGCAGATATTTGCTCCAACTTGTTTTTGTTATTAAGAAGTTCTTTCAAAAATTTCTCATAATTGGGCATTCCGGCTAGAACATCAATGAGGGGTACATTGAGTCTAACTTCTTTGATTATTTCAACAAACTTCTTATAACGCTCCTCCATTCTTTCTTTCTTAAGGCTCTGAGGATATGGAATTTTTGGAGTGTAAGCCTTAACTGGTGGTTTGGGTTTGGGTGGCGTTTTTGGTGTATTTTCCTTCTTGGCTTCTTCTTTTTCATCCTCACTATCATCATTGATGATCGTGGTATTGTTTGGGTTGGGTGGTGGATCATAAGAAAGGCCACTTCTTATGAATACAGCATTGATATGCTCATTTCTGGTCTGTGGTGGACGATAAGTTTTATCGTTCGATCCAGATGATGTTGGCTTAGGGTTTGTTTGGGTATTACTTGGCAATGAACCTGATGGTCGGGAAGAAATTTGATCAGATAGTCTACCAAATTTGTTTTCAAGATCTTGAATAGATGCTTGATGATTTTTCTGACCTTGCTCAACTTTGGTTTTGAGATTGAAAAATTGATTCTTAACAAACTCGTTGGTTGATTTCTGAGCTGTGACGAATTCTCTCATCATTTTTTCAAAATCGGTTTCTTCGGGTTTTTTGTCAGAGTTTTGTGTGGTCTGGTTGTCTACTCTTGGTTGGGAATCACGGTTGTTATCTCGTTGTTGACGATCTTGCCAACTAACAGAGTTTCGTCCGTAATAATTTCTATGATATCCTCCTCCACGGTATCCTCCTTGGACATAATTAGCTTCTCCTTCTTTGGGTTGATCCATAGGTTGATCGTCGCATTCTAAAGATGGGTGATTACCTCCACAGTTGTTACAACCATCTCGCATTTCTTTCATCTCTCCTTTAAGATCTTTGTATTGCGAATCGATTCTGGAAACCAAGGTTTCCATTTTCTCCATGAGTTTAGATGAATCTGAATTTTCAACAAAACCAACGGTTTTCCTTAAAGGTTTGGTTTTGGCATCTTTCGACCAGTCGAGTTTGAGAAGAACTCGGTCTTCAAGCAATTGGTATGCCTGGTTAGGGGTCT
Source organism: Artemisia tridentata subsp. tridentata (assembly GCA_021014915.2). Taxonomy (NCBI): domain Eukaryota; kingdom Viridiplantae; phylum Streptophyta; class Magnoliopsida; order Asterales; family Asteraceae; genus Artemisia; species Artemisia tridentata. The sequence goes on from CP139508.1 coordinate 467,646,909, forward strand.
TATAAAGAAAAATTCCTCCAACATCAAGAATTCCTTGAGATGCTTCATCAAGTCCATGGTAGAAGATTTGGATAATGGTTCCTCGTCCTAAACCATGTCCATGACAACTTCGAAGTAGATCTTTCATACGAAGCCAGGCTTCGACGAGCGATTCGTTAGGGTTTTGTGTGAAAGCACGGATTTCTCCCATGACTCGGTCAAACATGGCAGGTGGAAAGAATCGGCTTACAAAAGCTTGCCTCATCTCCTCCCAAGTATTGATGATTCCGGGTGTTAATTCGTTATACCACACTTTTGCATCTCCAGCAAGTGATGACGGGAAAAGTTTGAGTTTAATGGCATCCACATTGGTGTCGCCATATCGGAACATGCCACAGATTTCAATGAATTCGGCAATATGTTTGTGAGGATCGGCCCTCGAACGGCCATCGAATTGACGGTCTTTGATCATAGAAAGATGGTGACCTTTCACGGTGAAATTGTCACCTAGGTTGACAGCAACAATAGCAGCTCCAGGAGTGGGTGCTACGGCTCGGTTGGCTTCCCACATGGGTCTATCGTCAGCCATGGGAAAAAGTTGATCAGTGAATGGATTATGAACGACTTTGGCTTCAAAAAGGTTTTCAAACGGTGGGTTTGGTACTCTCGGTGTACGGTTTGCTAATGGAACAAAGGATTTTCTTTTCTTTCTTTGTCTTCGGACTAAACGTTCGGGATCTGAAAAAGGTGAAATTGGTTCTATTCCAGTTGATCGAGTGTTCATACAATTCCCCAGAGAATCAAGGCAATGTCTAAACAAACGAGCGAAGAATGAAAACAATTTTAAAAAAATTTCAGAACTGACCAACCGATCGGATAGAATGGTCTACTGATCGGATGATGCTCTCGGTAAAATTGGTTTGAAAGAATCCGATCGGATAGATCTCTCGGTAAAATTAAAAAACTAGGCAACCGATCGGATGGATGTGAAACCGATCGGATGCTCAGCTCGGTAATTTTTTTTATTTTTTATTTTTACGAAAACTAACTAGGCGAGAAATTGACTAAAACTTACAGAAACACAATCAAAATCCCCGGCAGCGGCGCCAAAAACTTGATGTGTCGGGTTCGAGCAAGTTTTAAATTTATAAGGGTGAATTACCAAATCTAAGAACAACACATACGAGCAAGTATACTCGTCCGTTGTAGCAAGATTTTTATGGTAAGTCGGGATCGTTCGCAGGAATTTGTGTAGTGAATTGAATTGTAAGTTAAAAGCAAATTTCTCAAACAAGCAATAATAATAATATGAAAATTCAAATGATTAAAGACTACACTTGCTTAGACTAGTGTACTACAATTGACTAATATGATTGTGATAACTTTGGATAACATGTTGGTTATGATAATTAGTTTGGTGACTAATCTATTGTTTCTACAAATTAAACCTTCGTCAAGATCTTAGTTTATAAAAACAAGCATTACGTTTAACCAATCAATTCAAGATCAATTCAAGGTTCATAAGTTGGTGTACCTTAAACACAAAAACAATCTTTTGTCTAATCAAACAAGCTTAAGAAATGGTCAATACGAAAGGTAACCGATTATAGACAAAAGGTGACAATTGATAATAAACTATTAATCTCTCGACCCTTGAAAGGGTTTACAATCAATCCGTTTTGATAAACAAAAGCATTTTCATTACAATCACGATTAAGTTTCTTTGTTTAATCAAGAATAGTGGATGACAACAATCATTTATAGACAAATGATTGTAACTTGTTGAATAACAATAGTTCTCTCGACCCTTAAAATTACTAGCAACTAGTTAATCTTGACCAACAAATGTCACTATGAAGCTTGATCACAATTGGTTCTTAGAATCGACTTGAAATTGAATTAAAACATGTTATCACAATCATATGTCAATCAATAGGTAATACACATCATCTAAGCAAGTGCACAAAGGCACTAGCCACTCATAGCAAACATAAACATAATCTTAAAACCTTGACCATTAAAAACCAAGATTGAGAGTCTTACAATGATTGAAAATAAGATTACAAGTGAAAAGGCAATGATTCTCACAAGAGATGAATTAGACTTCGACTCTCCTTTTGTTCCTGGACTTTTTAGATGAATTTAAGAGTATGTGATGAGTGGTTGATGGATTCTCCTTGTTGATTGATAGTTATGTGTGTGTACTCTCAATATCGTCAAATGGTCCTTATGAATACTCCACCAAGGTCTTGGTCATTAATGTCACTCTTGTCCTCCAAGTAGTGTTAATTAGACCATTATTATGATTAGAAGGTCCTAGAACCGGATGTATAGCAATAACAAGACTTAATGATGAAGATTTGGAAATCAGATGACATCCAACCGATCGGTATTTCATCCAACGGATCGGTTGGTCTTCAAAACTGACCTCCATCCGAATCGGATGCGGGCTGCATCCGATCGGATGGAGCTTGCTGATTTACTCTTTTTGGTCTTTGGCCATTTGACTTGTTTCTTGTTCGTAGCTCTTGGTTCTTTGATCTTTCCCTTCATCTTTAGACTCATTAACTTGACTACATAGACTTTTACTCTTCTAAGTACCTTTTGGTGCGGGACTTGCCACAAGAATCTTCATGAAATCATAAATATTTCCTTCTTCCTCGTTTTTGCATCGTTTTCATCCTTTTTCCTGTTTTTGGCTACATAAACTTCGCAAACACACTTTGGTACGATTAAGTAACAAAAGCATATAAATATAACCATAAAACACATATAAAAACACAAATAACGCTACTAGAAACATGTTAGATTTAAGCGTTATCAATGTAAATGGATCCTTAAAAGGAAGATGAAAGTGGATGGAAGCATAGATAAATATAAAGCCAGATTGGTTATACAAGGCTTTAGACAAAAGGAGGGAATTGACTTCTTTGACACTTATGCTCCTGTTGCTTGGATTTCCACTATTAGATTATTGATAGCTCTTGCAGCTATACATGATCTAGTTATTCACCAAATGGATGTGAAAACAGCATTCTTGAATGGTGATTTGGATGAGGAAATTTACATGAAACAACCTGAAGGGTTTGTGATGCCTGGACATGAAAGCAAAGTATGTAAATTGAAGAAATTATTGTATGGTCTGAAACAAGCACCAAAACAATGGCATCAAAAGTTTGATGATGTAGTCATGTCGAATGGTTTTTCTTTAAACCAAGCTGACAAGTGTGTATATAGTAAATTTAATGCTTCTGGTAAAGGAGTAATAATTTGCTTGTATGTGGATGACATGTTGATCTTTGGTACTGACCAAGATCAAGTTGATAAGACAAAGGAATTCTTATCATCTAATTTTGATATGAAAGATCCGGGGGAGGCTGAGGTGATTCTTGGTATTAGAATAAAATGAGGAAACAATGGTATCTCTATTTCTCAATCTCACTATATTGAGAAGATACTGACAAAGTTTAACTTTGCAAATTGTTCTCCTGTTTATACTCCTGTAGATCCTACTGTGAAGTTTTGAAATAATAAAGGAACTCCAGTGTCTCAGCTAGAATACTCTAGAGCTATTGGATGTCTTATGTATGCCATGATTAGCACTAGACCAGATATAGCTTTTGGTGTGGGAAAGCTTAGTAGGTATACTAGCAATCCTAGTGCTCTTCATTGGCAAGCTCTAGGAAGAGTATTCCAGTATTTGAAAGGAACCATGGATTATGGTTTGACTTATAGTGGTTATCCTTCTGTTTTAGAAGGTTATTCTGATGCCAGTTGGATTAATAATATGGAGGATCACTCATCTACGAGTGGGTGGGTATTCCTTCTTGGAGGACGTGCTATTTCTTGGGCTTCAAAGAAACAGACCTGTATTACAAGCTCAACCATAGAGTCTGAATTTGTTGCATTGGCTGCAGCAGGTAATGAAGCTGAATGGCTAAGGAATTTGGTTTATGAAATTCCTTTTTGGCCTAAACCGATATCTACCATTTCTATCAGATGTGATAGTGCTGCTACCTTGGCTAAGGCTTATAGTCAGGTGTACAATGGCAAGTCTAGACACTTAGGTGTTAGACATAGCATGATTCGTGAGCTTATCATGAATGGTGTGATATCTGTGGAGTTTGTAAGAACTCAAATGAACTTAGCCGACCATTTAACTAAAGGGTTAGCAAGAGATCTCGTGTGTAAGGCGGCTAAGGGGATGGGTCTAAAGTCCATTTAATTAAATCCTTGTATCAAGATACCCAATTCCCATTTAACGTAATGTTAAATGCTGAATTCAATGTGGAAAGCTTGTTATGTTTGGATTGGAACACATAATTACATCATCCCATGGTATGTGTTCAGAACTGCAAGATAAAGGAGGTTGAAATTATATTTCTTAATGGTTTTTTGAAAAATTGCATGTGCAGATGCAAGAGTAAAAAACCACCTATATAAGCATGAAGTTTAGCTGCTTCAAGAAACTTGGGACTTGGCTTTGATATGCTTATTGAAGGATAGGACACAAGCTAGTAAAATATGGTGTCAGGAAGAACATGTGAATGTGTAAACTGTTGTGTATATTATCTTCATGTATTCACTATGAATAGAAAGAGTTCAATCCTTTAGTGACACTCTGATATTCGAATATTTGGAATGCTAATGTACTAATGTGAAATTCAATCGACTCGATATTTCATTTATGCATCAGTTTGGTGTTTGTTATGTGTTTGCTTTAAGTTAATAAGATTACACTTAAATGGGGGAGGATTGTTAGTGATTTTGAGTCACTAATGTGATTTAAGTGTAATGGATTGACTTAGATGACCAATGTATAATCGTAGTAAATGTTCAACAAGTCGGGGTTGTGTGGAGTACACACTTGTTTGACGTTATTATGGTTATGGATAAAAGGAACTGCTGGTTATAAATAAAGGCACGGCTAGTTATTTATGGTACGGCTACTAAAGGTATGACTGGTTATCTTTGGTATTGCTGCTATGGTACTGCTGCTAGTTTAGATTAACCTGCTGCTAGTTTATCAACCTGCTGCTAGTTTGTTAACCTGCTGCTAGCTTAACCTGCTGCTAGCTTTGTTAAACTGCTGCTAGTGGTGTGATCTGCTGCTAGTGCTTCTAGCAGTTTTTTAAGCAGTTATAGATGTACATCAGTCTTTATTGATAAGTACATCAGTTATTATTGATAACTGTAAAGCAGTTATTTGTTGGTCATATTTATGTTACACATATTTTGGTTCAGGAACATAACAAAATACAACATATTCTCGTTTCTAAATCTGAGTTTTATCCGATTTAAGATTTCGATAGAACCATCGAAATACTTCAATCTGAAAGTGTTTACACGACTCTCAGATTACTGTGATCATATACAAACTCCCTAACAATCAATTGGGTTCAGGTGCCGTTTTAGATATCATGCCGTTTATGTGGCATATACTCGCTTGCAACCCCTTGATGAGCCTTTACTTTTGCAGAGGAAATTCTGTCACTATATACTTTTACCGCCTGGCTTTTTAACGACACTTTTTATAAGTGAAGGTGATGCAAAAATTTATTTACTGACACTTTTTCTGACATTTTCTGACACTTTTTGTGTGTCACTAAAAGACATTTTTCTTGTAGTGTGTACTTATTGAGTTTTTATATCACCTGCCACTATGTTTGTAGGACCGATAATACAAGTGATTTATGTGATTCGGGGGGTCGGGGAAGCTCAAAGTAAAGGATAAACATGGTATTATTAGCTTAAAGAAAGGGAAAGGTGTGTGTGTATTTTAGAGAGAAGAAGGAGAAACACACACACCCCTTATTACAAATGAGACTATCCAACCTTCCTTGTTGAGACAAGGAAGGTATTTATACAAGAATACTAGTCTAACTATCCACTATTTGCTAAACTAGTCCCTGTACTTAAATACTATGCAATTCCCGAATATAACATTACTTTTAAGTTTAACAATCTCTCCCCAAAGTGATGTTATATGGGAATTGCTTACAAAGTTCCCTACAAGTAAAATATAAACCATTAAGCGCAGAGAATGGTCTTCAAACTTCATTACTTCGTTCAGCTTGTAGAATCTTCTCAGCTTTCATTTCTTTACTTGCAGAAGAATGTGAGCAAATCTAATTAGGGTATAATTCTGGGTGCCTTGAGTGCTCTCCCCTAATTAGTGCTCTCCCTCAAACAAACAACCTTTCTGATTACTGCCGTGATTCTGAAGAAGTCTTTTGATAGTTAACTGCATCCCGTCTTTAGTCTTCTAACACGCAGCGGAAAATGTAGAACAGACTGTAGACTCGACCTTCTTCAAGATTATCCATTCGGGGGAAATTGAGTATCACATCTTCATCTCACCAAATGCATCCCAGTTATCTTTCATATGATAAATCAGCCCATAACGTACACATGAAATGATAACACCAAAGTAACAAGTTGAACCACTGATCATCTTGATCTTGTTGCCCGAAATTGGTGAAGGTGGATAAGGTAGAAGTGCGTAGAATAAGATGAGTAGAAGATAAGACATAGAATCAACCAATATCCGACATAAATCCCTTCATAAATCATTAAGCCCGATCACGTGAACTTGTTGTGCGTCCTCGATGTACACATTTCTCTCCCCTGCTGGTTACGATTTATCGGAATCAGCATGCTGATGTGTACGTGAAGTATTAACTGAAAGCATTTTATCATTAATCATATAAGCCCGTGAGAAGATGTCGATACACCCAATCTACTAACAATACCATTTGAAGTGTTTAACTCTTTACCAACCCCCTGTATCAAAAACACCGGCCGTCTTTAGTAACCACATATGAAGATAACCCAATATGACGAACTTGAGAATGAAGTAAAATCCCCCAGATTTGTGACTTAAGCTTGTACTATCCTGTGACTAAGAACGGTATGCCTTATACCCTCAACAGAAGTATTAGTACAAAACCTTCTTGACATATCCTCAACTACGTGAGTCACTGAGCACTACAACGTAACTCCTTAAAGTGATAGTTACTTTGTGAGTATAGAGAGAAAGAATCACAAACGTAACTAGATATCCAAGTCTTCGTCACCATTAATATATGCTCAAACAAGTCATCTTCGCGGGATGGTAGAAAGAAAGAAGACGAAATAAATACACACATCTTTAAAACGTCACTTCAAACCCAAATAAATAATATCGAATTATCCCCATAGTCACAATTGATATTCATTAATCATTAGCCGTGTAATATGTATCCCCGTGAAATTTTTATCCAAAATACCCACTCAATATACCACAATTATCACAATGTATAATTGGATGCATTGCACCCCATTCTTCAGTCCAGTCCAACAGATTTGCACACCAGTCTACCATACGGATCATAAGGCCCAATACACGGATCAAAGTGAAACTCATGTAACAATAAGCCCAATCCAATCGACCTTAAAGATATAAGTTGGTATAACCCTAATCTCATTTATACCAAAATTATCCGCCTCTTTCACTCTCTTCATAGCAGTCACCAACTCAAACCCTAAACTCAATTACATCCGCCCCCTTTCACAAATCCTTCTCACAAAATGCATCTAGATCTCACTCATCTTCAACCTTATCAAATACTTATCTCATCTCATATAATCATCACCATCTATCTAATTCGATCCATCAACAGTCGACGCAAACACAACCATACGCGCCCTATTTCTTCTTTCGATGCTCAATCCAAATCAAGAAACCAAGTGAATCGCTTCTAGATCCTTTGGAGGGTCACTGGTAGGTTTCGACGTGTAATTAAACGTTTTGTTTGAGTGTTTTTGTGATTTCTTTTGATGTTGTAACCGAATAAATGGAAGGATCAAAACATACTTGTTTTTGTTCTTTCATTTGATAGATTCGGATATTAATTAAAGCTGAGCATCGATGTGATCTATGATGATTATATTTCGTGTGTTAACCTTCAATGGTTTGATATGTCTTAACAGTCTGTGAAACACGAAATAAATATCTGAGATTATTTGGTTTGTTTTCTTTTAAGTCCGAGTATAGTGATTTATATGAGGAGAATGGGATTTAAAGTAAGTGTGTTGATGTTGGTTGATATGGGCTGTTGTTGTGTAATAGGACTGAAGTTTGTTTTGTTTTTTATTTTGATATTCGGGAATTGAATCTTGGACTGATGATGGAAGCGAACTGAGGTCCAAAGTGTCGGGTATGTTTGGTTTAGTTGACAGTCTTCATCTTCATTCTATGTCGTTCGATTAGGTCGTTCGACTTTGTCGTTCGACTTGGTCGTTCGATCAATTTGGAAGAGTGTCTAACTCGACTACCCTTGTGTCGTTCGATGACTGCTCCTTCGATGAGGTTTCTCCTTCGATCACTTTGTTGCTCGTTCGACTATATTGCTGCTCGTTCGACTAATGGAACAATAATGAGACTAACTATATTGGATACCTTAGTTGTAATAGATCTGTTTTTTAGTGAATGAACTGGAAAAAAAATCCGAGGACCGGAAAAAAAAAATTTCGGCGACCAAAAAGTACAATAAACAGTCTAAAAACAACAGATCGAATCACACAAATCATTAAAAAACACAACCTGGCTCTGATACCAATTGTAGGACCGATAATACAAGTGATTTATGTGATTCGGGGGGTCGGGGAAGCTCAAAGTAAAGGTTAAACATGGTATTATTAGCTTAAAGAAAGGGGAAGGTGTGTGTGTATTTTAGAGAGAAGGAGGAGAAACACACACACACCTTATTACAAATGAGACTATCCAACCTTCCTTGTTGAGACAAGGAAGGTATTTATACAAGAATACTAGTCTAACTATCCACTATTTGCTAAACTAGTCCCTGTACTTAAATACTATGCAATTCCCGAATATAACATTACTTTTAAGTTTAACAATGTTTTCCTTTAACTGAGACTGTTAACTACACCTAAAGGGATAAGTTTGTCGAAGATTCACCAAGAAATATGCAGTTTTGACTCTTTTTTTTGTGTGTGTGTGTTTAGAGACAAACCATGTGATTACGTGAACTTAATTTGAGTCATATTAGAAACTATATGGAAAAACCTTGCGAAGTTTCATATCTAACTTCAAAAGTTTTGAGAATCTATTAACGATGTTTAATAAAGATCTATCTCACTCAAGCTCAGACCATTTAACTCCACTGATCTGTGTATCCACTGAATTTTGGGTTATGTTAGATTATAAAGCCTGATTGGGAAAGTGATGAATGACACTTACTGATGGCTAAGTCTCATGAACCACTCTTTAAAAAAGTGTTAGAAAATTGCACGTTTAATTTTTCTAGCAATCTTTTCACACCGTTGGTGAAAAATGTTCTCTTTTCAACCAGAATGACACAACTTCGTTTATGCAAAGATTGTTCCAAATTCACTTTGTCTTCCATGAAATACAGCAGAGGAATAAAACCCCGTAATATTTTTTACTACACTAACATTTACTAGCAGAACCAAGAGATCAGGTGTCATTACATAAGCAGCTTCGAGTCACATGCCACTATCTTAACTCGATTGACATTTTCCTTGGATTCGTCATACTTGATGAGAGCATCCTGAAGAATGAATGTCCGCACGTTTTCACAGAATCTGTACATGTGCAAATGCCCCTGCTCACATTAAAAGAAGCCAGAGGGTAAAGTGGTCATTTACAAAAAGCTTATTATATACTGTTGATCTTTAAGTCGAGGTGGAAAAGTTGGGGAGTTAGGCAACTTGGGTAGCAATAGAAACGGGTTGGGTTGGGTTGGTCCGACCAAACAAGCACTTGTCTATATATCTGAGATTACAAAACATTGTTACTGCAATAATCTATATTTCTAATCAATAGATTCATTGGAATGGATACTTGTCTAATGAGTAGATCTATTCGACCCACACTATATTTTTAAGAGAAGTACATGTGCAATATAACAGAATTGCAATATAATGGCTTGCGGAAATTTCCTCCATCCAGGTAACACTTGGGCTATAAATGACACCCACCTAATGTCAAGACTTGTGCGATGAAAAGAATTCACAAGTTCTTCTAGTGGAGGTCAAGGATCTCTCATGCACACTTAGATATGGATTACAGAAGAACCATAAATTCAACACTACATTTATGAATGCAAAGTGATATAACCAATTACCTTAATGGACACCTTGGTCTTAACCTTTGTGTCCAGTGCCTCAACCATTGACTAATGACTACAACCAACGAAACAAGGAGTTAACAAGTACTTGCATAGTATATATGCATGGAACTAGTACACACATAAAATAAGCTCAAAAGTGACCTTGTCAAACTGAACAAGTACTTGCATAGCAAGATCCGGGCCAAGAATTCCAGTAGACACCATCTCATCCAAAGTGTCGGTCAAACACGTTCCAATTGTTGACCTTCGGTACAACTCAAAGGTAGGTAGCTATTTGTAACACCCGTTGATATCGAAAGATAACTGTCTGTAATGAGCTACAAACCAGCAAAAACATAAAATTTAATCACATCAGAAATCTATGAACACCAATTTTGCATCATCTACTAATCAAAACACCATGATATACATCTCAAAACAAACAAATTGTATCAACAGAATTCTCGCCTATTGAACCGTTGATAAACTCCCAACGAATACTTTAAACAATGTTGCTGTTGGAATGTTAATATCATGAACACATAAAGCATCAAATTAATAGCGGAAGCGAGTAGGAACATATAACATGTAAATTAATTAACCAATAATAAGTATGCGTACCTTAATGATTCTAGCAAAATAAGAATCAATTCCAAGCAATCAGCTTTATGAACCCTAATTAGGGTTTATGTGGATTATTGGAATTACCCCTTACCCTTTTGTAATTCAATCCAAGATACAATCAATAATATGATTGTATCACGTTCTTGTACACACGTACTAATACCAAGTAAATGTTTATGCAAGTAAAGAACACAAAACAATTTAGTTTATGAAAAACTAAGGTGATCGACCCAAACAAAGGGTTTGGTCGATCGGTTATGATCACAAAAGAAAAAAGGAAAAGCTTAGGTATTGTGTGTGAACAAGAGGTATAAAAAACAATGACTCTAGCCCTCATTATATAGTATTTTGAAACTTGGAAGACAAGTTAGTGTGGGTTTGGGATATCCCCTAGCCCAACCGATCGGCACCCTAATCCCTAAGGGATTCCGGATGCTTCTTGACTTACCAAATATTCACACATAATTTCTTTCCTTATATTCGTCTAACGGTCGTTAGTCATTATCCGTTAAATACTAACGGTCGTTATGTGTTTTGTGTATATAATAATTAAATATAACGTTTTATAAATAATTATTATTCATTTACTCTTCATACGTAAAGTGTGCAATCCCGTGATCTCGAATTCGATCCTAACACACAACTATTATTTTATGTCTACAAAACTAACAGTTGCTACCAAAATACTTCAATATTCGCTATGGATTTGGCATAAGTAAAACATGATATTTCCTATTAGTTTTCTTAATACAAAACACAATTCAATTTTCGTCTTCGCATAAAACATCAAATAGTTACATGGTGACTCCTCAACAGACAAAAACTTGTTCTGCCCAGTTTCAAGGTTCACACATAGGAAACATATACTTTTCCTAGTAGTTTTGGATACAAAGCCCAATCTAGGTGTCTGCTATCGTTTTCGTATAATCAAAAAAGGCTTAGTCAAATACAACCTAATTTGGAAAACAAGTGCAAATTAAGAATTTTCAACTTTTCAAGACGCAACTATCATAATTTTTGCTGATATGGTTGCGAACATTATTACTGGTAAACTCTTTTGAAAAGATAATATACCTTAATTTAAGTTTTTAACTTTAACTACAATAGAGTATGTTATCATGAGATTTGCACAAGTTAGCACACAAGTTAAAGATTCACACACATATCATCCGTTATATAATCAGTTTATGTTTTTCGTTAATTATTTATGAGGAAGTAGACTCACTTTTTGTCAAGTTGAGTAGGAGAATGAGAGATATGCTTTTTATACCCTGTACCTCTCCCTTTATATTGGTCATTAAAAAAAAAAAAAAAAATCGGTTTGTGTAATGTATTGTGTGTCACACCCAGTCAATGGCGGAAACATGAGATGTAACTGAGAAGGCACATCGCATAACATCATAGATTTATACCTTACAATTGTTCAAATAGTAGTTATAAGTTACAAAATGTTTTTGGTCTAACATTTGAAAGTGAAGCACATGTGTCCTTTGAATCCAATTAGTCTTGAAAACATGGTAGCAAGATAACAATGTTCTGACTCCAAAGAAAGTGCCTTCAAATACCTTAATAATGATCACCTGAAAATGGTACTAGAAAATGTCAACATAATGTAGGTGAGCTTGTAGGTTTAAGATGTTAAACAATGAAGCTGTGAATAATATAGCGTAGGATAATAGTGAGCAAGATACACAAATGTAAGCACTTAATGAAACCACGCTGCGTGCGATAACTGAACCCACCAAAATGTTACACACATGTTACTAATAGTGGGGAGCTACCCCAGATAGTACTATGTTGTTCCATGAAATTGAGTAAAACAAGAACATATTCATTGACAGTGAAAAGAATTGTTACAAGATTACTCAAAACCTATTAGATTACATGATAACATCTTCAGCTTCTTAAAGGGGATACTTTCGGTATGGTATCCCCTTAGGTGAGGGTTTATCCTCTTTTGGTGACAAATAAACTCTCACTGATCCAAGCTATGCTTGTGATTCAGTGAGAGTGATGATCCTATCAACTAATACACTATGTGTATTCTTTTTGTTTGTTTAGGAATCCATACTAAATCTATTACAACACAAACTATATATACACAGGTAAACTAGACAAAGATAAGATGGGTAGGTGTGAGTTGACATCCACTTGCTATGAGTTGACATCCACTTTCTATGAGTTGTCATCCACTTGGTGTGAGTTGTCATCCACCAAGTGGTCCCTCTTGTACTTTGTCTGACTTCATTGTTGGAAGTTCCCGCCCATATTTCAGTCTGCTTGTAGAGATAGTATCTTCAGGGTCACTGAGACATTTGTCAATTCTCAGTGATACTGGTGTTGTTTGTAGCTCGTATACTTTACTCACTGACACCGTATCAGTAAGTAAATGTTTCTTCAACAACGGGCTTTTTACAACACTCACTGATTTCTTTATCAGTGAGTAACCCACTATTTTATCAGTGAGTTAGGCTATTTTATGTTCAAATCTTGTCAGGGAACTTGGGTCAAATTCTTGACCCAACAATCTCCCCCTATTTAAATATACAAATAGCCTTGGATCAAACCTGCTTGTTCAGAGACTTGGGTTTAGTTTCTGAGGTTCAAGGGTTCAGGGACTTGGGTTTAGTTCCTGAGGTTCAGGTTCAAGGGTTCAGGGACTTAGGTTTAGTTCCTGAAGGTTCAGGGGTTCAGGAGACTTGGGTTTAGTTCCTGATATTCAGTGAGTTGAATGACCGGTTCAGTGACTGTGGTCAGGGCTCATGGGGTCGTGAGGGTTCACTTTGACAGGTTCATTATTTGTTTCACTGAGAGGGTTCAGGTCCTGTAAGGTTCAGGTTCCTGGGGTTCAGGGTTCAGTGACTGGGGGTTCAAGGTTCCTGAGGGTTCAGTCAACTGGTATGATCTGGTGTTCAGGTTTATGTTATGGTGTATGTGTTCACTGACCTGATGTGGGTTATGGGTCCACCATGCTTCCGCTGCTCCACTGATTCTTACAACCATATAAGAATCATCTTGGAACTCATGACATACCCACTGATGACCACACTTCCTGAGAACTTTTCACTCCCTGATCCCTTCTCCCCCTCAAAATTTGCGACTCAACGCAATTTTTGATCAGTTTATCTCAGCCTGATAATCATCCCGAAAACCTCATCACCCCACCCTTCCTGAGAACTTTTTAATCACCCCACACTTCCTGAAGAACAATGCAGCAGTCTGATACTACTGCTTCCTGATGAACACATCAGCAGCCTGATACTGCTGTTCCCTGAGAAGCTCATCAGTAAACTCCAATTTTTCTTGTTTTTGGAGACTAGGGAGTTCAAGGTTCCTGAGGGTTCAGGGACTTGGATCAGTGACTTGGGTTTTAGTCACTGGTTCAGGGATCTGATGGGGTTTATGGGTTCGGGTTTGAGTTTCAGTGTCCTGATAAAAACACTTGCTGGCTTGTATTTTTAACTTCACCAGTATTCTCAGTCACCATAACACCCTGAGGCTTATTTCAGTTCCCTGAAGAGAATTTTTTTCTTCTCTACCACATCCTGAGATACTACCTCTCAGCCTGAGAACCAACAGTGAACTGATTGTCACTATTATCAGTGACAATCAACTATTTTTTTTTTTGTTTCTCAGTCCCTGATTGTTTTTTCAGGGTTCCTTATTCAAACCCAATTCACACAACCCGTCCACTCCCTTATACTTATCAGGGACCCCGCTTTTCACTCCCTGATTCACACTTATCTCACCACACCCGGAGTTGCAATCTACTTTCAGTCCGCAACTAACTCCTGATTTTTTCAGGCCCTTACTACATCCAAACCACACACTGATAACACAACCTTCTCGTTTAAGGTTACACAACCAGTGTCCCTGACTCAGTTGCTGGTATCAGCTACACTGATCCTTCTAACCCCTTGATTCAGGTTTAACCTGTTCAAGATCAGTCTAAATATATACCAACACCACAAATATCCTTTGAATCAGTTCACACCCTGTTCTCAGCATCTTCTTTTAACAACAATAACCCCATTGCTGCTTAGCAATTGTTGTTGGGGTGATGTCTGGATCGAAATAACGAACCAAAGAAAATCCCACGCCCTAAAGAGCCAATGAAACTATCACCATAATCCTACACCATTCGAACAAACACGCACAAAAATCCCAGATCCACACTCAAACTAACCCCATCTCAGTTTCTATTGAAACTGAATAAATCAAACAAAAAAAAAACTTCTTTTCAACCCTAAGAAGAATCTATGATTCATGATTTGTAGATCGATTGGATTTATTTGATAGCGTTGATTGTTTTTTGAGTTGGATCTGTGAATTATTTTAAGTGGTGTTGGATATGTTTTTGAAGATAGATCGATGTAGTGGTGATGATGGTCGATTTTTTAGGGTTATGTGTGTTGGGTTTTGAGACCAGATTTGGATTTTGGTAGTGGTGTGTTTTGTTTGATGTTAGTGAAGATTCGGTTTTGGATAATGAGAGTGTCGTTTTTTTTATGTGTTTTTGGAGAGATTTATTGTGCGGGATTTTTGTTTGTGGTGGGTGTTTGATGCGTGGTTTTGCGACCTTACAACAGGTTTTACCTCTCGAGGGATCTCAAGAGGCTTGCAATCCCCACCAGGCAGTGTACCTGACCGATGTAGTATAGTGTAGTGGCAAGTACCGGGGGATTGATCGTTCTCTAGGGGAATAGTGTCGTTAGGATTGAAAAACTACTCTAATAGGTCTAAGGGTGAGGGAAGATTCTTTTTGTATTTTTTTATATTTTTATAAAAGCAAGTAAAATCTCGGGTTTGAAGTAGTGGGCGGAATTAGTTGCTAGTCAACTAACCCAAATAACTACAATTGCAAATAAAATAAAATAACTGAAAATAAAAAGGTGGTGGAACTTATATGGAGAGAAAATGTGTTTACTTAGATTTCCTTACTCCCTAACTATCTTTTACCGGTTGATTAGTGTGTATTAATTGCGTGGATGATGGGTGTATTCCTTAATACCAATCGTGGGGTGGCGTACGTACTTCCCCAACTCTATAAGTTCCTACTTCACTCCTATGTCGAGCCGGCTAAGAAGCTCCTAACATGGGATCACTAGAATTCGCTCATGCATTAAATACAACCATAAAAACCTTAGTACGCATTGGTTCATGTTTCTTAAGACGTTCAAGCAAGTTACCGTATAGGAGGTTAGCCAGTTTTCTTAAGCCTAACATCGATAAACAATCATCCAATACAATTAATAACACACCAACAACCAATAATTAATAGTTAGGTTTCATTAGATCTAAGCAAACACAAGATAAATCTAGCCTAGCATGTTAAATAAAAGACAAGAACAAGATATAATCAAACAACACATAGACATATTGAATGATTAATTGATTACTTATCTTCAATTGAACATGGGAGATCCAAGGGTATAAAACCCTTAAAAGTAGCAGAAAAATCGTCTTAGGGTTTCTCCTCACAAAGTTGCACACTAATGACTAAAAATTATGAGAATATATATAGAAAATCAGATCTGACGGCGTCACGTTATAGAGCTGACGCCGTCACCTTGCCGCGGTTAGGGTTTCTTGATGGCCTTCTTGACGCCGTCCCCTTCTAATCATCCAAAATCCTCTCTAGCGCGTCAAGGGTTGACGGTGTCACAATGGTGCTTGACGCCGTCACAGGTACTTTTCCAGCCGATTTTGAGACTTTGTCGTTTTCTTCACTTTTATGCTCAAAAAATGTCCAAAGTGCTTCCTTTTCCAGATTTCTTCTCCAAAGTACCTAAAATGACAAAAGGAACGATTTAGAGCAATATTTGATCAAATAAATACGATTTAGGGCTTAAATGACCCCATAAAAGCGGTACACTTTTCGCTTCATCAAATACCCTTACACTTGAGATTTGCTTGTCCTCAAGCAAATGCGCTTTTATTCTAATCAAAATACAAGTTAGGGGTCATTTAATGCTAATATAAAAGTAATTAAAACAAATAGTCGTTCCACTTTAATCATAGTAAGCACGGAGATTACAGACTAGCACCTCACAAGTAGTGTTTAGATACTCACATCTCTCAGGTGTCATAAAAGTATATCTCATAAATGAAAATGAATAATATCTCTCACTACCTGTCATAGCAAATAGATTACCATAGGCTTGGGAAAGGATCAAAAACCTCCTCCACTAGGCGTAAGCACCTAAGATAAACTATCAAAGAGGGCTTTTAAACGGGTTATAACGTTAGGTGTAGGGATATGATAAACACGGTTTTGTTGGATAAAGGATATTTTACTGGTGGCGAGTTAAAGATCTTGATTAATTACATGTACAATATGGCGTTGCTAAGCCAAGACTAGACTCGACTTAAGCTAATGAAAAAAAAATAACAAAAAGATAAAATAAACATAAAATGAAACGGGATGGTAGTCCGTTTTTTTTTTTTTTTTTTTTTTTTTGCATACACTCTTGCCCTACCATCCAAAATAATACATCGTAGGGGGGTTGTATCCCCCTTACACTTGAACTTTTACATAACTTTACAATTAACTATTCTAATGACTCGAATTAAGATAATCGAAACACTTGGAGTACTTTTAAAATATTTAGCACATATGGGGGTAATAATGTTGTTCTTCCCCATTACTCCATTACACTAGTACTTTACCCATGAGTCCCAATCGTCCCAAAACAATATGTACAAGGATATGACTCGACTTAGCAACCATGTAATCAATTAGATAATTAACTTGGGGTTTAAACAAATGTTGTCACAATAATGCACTAAAAATGAGTGCATACAAGGTAGGCTAAGGCGATTTGGGTGTACATTTAAGTGGGGTGTAAACAAATTCTTACTTTAAGTAAAATGCTTAAAGTTAGAAACGAAAAGATAGGCTCTGAGGGGTGTACTAGGGGTATCGTGTACTAAAAATGAGTACAACGCAAAGGGTGTGGTAGAATTACTTGACCAATGTAGCCAATGTAATTATAACAAAAACACAGGTGTAAAACAATGGGTTAATCCTAATGCCTCTTATCATGTAGTAAATCTAACTACACGAATGTAGTCTCACTTGTGGCCTCGGAATGGTCCTAACGCAAGTTCTAGAATCTAAGTGCTACCGGTACACACATCATAGCATAAATGCTTTTCCTACCAATTCTAGGGGCGAACCTCACATATTTGGGGTGGAAAATTTTTTAGTGGTACGGTTTTGTGCTATTCATATAACTCCTATCCGTGAGACGCTCATTTAGACCAAAGTTTCACTCCTATATGTTGTAAAAAATTTTAAATTTGGCACTAAAATTGCCTTAACAGGTATTTCTCTCAGTTTTATTACACATCTACCATTAAACAAACGAAAAATCAAGCGTAATAGCATTTTCTATGGTATCGTACTTTACCCCCCCCCCCCTTACACTTAAGATGAACATTGTCCCCAATGTTCAAATAACAAGATGTAAAAGTAAATAAGGTAAAAGAATGAAATCAAATACTCCCCTGATTCGCTCGGTGGATAAAGAGGTAACATGGTTAGATCTTCTTCCAAGGTAATGTTGAAGCTTCAAGACTAAAGCAGCGCCAAAAGCTAGATACCACATACATCTCCTTGTCCAAAATAACCTGTTAAACCTGAGAAAACAAACACGAAAACCTGCATAACATCGGCGGGATAAATCTGTATAAGGATATAATGCTTGTGGAATGATTATTTTGCAGATTCCTGGAGTTTATAAGTTAGAGATTTAATAAAGCATTTTATGATTCCGGAAGAAAAACAAAACTTTCAAAAAAAAAAAAAAAAAATTCCAGAAAACTGTTCCTGACGCCGTCAGACTGGGGTCTGACGCCGTCAGAAGTGATCTGACAGATTTTTCATGTTAAGTTTCCGGAAAATTTCTGGAAAAACTCAATCCTTATTTCCTGGAAATCCTGCAAAATATCATTATGACTCGATACAAGCATTTGACTCAAACAATTACTAATATGTATGTTAATTTAATATTGTCATGATTCATGTTCATTTGTTCTAATAAACCGATTTGGATTTCCCTTACACTTATCTTTTGCAAAATACCTTTATATGTAGTTAAGACGAAGTTAAAAACAAGATAAAGCATTTTCACAATTTAGTTTCGAACAGGAATCAATAAAAATAAAAATTAAACATACATACGGAAGCAAATAAAATCAAACAAACAAATAAATAAACACACAAAGCAAATAAAGCTTGGGTTGCCTCCCAAGAAGCGCTTGTTTTTGTTCGAGTCACGAGCCTGACTCTACCCTTATTTAACGGATAAAGGAGAGGTTTTTCCTACACTTAGGATTAAGTGCGGGTGATAGTAGTGATACACACCATCTTGGTGGAAGTATGCCGCATGAGGAAAGAGTGGTGGATGAATTATATACTCAAAGGGGTGTGCTCCTTTCATCATAACCTTACCTAATTCAATTGGGTTAGTGGGCGGATTAAGATTTTCTCCTAGAAAGGGATCATCTTCTATCAACTTCGAGAGACTCCAAGTTAAGAATCCACTTTGACCTAATAAACCCGGTTTAAACCCATAATGTTTCTTGTGATCAATCATAAATGGGTGATGTAAGTTTGTAAGGTCTTGGTTCACTCCTATGTTAGCTTCCTCTCTACAAGGCTTAGAGTCTAATACCTTCAGCGTAACACTACCCGGACTATATGGTTTGATGGGTGGATCGGGACCTATTTTAATTCCTAACTTTTCTTCCAAGGATGGAAAATTGGGTAAGGGTCTCGGTTGAGGCTCCGGTTCATCAAAACTAGGAACTTCCATAGAACTAAAAGAAAGGTTGTGACTACAAGTATTCAAACCTATTTCTTCTAGTTGTGTTTGGTCCAAGGGCTCTACCTCTATTGGGGTTCCTATAGTCTCTTCTACTTTTTCCGGGTAAGTTACGGGCGGTGTGTTTAACCTCAAATGATGGTAGGATTTGTGGGGTATTTAGTGGTCTTGCATTTCTATCCTCATTCTCCATAGTATCTAAATCACCTATATGTTCATCATTTGTTTTGGTAGGATCTAGCCCAAACACATTCCTAAGTATCTCAAATCCTTCTCTAGCCATTTGAAATTCTAAGTCCGATTCATAGTAATATTCAACTTGATTACTATGTTTCAATTGCCTAAAGGATTCCTCATGCGTGTCATATGTTTTGGTGAAATCTATCCCACTCATGCAACTAGGTAGTTCAACACTAACCATCTCACAATTTTGGTCCAATTCAAGGTCCATGTTCTTAAAAACTAGGTCTTCTTGCTCATGGTACCTATAGTTGGATAAATCCTCCTCATTTGTTTCCTCAAGTTGTGATGTATATAAACCCATCAATTCATTCAACTTATGGTTCACGGTTAGGAAGCTTTCCTCAAAAATTTTCCAAAGGGTTTCACTAAAAGGAGTTGATCCTAACAATGATTGTTTAATAGAAGCCGCACATGCACATAATTCATCAAACCTATCAAACTTTACACCCATCTCCTGTTGTATATATCTAAGATCACTTAAAAATTCATTGGAACAACAGGAAGCAAATCTATCCGTGTAAAGTAATTGTTCCTCTATTGTTAATGATCTAAATGGAATTTCATCCGCCATGGTGACAAATGAAAATGGTTTTACAAACAAAGGGCACAAAGAAAAAGATAGACTAAAGAAATCTAATAAAAAGAAAATAAATATCCCACTCGATAGGAATCAAGTGAGTAGACCTAATAAAATAAAAATTCAACCTAAACAATAACTATTCCCCGGCAGCGGCGCCAAAAACTTGATGCGTGGTTTTGCGACCTTACAACAGGTTTTACCTCTCGAGGGATCTCAAGAGGCTTGCAATCCCCACCAGGCAGTGTACCTGACCGATGTAGTATAGTGTAGTGGCAAGTACCGGGGGATTGATCGTTCTGTAGGAGAATAGTGTCGTTAGGATTGAAAAACTACTCTAATAGGTCTAAGGGTGAGGGAAGATTCTTTTTGTATTTTTTTATATTTTTATAAAAGCAAGTAAAATCTCGGGTTAGAAGGAGTGGGTGGAATTAGTTGCTAGTCAACTAACCCAAATAACTACAATTGCAAATAAAATAAAATAACTGAAAATAAAAAGGTGGTGGAACTTATATGGAGAGAAAATTTGTTTACTTAGATTTTCTTACTCCCTAACTATCTTTTACCGATTGATTAGTGTGTATTAATTGCGTGGATGACGGGTGTATTCCTTAATACCAATCGTGGGGTGGCGTACGTACTTCCCCAACTCTATAAGCTCCTACTTCACTCCTATGTCGAGCCGGCTAAGAAGCTCCTAACATGGGATCACTAGAATTCGC
This sequence comes from Artemisia tridentata subsp. tridentata, assembly GCA_021014915.2. Lineage (NCBI taxonomy): Eukaryota > Viridiplantae > Streptophyta > Magnoliopsida > Asterales > Asteraceae > Artemisia > Artemisia tridentata. The sequence goes on from CP139508.1 coordinate 467,668,015, forward strand.
TCATGCATTAAATACAACCATAAAAACCTTAGTACGCATTGGTTCATGTTTCTTAAGACGTTCAAGCAAGTTACCGTATAGGAGGTTAGCCAGTTTTCTTAAGCCTAACATCGATAAACAATCATTCAATACAATTAATAACACACCAACAACCAATAATTAATAGTTAGGTTTCATTAGATCTAAGCAAACACAAGATAAATCTAGCCTAGCATGTTAAATAAAAGACAAGAACAAGATATAATCAAACAACACATAGACATATTGAATGATTAATTGATTACTTATCTTCAATTAAACATGGGAGATCCAAGGGTATAAAACCCTTAAAGTAGCAGAAAAATCGTCTTAGGGTTTCTCCTCACAAAGTTGCACACTAATGACTAAAAATTATGAGAATATATATAGAAAATCAGATCTGACGGCGTCACGTTATAGAGCTGACGCCGTCACCTCGCCGCGGTTAGGGTTTCTTGATGGCCTTCTTGACGCCGTCCCCTTTTAATCATCCAAAATCCTCTTTGGCGCGTCAAGGGTTGACGGCGTCACAATGGTGCTTGACGCCGTCACAGGTACTTTTCCAGCCGATTTTGAGACTTTGTCGTTTTTTTCACTTTTATGCTCCAAAAACGTCCAAAATGCTTCCTTTTCCAGATTTCTTCTCCAAAGTACCTAAAATGACAAAAGGAACGATTTAGAGCAATATTTGATCAAATAAATACGATTTAGGGCTTAAATGACCCCATAAAAGCGGTACACTTTTCGCTTCATCAGTGTTATGTGTGGATAATTTTTTTGGTAGGTGTGGATAAGATTTGTGTGGTGTGGATGTGTTTTGTGTGGGTTCAGGGAAGGGATGGTGTTTGTCAGTCACCTATAAATGTGTTTCTTTGAAGATTCACATTTATATTTTTTTGAAGAATGTTATCAGCAATCATGCATGGATCTGGCTCATAATAATGAACCTTAGGCTCTGATACCACTTGTTGTTCCATGAAATTGAGTAAAACAAGAACATATTCATATACAGTGAAAAGAATTGTTACAAGATTACTCAAAACCTATTAGATTACATGATAACATCTTCAGCTTCTTAAAGGGGATACTTTCGGTATGGTATCCCCTTAGGTGAGTGTTGGTCCCTTTACACGCTTAGAGTTAACTAGAAAGTTAATCTATTTGTGTTTATGACTAATACAATGTTATGATTAATTCTAGCAGTTATAAAACGTGAATATAAAAACTCAAGGTAATTTTAAACGTTTAAATTCTTATTAGAAATGAATCAAAGAATCTATACCCAAGTGTTTTGCGGAACAAACACTTGGGATTGAATAGACAAGGTATGGTGGTGTCTCCTATCTAAACTCAAGTTTTGCTTGAGTGGTAACAATGCGACCTCACTGAGCTATCTCAGGGATGCGTTACTCTTTGTAGGAGAGAAGTTGTTTTGCAAAAGTCTAAGCTTTAATTGTACAAAACACACACAACTTCTCTCCTTCTCAATCTATTTATACACAAGTAAATTGAGTAAAAGTAATTAAAATATTACAAGTTGTTGAGCAAGCGTGTCTGACAATTACAACAGTAATTGTCATTTCCTAGAACCAATAGAAATGGCCTATTAAGTCTTTAGGAGTGGTTGGTCTGACACTCCAAGACTTTAAGCCGTCTTAGGAAGGATTTCTTCCTAACAAGATAAGATTTGATCTTATCTTAAATCCTTCCTAGATATTTCTGCCTTTCTTCTCAGGCACTTAGTTCTTCAGGACATGCTTCTCAGTTATCATTCATAATTACTTCATTGTTGTTGAGGAGACTGGGGTTCAGTGAGTTCTTGTCCAACACTCACTGAACCATCATCTTCTTCTTTGGCTTAAGTGCTACTTCAGGGAGTACCGCCTTCCTGCGTAGTGAATCCTTCTACTTGAATTCGCCTTAAGCATCCTGAAGATGACTCACTGAGAGGCTGTTCTCTTAGTGACTTGAATTGTTCTCGGTTTAAGTTAACACTTAGTTAATTTGTGTCCAAATCATGTTTTAAGTATTCTTGGGTTTTTCATGACCCAACAATCTCCCCCTATTTGGATATAAATTATACCTAAGTGTTTTGATCTGTTATGAGTGAGCTAATGACTTCTACTCATACTGAATGTACTAAAATGTAAATAAGGACACTGAAATAATAAAAACATTATCTTATTGATATCATTACAAGTCCTAACAAGCTAAGTACAAAAAAGGGATAGTGGGGGTATTCAGGCAGTTCTATCAATTCAACTTAATACCAAGGGCTTCAAGCTTGGGCTTCTTTGACTGCAGCTCTTGTTGGTCAGGATGCTCATTGATTTTCCTTTTCAGATCTTGACAAAAATTCACATTTTCAGGACTCTTGAGTGGAGAGGCCATCATTAGAAAACCAAGCATAGCTTTGATCCCTGACAAATCGATATCACTCCACCTTTGGAAGGCTTTGTCTCCGAACTCATCAATGAAGAACAAACCTCTTTTAGGTTGTTCAATGACCATATTGTTCCTGAAAGGAACACCTTCAGGGAGAGCCCTATTGCAGTCAAGACCAGGAATCTTGATCTCAGGCTCAGCTTCTATCTTCTTTCTTTTCCTTGAAGAAGACTGAGAGGGAGCTGGTTGTGCTGAATCAGGAAGAAGAGATGGAGTGCCAAGTTCCTGAGGTGCAGCTGCCAGTCTTTCGTACCTCAGACTCAAGGACTTCATCAGACTAGGGACCACAACGTTTGATTTCTTTGCTATTAATGGACCCAACTCATCCAATTCTGAGATCCCAAAGTCAGCGAATCTGAAGGGTTGATGAACCTGAAAGTCTCTTTTGTCAGCACCTCTATAGACAGTGACAATGGCAGGATTGGTGTTTCGATGAATATGAACATCAGTGATTGGTTCTGGCTTCAACCTGTTAGTCATATACCACTGATATTTCTTAATCCTGTTCTACCTGATCTCTTCAGCCCTTTTATTCCTTTTCTCCCTTTTCTTCCTGAGAGTGATCATCTCCTCAGTCTGAGCCTTTACAAAGTTCATACCACCCTCTCTTCCTGAGAGATCCTTAGCTTCAAGACCAATCTTCTTAGCCTCTTCATGAACAACCTTAATAATAGCAGGCTTGCTCACCTTTTCTTCCTCCTTTAACTTCTTCTTTGCTTCCTCTTCCTCTAGGTAAGCACTGAGTTCATTAGCTGAGAAGTGGTGAAGAATTCCATCAATGTCATACGGGATCCTGGGTGGTGATTCAGGATCCTTTGCTACCATGATTGGTGCTGGTTGAGGCTCAGGATCAGTGAGGATGCCTTTGCCTTTTTTTTGATGGGTGGAAGAAGCTTCAGGAATCTCCCCTTCAGTGTGAGAAGTAGGAGAAGGAGGTTGCTGGCTTGTGGTAGCTTCAGGGACTCCAGTGTCTTTCTCTCCCCCTCAACTGTTGCTTGAGCCATGGTGATAGCAAGAGTTGGAGCCACTGGAGCAGCAGGACCCTTGAAAGCATGATAGATCTCAGTCATCATTGATTTGATGTCCGAGGTGCCTTTCTGAAGAGTTGAGAGCTGATCCGCCAGAGATGCCTGAGAAGCTTCGATGCCTGACATCCTTGACCCAAGAGACCATGCCAAAGATGTTGAAGATTGTGCCCAAGTACCCAGATGTTTTTCCTGAAGACCCAAGGAAGTCCTGATTGAGTCCAATTAAGAGGTAAGACCCTGAATCTTAGAATCCTTCAGTAAGCTGAGAAGATCACTGAATTCAGCTGATTGCTTCTGGTAAGTCTCAGCAGCCTGAAGGACCTTCTTGTTGAGTACGGGGCCATCCTTGACAGCCGTTTGAATAGTTCCAAGGCTTTTGGTGATGCCTTCAAGAGTAAGATTGAACTTCTGGAAATGAAGATCAATAGTTGTCAGGGAGTTATTGGTGTCAGAATGTATCTCGATCACATCATCATGAAAACTTTCAACATCTGCCTTCAGGTTGGCATAGTGAACAGCAGCTTCAGTGTGATGATCGAACATCTCTTCAGTGAGACCAGTGTAAAGAGCTCTATTGGTCTTGAGTTGGAATTTGACCAATTTTCTTTCAGTGAGGGGAAAAGAGTCGTCATACTTTTGGAGGATGTGCCCAGTATCAGAAGAATCAGAAGATTGAGAACCTGACTCTTCACTTTGGCTTGGAGATGACTGATGTGATTGTTCAGGTTGTTCAGATTGTACATCAGTTTCCATATCCTCACCTGCCTCAAACATTTCCTCTTCACTCTCTTCCCTGAGCTCTTCATCAGACTCGATAAGAGACTGAAAGTCCCCCATGGACTCAATACCCAAAAATTCAACCGGCTCCTTTTTATAAAAAGACTCGCCTTTGGTTTGGCCAGATCCTGACCCCGTTGTCATAATAACTGAGTGGGTTTGCTCAGCCTGACTAGCCATAATAACTGGGGTAACACCAGCCTGACTTTTGGGGGCAGTTCCTGAGAGAATCAGACCGCCTGAGGGGTTTATGGGTTCCGTATCAGCGGGTTGTTTCTTTCCCTCTGAGTCTTTGTCCCCCTTAGCACCTTCAACCACTGATGGGTGTTTTTCAGTGGTATCACTAGGTACTGATTGTGAAAGTTGGTGGACCCCCTTCCCATCAGGATTGTGCTGTCCTTTTGGGGATTTAGGGTCCTTTTCTCCCTGAGATCCTGAGGGTGATTGATGAACTCAAATAAGTACATTTTATTATCATCATTTATCCTATTTATTTGACTTGTTTTATTATATTATATATGAGAATCGATACATTAATGTTTACTTTAGTAATTCTCAGGTAAAAACAAGCATTATGTGAAACTTGGCGATTTTGGACTAATTATGGAGCAAAACAAGCGAGATGTCAAAAGTCTACTGAAATCCAGAAGATGCGCCGTATCTCACTCAACAGATACGACGCAATATCATACTTAGATGAATTCGAAGACCATTGCCTGACTTTGAAGAATGCGCCGCATGCAATTCTGTCATGTGCCGCATATGAAACTTTGGTCAAAGAAGAAGATCAAGCTCGTTCTACTCCAGATACGCCGCAATATACTTATAACATACGGCGTATCACTATCAAGATTTCACCAGTTACAATCCAAGACAGCTAAAGTACATGCGCCGCATACAAAGATCAAGTTACGCCGCATCTGAAGACGGTGTACGAATATTCCAGAATATATTAATCTTGGACCCCACGCGAAGTTAAGTCAATGCGCCGCATCCATCAACTCAATGCGCCGCATCGATCTCTCAGACAGAAACTATAAATACCCCAAGGTCAGACGAATTTAAGAGACCATATATATAACCCTAGAGCCGAATTCAGACGACCAAGCAGCACAAGACACACCTCAAACAAAGATACAAGAGCTGTAAGAAGGTCCTGCATGTATTCAATTCATTAAGTAGTTTTGTTTTATTGTTTTAGTACGCTTTAATTCATCAGGATTGATGGGCTTGTGTCATGTGACTACGGAAGATCATGCACTCCCCTTAATATTGCTTTCCCATTAATTAAAGTTTATATGTTGATGTCTTTGGTGACTTTTATTAGTGCATTGATAACCTCTGTGTCTAGCTGAGTCTTGCTTGGGTCGCCATGCCCCTTCCTCGCCTATTTATTCTAGCGTCTCTAGAAAAGTAGGATAGACATAAGTAATCATTAAGGGTTTACTCGCCGATAAGATTAGAGCCAACGAGAAAGGTTTAATTATATACACTTCATATAAAACTAGCAATAAAACAAGTGATAAGCTATTTAATTATCAGGACAGGTCTTCTTATTGTCTCGAGTATCTATCTGTGTACGTGTGTGCTAATCGCTGATTCGTGCTCATTAGTTTAGTTTTCTATTTAATTATAACCAAACTGTGCCAGTCTCTCAGGCTGAACCCCCTTGCGTTAGATTAGGTTGTATAACTAACTTAGGATATTAAAATACTGATTAGAATAACTAGATAATACATTCCACTCTTAGTGATCGACACTCTGTTTACCATTATATTCATACTGACCGGGTACACTACTCGTTAAGTGTGTGTGTTATTGATAAGTCGGCTAAATATAAATTTAAAACTTGAGTAGGCATTAATACTGCTAAACCGCAATGACACATCACGTGCATCAAGTTTTTGTCGCCGCTGCCGGGGAGTGAATTGTTATTATCTGTTAATTTGATTAAGTATTTTAATTAAGGTTTTTTTTTTTTTTTTTTTTTTTTTTTTTTTTTTTTTTTTTTTTTTTTTAAGATTCTAACCACTAACCCTGTTGTATATTAGATAGATTGCATTCATTGTATAATTTGCATATTTACTGTTTTTGTGTGTTTTTGTTTTCTGTAATTTTTGTTTCTTTTGGTTTGTTTTTATTTTTGTTTTTCCTTTTTTTTTCTATTTTTCTGCATTCTGCTGTCGTTGTATTGTGCTGATACAAACGATACGGCGGATCTGTTTTCACAGATACGGCGTATTGTGTTTAATTTTTATAAAATACAACGCGTTTAATAAATTCGAGTACGACGCATCTTTCCCCAAGATACGGCGTATTCTGTTTTTAATAAGAAATTTTTCTAAACGCTAACGCCATACGACACATCTGTTTTAACAGATACGGCGTATTTTCTATTTAAATTAAAAACAGTTTTTCGAATTATTAAACAGAAGCGACGCATCGATCTTTATCGATACGGCGCATCTACTAAATCAAAAATCTTGTATTTTGAAACGTAACGAAAATACGGCGCATTAGCTTTTGTTAATACGACGCATTTAATTTAATAAATATAATTGATTTTTGATATTCACTTTGATCGTTTCACTACTCTCGTGCACAAGTTAGTTTACTTTCAGAATAAATGATGGCTTAAGCATCACTATGGAAGATTACATTCTGAACCTAACCAAGAGATGCTAGCTGGAGTGATCAAACCTTCGATGACTGGAAGGAATATGTTGCGACGAAGACCAAAGAATATATTAGATTAAGTCGAACGGAAGAAAATGTTGCGGAGCTATACGGTAACATCTTTCGGATGAAAGAAGAAGGATGGCACGTAACAAGAACAAAATAAGGAGCTGAACGTGAGTCTAACTTGAAGACTCTGGAATAAAGACAAGTGCTGACCGGGAGACAACCCGAAGGAAAAATTTTTACTTTTCTGTTCTGTGTCGAGTCTGTCAGACCTGCAGAAGATGCGGCGCATCTCCATCATAAGATGCGACGCATCACCTGCACTGGTCATATCTTATTTCATTTTCTGCATTTTTATTTTTGACTTTAAAACTTTCTGTCAGTTTATTTAATGCGGCGCATCCCTGGTTAAGGATGCGACGCATCTTTTATTCTGATTCGTATTTATTCCAGGCTCGATACGGCGTATCGACTGACCTGATGATTTACAGTTTAATTTTTTAGGTTTTATTTTTACTAACTACTAATGTATTATGCAAGTTTGAACCTTCTTAACTCAGGTGTGTTAAAGTCTAAATGGTATTATAGATTCCTGCATTTTTGTGGATACATCATTTATGAAGCTTAAACGTTCTCATCCACAAGAAAGTTGATTTTTGCTCTTATACGAATAATGGAGGATCATACCGAGCAAATCTCAGGGGAGTTTTTCTGTTCTAATTCTTTTATTTTCCAGTTTTTAACCTTTGACACAAACAACGAGGACGTTGTTTAACTTAAGTGGGGGATGGAGAATTAGAACACTTACTTGTCCTAAACTTTTTCAAAATATGCTTAAAATGCGCTTAATATATCAAAATTTAAAATTTTTTTAGCATGTTTTTGTTTAAAGTCTAAATTACATAACCGCACACATAACTCTATTCTTTCAAAAATATTAAAACTTTAGTGTGCCGGTGACTTGTAAACTTTAGAACTTGGCTTGTATACTATTCGAGACTACCATAATGAGTATTATCTATATAATTGGAGTGACTTGTCTAAATTGGTAAATTTCTAGGATTACACCCAAATAGCCTTTATATGTTATGTGACATTAACTAACTACACTGGTTAGTTAACCCCCGTATAAACCCTTTGTTTACTCTCACTTTTAGAGTAAGATACCCCTAGAAAAACCCTCAGAGCCATTCCTTTCGTTTCTTACACCTTTGTTATAATGCTTCGATACACCCTTACACCTTAGCCTACCCTGTAGATTAAAATCCGTGGTTAATTGCTTTAGGCAAAGTGTGTTTCCTTACATTACCTGTGTTCGCGTGCGTAATTTATTATCTTTGGTTAGGTCGGGAAATTGCACAATGCAATTGGTATGAAAGTAAATATTGTATAACTTTTAGTTTATTTTTCGTGTGTTTGCTACTTTCACTATTACAGTTATTTCTGAAAGTATGAAGAGTATGAAAAAATTATCCGGAAAAATAGTGATAGAAAAGTTGTGAAATTTTACACATATATGTTAATGTCAAAAAAAAAAATAATAAAAAAATAAAAAAAAATAAAAAAAGAAAAAGAAAAAGGAAAAGTTGGAAGTTTGTTTTAACCAACTTATGTAAAGTTTTGTATTAAGTGGGAGATATCACCACTATTTGTTGTTGTATATTATATTTATAGATTGAATGGGAGTTGGCCGTTATGGGAACGCCAACTAAGGTTATTCTTTGATTGAGATTTTGTTGAGTATAATTCGTGTCTACCTAAAGCGTGTGTTTCAAGTGTTAAAGCGTGAGTTATTCAATGATATGAGTCTTATTCATGGGATGGTTGGGAAAGTGATTAACCACACTTAGGATTTTAATTTATCTGTTTTGTTTATTTTTCATTTTACACCAATTTGTATCCAAAATATTATCCATACCTTATATCATTCTTCATCCAAACCTTTGATTTATTGAGATTAGGGATTTGAGCAATCTTAAGTATCGTAGTCGTGGATTCGGCTATGTATTTATGATTTTGTCGCCTTTTTTGATATAATATTATTGGTGAAGATTACTTGGTCCTATCTTTAGCCCATTCGAGTTAAGGAATTGAGCAATTGCAAGTATCGTGGTCGTGGATTCGATCATGTATTTGTAATGTTGTCGCCTTTTCTGGAATATGAGATCGATAGAGATTAAAAAGGATGATCAACCCTTAACCAACAAACCCTTTTTACCGCTTTAGACTTGTTACTCCTTGGCTTTAGTGGGGGAGATGCGTATACTTGCCAAGCCTATGATAGAATATTCGTCACGACTAAGCAACTACACGATTTAGAATTGTTTTACATTAAAAATTATTTTGGTTTCTACTTCGTTAAGTGTTTGGTTGTGTGATTATGACAAAATGAATACGTGCTTAAATATAAAAATAGATCCTAATATCTTTTAGGATACATTTTCATATGATTAATTTTAAGGTTTACTTGGGGACAAGTAAAGTTCAAGTGGGGGGATATTTGATAAACTCAAATAAGTAAATTTTATTATCATCATTTATCATATTTATTTGACTTGTTTTATTATATTATATATGAGAATCGATACATTAATGTTTACTTTAGTAATTCTCAGGTAAAAACAAGCATTATGTGAAACTTGACGATTTTGGACTAATTATGGAGCAAAACAAGCGAGATGTCAAAAGTCTACTGAAATCCATAAGATGCGCCGTATCTCACTCAACAGATACGACGCAATATCATACTTAGATGAATTCGAAGACCATTGCCTGACTTTGAAGAATGCGCCGCATGCAATTCTGTCATGCGCCGCATATGAAACTTTGGTCAAAGAAGAAGATCAAGCTCGTTCTACTCCAGATACGCCGCAATATACTTCTAACATACGGCGTATCACTATCAAGATTTCACCAGTTACAATCCAAGACAGCTAAAGTACATGCGCCGCATACAAAGATCAAGTTACGCCGCATCTGAAGACGGTGTACGAATATTCCAGAATATATTAATCTTGGACCCCACGCGAAGTTAAGTCAATGCGCCGCATCGATCCCTCAGACAGAAACTATAAATACCCCAAGGTCAGACGAATTTAAGAGACCTTATATATAACCCTAGAGCCGAATTCAGACGACCAAGCAGCACAAGACACACCTCAAACAAAGATACAAGAGCTGTAAGAAGGTCCTGCATGTATTCAATTCATTAAGTAGTTTTGTTTTATTGTTTTAGTACGCTTTAATTCATCAGGATTGATGGGCTTGTGTCATGTGACTACGGAAGATCATGCACTCCCCTTAATATTGCTTTCCCATTAATTAAAGTTTATATGTTGATGTCTTTGGTGACTTTTATTAGTGCATTGATAACCTCTGTGTCTAGCTGAGTCTTGCTTGGGTCGCCATGCCCCTTCCTCGCCTATTTATTCTAGCGTCTCTAGAAAAGTAGGATAGACATAAGTAATCATTAAGGGTTTACTCGCCGATAAGTTTAGAGCCAACGAGAAAGGTTTAATTATATACACTTCATATAAAACTAGCAATAAAACAAGTGACAAGCTATTTAATTATCAGGACAGGTCTTCTTATTGTCTCGAGTACCTATCTGTGTACGTGTGTGCTAATCGCTGATTCGTGCTCATTAGTTTAGTTTTCTATTTAATTATAACCAAACTGTGCCAGTCTCTCAGGCTGAACCCCCTTGCGTTAGATTAGGTTGTATAACTAACTTAGGATATTAAAATACTGATTAGAATAACTAGATAATACGTTCCACTCTTAGTGATCGACACTCTGCTTACCATTATATTCATACTGACCGGGTACACTGCTCGTTAAGTGTGTGTGTTATTGATAAGTCGGCTAAATATAAATTTAAAACTTGAGTAGGCATTAATACTGCTAAACCGCAACGACACATCACGCGCATCAGTGATTGCTCAGGAACGTTAACGGAATGTGAATGTTTGTGGGTCCCCTTCTCAGTAAGGTAGTGCTGCCTTACCGAGGATTTAGAACCCTTTCCTCCCTTGGGAACTGATTGTTTTTTGACAGTTCCTTCATCGGGATGTGAGGGGGTGTGGGTCCTCTTCTCAGTAGGGTGGTGCTGCCCTACCGAGGATTCAGGACCCTTTCCTCCCTTGGGCACTGATTGTGATTTATCAGTACCTTCATCGGGATGTGAGGGGGGAATGTTTCCTGATCCCTCTGACTTGTTTATGTCAGTTGAACCATGTGGAAAGGGTGTGCCCGAGGTCACTGAGGATGATTGCTCAGTGACCTCCGTTGGCCTTTGTTTTGAGGTCAAGAGGGTCTCAGAAATGGGTGTCTCAGAGGTCTCGGCCTTTTTCAACCTCTTTTTAAGGTTTAGTTGGTTTTGAGGATCAGTCTCAGTGGCGAGTGGCTTGGGTCTAACCACCTGGCTGGACTGACCCTTCTTTGTCTTCTTCACCTTTTTGGTCGGTGAAGGAACTGGTGAGACAGCGTCGTTACCCTGAATGACTGATTGCATGTATTCAGTCAGGGCAATATTTGTAACCTCACTGATGCTACTAGTGAAGTTTGACTTGTGCAGGACGTCAGGCTTCGTACCTTCTGCATCAGGCCTCACGTAGTCAGAACCAAGTAGGTCCTGAAGCACACAAGAAACAAATCTAGGGTAGGACATATGCTTTTGCCTATGTTTTCCTGAGAGCTTGGCAACAAGGTCTCGGAAGATTATTCCTCCGATGTCAATTTTTGTACCCTCAAGGAGACTGAATAGCATCAATTGTTGTGATGAGTTCAATTGTTCCGTAGAGGATTTATTTCCACCCAGGACCTGAATGAAAAATGTCATCAGTATCCTCCAGATAGGATGGAACCATGTTTTGACTACTGGAGCCTTCTCCAATAAGCCCCCAGCAGACGTTGTAGGACGTCTGGGGTCGTGGGGTGCTAGAAAGATCAATTCATTCTTTATGTCCTGATCAGCAGGGTTGGGTGCAAACGCTTCCGCAAAGTCAAGGCCTGTGGCTTTGATGAAGGTTGAGTAGTCAAAGGAGAGGGTTCTGCTCCCATTCATCACCGTGAAGGTGATGATTGACTCTTTGGTGTCTTTGGGGCTGGTAGCCACAGCCGTGCACCAGAATTCCCTCAAATAGTCATGGTAGATGACTGAGGGGGTGTGGGTGAAAGCCTTTGTAAGAAAACAATTACGAAGAAATTTCATAACGTTCTTATAGGCTGGGTAGTTTTGTGGATAAGAGAAATTTCCTACCACATTGTTCTTTGTTAGGTCAACGTCCCCAGTGAGGAATTCCACATTGGGGGCGTATGCTATAGCTTTAGAAGAAGCCATTTGTGGGTAAGTCTGGGTTTGACTAAGGATTCTGGGTTTCTAAAGCTTAAGAATACACACACAATTTGTTTTTGAGAATTAAAATGGCAGAGTTTTGCTTAAGTTCTATAAAAACGTGTGTGTATTTCTTTTGGTTGGGTTATTTATAGGGAAGTGGAGATGGGGGTGTTTTAGACATTTGAGCGATCTTAATTTATTCAAAAAGAATTATTGGAAATTGTTTTGAATAATATGTTTTGGGATCCGCATTTAATGCCAATACTCCACTTTCCTGGTTTGGCGCAACAGTCGAGGTGAACAGTTGAGCAGCTCTGCAAAAGTGTAATTTGCAGAGATGAGTCATCTCATATTTGTAATGTGATTGGAGAGGCATTTAATGCCAAGTGGGAGTGTGGTGGCCCAGAGGTGGAAGCCAGAAATGAAAAAAGAACAAATATTCTTGAATTAAATATGAGTTCAGTTACCAACCTCGGACATTTACTAACTAGATACTTAGAGCATTTAAGTCAGTATTTAATGTCTCTTTTCAGGGCCCTGAATGACTCTTCATTCAGTGATGGTTTTTCAGGGACTTGGGATTAGTCACTGATGATTCAGGAATATGGAATGATTCCTGAGTTACAAGGATTCAGGAACTTGGGTTTAGCTCCTGAACCCTAAAGATTTCAGGAACTTGGGTTTAGTTCCTGAGGTTGAGGATTCAGTGATTTGTTTTCACTGATGTACACATTGAGTCAGGGACCTGAGGTTTTAAGATTTTACACTTCAGTTGGAAGGATTCAATCAGTGGACTGATTCTCTATATCCAACATTCCTAATTCAGCTTTCAGCCTTGTGAAAGTTGGTTCATCCAAAGGTTTAGTGAAGATATCAGCTAACTGATATTCAGTAGGGATGAAGTGTAATTCAATGTCACCATTCATGACATGGTCCCTGATGAAGTGATATCTGATATCAATGTGTTTTGTTCTCTGATGAAGAACAGGGTTGTTTGTGATTGCAATTGCACTTGTGTTATCACAAAAGATGGGTACCATCTTATACTGAATTCCATAGTCACTGAGTTGACTTTTCATCCAGAGTACATTTGCACAACAACTAGCTGCTGCAACATATTCAGCCTCAGCTGAGGACAAGTCAACTGATTGTTGCTTCTTAGCACTCCAACAGACTAGTTTCCCACCAAGTATTTGGCAAGAGCCTGAGGTGCTTTTTCTGTCCATGTTGCATCTAGCATAGTCAGAGTCTGAGTATCCTTTAAGATCAAGTCCTGAGCACTTTGGATAGTATAATCCAAGGTTAGGAGTGCCTTTCAGGTACCTGAATATCCTTTTCACAGCAGTGATATGAGATTCTCTTGGGTCAGATTGATATCTGGCACATAGACATACTGAGAATTGGATATCAAGCCTTGATGCAAGTAGATACATCAGTGATCCTATCATTCCTCTAAAGAGAGTTTGATTTACTGGTTTACCAGTGAGATCAGGACCAAGGTTGTTTGGGGGAACCATGGGAGTTTTGACTGAGGCACAGTCACTGAGATCATACTTCTTCAGTAGATTCTTTACATACTTCTCTTGACTGATAGTGGTTCCTCTATCAGTCTGCTTGATCTGTAGACCAAGGAAGTATGTCAGTTCTCCCATCATGCTCATTTCAAACTTCTTTTCCATAAGTTTTTCAAATTGTTTGCAAAGTTTGAAACTTGTTGAGCCAAAGATGATGTCATCAACATACACTTGTACTAGTATGACATCATTATTTGTCTTATAGATAAACAACGTGTTGTCTATCTTGCCTCTGACAAATTTGTTTTGGATTAAAAAGGCTGAGAGAGTCTCATACCATGCCCTGGGAGCTTGCTTTAGTCCATAAAGGGCTTTGTTAAGCTTACAGACATGATCAGGAGACTCATGGCTTTCAAATCCAGGAGGTTGCTGAACATAAACTTCTTCTTTCAGTGAACCATTTAAGAATGCACTTTTAACATCCATTTGGTATACTCTGAAGTTCATGTATGTAGCAAAAGCAAGGAAGATCCTGATGGCTTCCATCCTTGCTACTGGTGCAAATGTTTCTTCATAGTCAATGCCTTCTTGTTGATTATAGCCTTTGGCTACAAGTCTGGCTTTGTTTTTAATGACTATACCATTTTCATCAGTTTTGTTTTTGAATACCCATTTCATGCCAATGACTGAGACATTCTCAGGACATTTGACCAAGGTTATTACCTTGTTTCTATCAAATTGTTCCAGTTCATCATGCATGGCCTGAACCCAACTTGGATGTGTAAGTGCTTCTTTAACACTTTTGGGTTCAATTGTGGAAATGAAGTCCACAAATAGGCATTCATTGGCTGAGGCTGCTCTTAGACTAGCAGCCATGCTCCTGGTGAGCATGCCTTCAGTAGGCTCTCCAATAATATTGACAAGTTCAATGTCCTGAGACCTAGTCCAACTTTCCTGAGGTCCTGGATATTGATTTGAACTTGTGGAGGCCTGATTGGGTAGAGGGGTTGGTTCTGGAGTAGACACATGATCATTGATTGGATCTTGAGTGTCTACCAGATCACTGAGATTGTTTGGTTCTTGAGCATTTTGAACAGACTGATTAATTTCATCAGTGTTTGCATGTGCCTCAACAAACTCAGTGATGGTTGGGTTAGGTAGGTTGTGAGGGTTTATGTAATAGGAGAGGTTAGCATCATCTTGATACTGAGTAGAAGGATTGTTTTCAGGAAGATATTCATCAAGAGGATATCTTGAAGAGTTATCAATTCCTATCTCTTCTACTGAGGCAGTTGAGAACCTGATTGCATCAGTGCTCTCATCAAAGGTAACATGAAATGTTTCCTCAGTCTGCTGTCTCCTTGTGTTGAATACTCTGAAGGCTTTTGAGACAAGTGAGTATCCCAGGAAGTATCCATCATCAGCTTTTGCATCAAATTTCCCTAAGTGATCCTTGTGATTATGAATAAACACAGGACACCCAAAGACATGAAAGTAGCTGATGTCATGGATTCTTCCTTTGAATAACTCATATGGGTTTTTCCCATGTCTCTTGACAATGATGGATCTGTTTTGTGTATAACAGGCAGTTTTGACTGCATCAGTCCAAAAATGGTTGGAAAGGACTGATCCACATAGCATTGTCCTAGCAGCTTCAATGAGTGTTCTATTTTTTCTTTCAGCAACACCATTTTGTTTAGGTGTGTATGGAGAGGAAAAGTTTTGGGAAATACCTTTCTCATCACAGAAACATTCAAGTTCATAATTTTTGAACTCAGTCCCATTGTCAGTTCTAATCTGTTTGACCTTAATGTCATTTTGATTTTCAATGTTCCTGACAAAGGACATGATTGTTTCAGCTGCCTGACTCTTTTTGATCAGGAAGAATACCCAAGTGTATCTAGAGTATTCATCCACTATGACCAGAGTATACTTCTCATGGTTAGTAGACCTTGGACAGATAGGTCCAAATAGATCCATATGGAGAAGATGTAGGCAGTTCCTGATAGAAAAGTTGGTTTTGGTTTTAAAGGATGCTCTGTGAAGTTTACCTTTTTCACAAGCTGAGCATGGTTTATCCTTTGAAAACACAAGTGATGGTAAGCCAAGGACCTTGTTTTGTTTTACATGATTGTTTATGTTTTTAAAGTTCAGGTGGGTGAGTCTCTTATGCCAAAGCCAGTTGAGTGTATCAGTGGCCTTAGCAAAGAGACAAGTTCCATCCTGAGTTAGACTGGACATGTCTAGTACATAAACATCTTGTCTTCTTGGTGCAATGAGGACAATCTCCTTATTTGCGTTGAAGATGGTTCCTTGCTTATCATCAGACTGAACTATGTATTTTGCATCACATAGTTGACTAACACTGATCAGATTGTACTTAAGACCATTTACATAAGCTATTCTAGTAAAGACAATACCATTGCAGTTTACTGAACCATAACCCTCAGTGAGACATGATGAATTATCTGTAAATATCACTTTGGGTCCTGGTTCTTCTACATATTTGTGCAGACACTCCTTAACACCAGTCATGCTCCTTGAACATCCACAGTCTAGATGCCAAATAGGATACCTGGCATGCTTCTGCACAAATAGTAAACTGGACAAGTTCTTTCTAGGACTCCATTTCTTGGAGGGTTTGGTATTGTCGGTCTTTATGAAAGTATTAATTGATTCATGGTTAGTGATTGAGTGGACTGAGCTACCACATGTTTTGCATTTAGTCGCAGGGGTAGCCTCAGTAGTCTGAGAGGATTGTTTATTCATTCCTCTTCTTGACTGAATGACCTTCTCTTTTCCTGAGGATTTCTGAGTGGAACTTCCACTAGATTCACAGTGTTTGTGGTATGTGCTCAAACACATACCTTTTCTTGACCAAAATCAGACCAAATAGACCAAAAACTAACCAATTATGCCAAATATCTCGTGTTTTTGTGTTTATGATTATGCAAGGACGGATATCGAGAAAAATAACAAAAGACACGGAAAACCCGGGAAAACGAGCACGAGATTTGGAAAGGACTCAAAGCCGAACCGGAAAGAAGATATGGTCAAAAAGTCAACCCTGGGTCCTCCAAGTATCAAAGGTTGTCAAAATTCAGCCCTTGGATTCACCTTGAAAAATATGGCAAGATCAGTCCCTAAGATTCCAAGTAATACACATTTGGTCCTTATGATAAATCCTAAACTACACCTATATCCGGATTTAACCCTAACCAAAAACCCAATCCATATTAAATCCCTAAGCCCATCACCACATTAACCCACGACCCAAAATATTAAATAAAACCCAAAACCCACACTACCCGATCCACACCCAAACAAATAACCCGGTCAACCCCCTTATTATCCCCAAGTCAATCAAATAACAAAAATCCAACCCCAACCCACACCCCGCCTTTTACCAGTTCTTCCCCAAATTACCACAAGAACCCTAATTCTTTTACCCGTACAATTTTACCCAATTAAGGGTATAAGTGTCTAATCAAAAGATGTCAGGTGTCAGGGAATGCACGAATGGGACACGTGGAGCTTGTTGATTGGACCGAACACCTCACTAAACCCAATCCAAGGGCTGAGATCAAAGCGTAGGGAGCAAGGGGAGGATCCAAGGGTGATGATTAGCTTGAATGCACACGGATTGCCAGAGTGGAAGGCCCAGAAGGTTCATTCGAGTCCTATAAATAGGAGAGGATTTCTCCTCATTTCTCATGTAATTTTTGATGTTAATGTTATGCTGTTGAATTAAATTTGTAATGTTTTAAAAGTATTAATGAAAGTTTATTTTGTTTAAATTGTTGTCTCTTCTTTATTTTCATATACTTTTATTACTGCTTATTTACATAAGCTTGATTAAGCTTATTGCTATTGTTTTACTTATTTAGTTTTATCATTGAATCCAATTTTCATTCCTGTCATTTACTTTTTTTCATATTAAACCAAAATTTCAAAAAAATAAAAAAATATAAAAATATAAAAATGCTTTCATTTACATAAATTTCAGCTTGCATACAAGCTATTTACTGAATACACCAGCTCATAATAGCTATCTAGCTTCTGTGAACTTGTTTGAATCAAATTACACAAAAACACAACAAAGTCAAGGAAAGTCAACTGCAATGGTTATGATGATGATTATGGGTGAATTTGGTATGCTAATCAGTGAAATGGAAGTGATTAGCCTATCTAAAGATAGGCTAGCATAGTGAACCCCCTCTGTTTGAGCTGAGGGGGATTTGTTTGTAAGTTCCATTTTGATATTTAGCTTATTTTCTACATGTTTCTTTGATCAGTTAAATGTTATGCTTAATTGGTATTGATTGTTGCTCTTTAGTAGTTTACTTAGTTAGTTAGATCAGTAGAGTTCAATAGTGTAGCTCATTTCAGTAGGTTAAAGTGTTAAATCAGTCAAATCAGTTACTTATAAGGTGTTTGGGATAGTAGATGTCTAAGTGATAAGCTTATTATTACTGTTCATTTGCTATTGAATCAGCTTTGATCTAGATTAGTTGAGCTTGTTTAAAGATATTTTAGTAGCATTTAAGTAATTTTAATGCATTTTGAAGAGTTTGGCTTATTAGTACAAATTTAAGTTCTCAACTGCCTCATTAAGCTCAGTTAAGCTAAGCATATTTAAGGTATCATTTTAAGCATTTCTGAGTTGGATTTTAGTGATTAAAGTAAGATGGAAAGAGTTGGTTTGAATTAGAGTAGTTCTACACTCATTTGCGCCAAAATACTCTAGCTTGCTGTCACAGAGCATCTTTAGTGCAGAAACCAGATTTTGGCTGCTGATCTTGGCTTCTTTGTGACTTCTTTGATTAATCTTAGGTCCTGATATTTGGGTTATAGATAGTTCAAATAGTGATTTTAAAGTTTATAATCTAGGGTTTGGATTTTCAGCTTTTCAAATAGCTTATTTTGCTTCTGCATACCTGCACTTTTCCTGCTTATCTGCTGCAGAAATTTTTGTTACTTAATCCAGCTGATCTAGGGCTTATTTAGTATTCAATTGGCTTGTAGAATTTGGGGCTTTTGGTATTTCTGAATAGTCAGTAGTGCAATCTAGCTTTTGCCCTCTTAAGTTTCAACTTATCTGCTTATTTGGACTGTTTAATTGGGCTGTGAAGAGGGCTGATCACCACCTGTTTTTGTCTTAATTTGTAACTGCTATTGTGCTTAAATTGCTTATTCATTCTGCTTAATTGATCATTTGCAGTAGTTTTGAGCTTATAATAATCAGTTAATCAGTCTCTGAGTTTCTGATTAGTTTTTGTCATCTTTAGCTTATTTTTGTCTTATTTCCAAGTGCTTATTTCAACTGTTCAGCTTATTTAAGCTGAACTGAGTGTTGACTTTATTTTTCTTATGTTTCTTATTAAAAATTAAAATTACTCAGAAATTTTCAGATTTTTCCAATTAGTTTTACTATTTTTAAATCATTAAATTAGTTTTAATTAGTTTTTAATTCATAAAAATTTATTAAAAAGTCAAAAAAATATTTTTCTTTTGCCAAAAATTTTCTTTTATCATTATTAATATAGGAAAAATTATTTTGCATTTTTAGAGTTTAAAATTTTAAAATTTCACTTTTATTCGCGTTTTTAAAATTACGTCGCGTTTGTTTTTAAAATTCAATTTTCGTTTAAATGTTTAGTTTAATTGTTCTAATAGCGTAGTTTAATTGTTAATATAGTTTGTTATTTTAATATTAGTAGTGTAATCCAAAAATCACTCACTCTTTCACATTCACTTCACGAATCACGATCCCGAATCACTTTTTCCATTCAATCTTCGTCGGGACAATCGACTCGGGTTTTGCATATTTCCTTTGCAATTCCTTGGACTATAATTGACTCAAATCAAATTTTTGGCGCCGCTGCCGGGGAAGGTTGACGCGAATTTGTGATTTTGTTTTTCGATACGTGTTTTGAAGACCCTTCCTCGGAAGTTATCGTTTTATAAAAATAAAAATACAAAAAGAAAATAAATAAAACACTTTTCCTAAAGTGTTTTCAAAAATACAAAAATAAAATAAATCCTAACTTTTCTTCAAAAGTGTTGTAAACCATTCCGAAATAACAACAAAACAATCGTGAAATCATTTAATTTTCGGATTATTTTTCGATTACAACCTATACAAGTGGTTTAAGGATGGTCTTGACATTAAATTGCAGACCGAAAGAGGCGGGTTTTTAATTAGCTTCGGCAGACCTTTGCTTCTCCGCCACTCTGCGCGTAATCGTAAGAGAAACGAATATTGATTGACGGATCGGTACCAAAAATAAATAAAAAAATTTTAAAAAAAAAAAAAATCCAAAAATATTTTCATTTTCAACTTTTGTTTTCGATTTTTCTTTTTGATTTCATTTTGGTGTATGCACACCCGTTCTTCTTCTTCTAACCCTCTTCTTTCACCACTTTCTAATCCCGAGAGGATTATCCGTCACAACAACCGTGTCAATTTCTCAACCGTTGAGGAAATGGCCAACAACCAAAACAATCAACATCCTCCGGTGGGTGTTGACAATCACAACCAAGGGCAAGCTCCCGATCTCCGCACTATGCAAGAGTTACTCCAATGTCCCACCGTGGGATACGGAGACGCTATTGTTATACCCCCGATTCAAAACACAAATTTTAAACTCGAAACCGGTTTAATTCAACTTGTTACGGGAAATCAATTTCATGGTTTTGATCGGGAAGATCCTCACAATCACATCCGATGGTTCAACAAATTGACCTCAACACACTACCATAAGGATGTTCCTCACGACACTATCAAATTGATGTTATTCCCATTTTCCATCGAGGGGGCGGCCCGAATTTGGCTCGAGAAAGAACCCCCTCAATCAATCCATACTTGGGAAGATCTCGTCCATAAATTCGTGAACTATTTCTTTCCTCCGTCTAAAATGACCAATGCTAGGAATGAAATCACAAATTTCCGGCAACGATTTGATGAGAATTTCGGTGAGGCATGGGAACGATTCAAGGATCTCCTACGGAAATGCCCACATCATGGTTTCTCGGAATTGCATCAAATCGATACGTTCTACAATGCTTTAACTCAATCAGATCAGGATTCACTCAATGCAGCCGCCGGTGGCAATATCTTGAGTCGAATGCCGAGAGAAATTCTTTCAATTATTGAGAACAAATCCAAGGTACCCACCTCAAGGAACAAACCAGTTGTTTCTAAGGTAAGTACCCAAGCTTCTAGCAGTGATGCTAAGATCGACTAGCTTGCAGATATGTTCGAAGCTTTCCTTCTCTCACAAAAGAAACAATCTTCTCCACCAGCTCAAGTGAAAGCGGTGCAAGAAAATTGCGTTATATGTGGTGGTCCTCATCCTTATTACGATTGTCAAGCTACTGATAGTCAAGTTTGCAATGCTACCGTAGCAGCTGCGAGTTACAATCAAAATCAAGGATTCCGTCCTCAAGGTGAAGTTAACTACCGAGTTAGTAACCAAATGGGACCACCCGGTTTTACACCCGTTCAAAACAACCAAAACCGTTTTACTCAAACCAATCAAGGGTACAATCAAAATCAAAGCTACAACCAAAATCGTGGAAACAATTAACAGGATCCACCGCAACAAGTTTATCAACAACCTCTTCCTCCGCAAGTTCAAACTTCACCGGAAGTCTTGAACTATATGAAGACAAGCGATGTTGCTATACGAGCCATGCAGAATCAGATCAATAACATGAAAGTTGATTTAAGAAGGAGATCGATACGACAATAAATCAACAAACAAACGAGCTTAAGAAAATGATGAGTGGATTTTTCCAAATGAATCAACCATCGACCTCGGGTTCATCTTCTCTTCCTAGCAACACAATTGCTAACCCAAGGGGCGATATTAAGGCAATCACTACAAGAAGCGGTGTTTCATATAATGGACCCACGGTTCCGGCTACCTCTTCTTCTCTACCTCCCAAGGTAGTCGACCGTGAACCCGAGGTGACCAAGGACATGGAACCTCCTACTAACAACGGAGGAACCAAAGACGTCCAACCTACGTGATGAAGCAAAAAGTGTACCACTTTTAGGGGGTCATTTAAGCCCTAAATCGTATTTATTTGATCAAATATTGCCCTAAATCGTTCCTTTTGTCATTTTAGGTACTTTGGAGAAGAAATCTGGAAAAGGAAGCATTTTGAACGTTTTTGGAGCATAAAAGTAACTTGCTTGAACGTCTTAAGAAACATGAACCAATGCGTACTAGGTTTATATGGTTGTATTTAATGCATGAGCGAATTCTAGTGATCCCATGTTAGGAGCTTCTTAGCCGGCTCGACATAGGAGTGAAGTAGGAGCTTGTAGAGTTGGGGAAGTACGTACGCCACCCCACGATTGGTATTAAGGAATACACCCGTCATCCACGCAATTAATACACACTAATCAACCGGTAAAAGATAGTTAGGGAGTAAGGAAATCTAAGTAAACACATTTCTCTCCACATAAGTTTCACAACTCTTTTCATTTTCATTTATTTATTTTATTTGCATTTGTAGTTATTTGGGTTAGTTGACTAGCAACTAATTCCGCCCACTCCTTCAAACCCGAGATTTTACTTGCTTTCATAAAAATATAAAAATACAAAAATAATCTTCCTTCACCCTTAGACCTATTAGAGTAGTTTTTCAATCCTAACGACACTATTCCCTGTGGAGAACGATCAATCCCCCGTACTTACCACTACACTATACTACATCGGTCAGGTACACTGCCTGGTGGGGTTGTAAGCCTCTTGAGATCCCTCGAGAGGTAAAACCTGTTGTAAGGTCGCAAAACCACGCATCAAGTTTTTGGCGCCGCTGCCGGGGAATAGTTATTGTTTAGGTTGAATTTTTATTTTATTAGGTCTACTCACTTGATTCCTAACAAGTGAGATATTTATTTTCTTTTTATTAGATTTCTTTAGTCTATCTTTTTCTTTGTGCCCTTTGTTTGTAAAACCATTTTCATTTGTCACCATGGCGGATGAAATTCCATTTAGATCATTAACAATAGTGGAACAATTACTTTACACGGATAGATTTGCTTCCTATTGTTTCAATGAATTTTTAAGTGATCTTAGATATATACAAGAGGATATGGGTGTAAAGTTTAATAGGTTTGATGAATTATGTGCATGTGCGGCTTCTATTAAACAATCATTGTTAGGATCAACTCCTTTTAGTGAAACCCTTTGGAAAAAATTTGAGGAAAGCTTCCTAACCGAGAACCAAAAGTTGAATGAATTGATGGGTTTATATACATCACAACTTGAGGAAACAAATGAGGAGGATTTATCCGACTATAGGTACCATGAGCAAGAAGACCTAGTTTTTAAGAACATGGACCTTGAATTGGACCAAGATTGTGAGATGGTTAGTGTTGAACTACCTAGTTGCATGAGTGGGATAGATTTCACCAAAACATATGACACGCATGAGGAATCCTTTAGGCAATTGGAACATAGTAATCAAGTTGAATATTACTATGAATCGGACTTAGAATTTCAAATGGCTATAGAAGGATTTGAGATACTTAGGAATGTGTTTGGGCTAGATCCTACCAAAACACATGATGAACATATAGGTGATTTAGATACTATGGAGAATGAGGTTAGAAATGCAAGACCACTAAATACCCCACAAATCCTACCATCATTTGAGGTTAACACACCGCCCGTAACTTACCCGGAAAAAGTAGAAGAGACTATAGGAACCCCAATAGAGGTAGAGCCCTTGGACCAAGCACAACTAGAAGAAATAGGTTTGAATACTTGTAGTCACAACCTTTCTTTTAGTTCTATGGAAGTTCCTAGTTTTGATGAACCGGAGCCTCAACCGAGACCCTTACCCAATTTTCCATCCTTGGATGAAAAGTTAGGAATTAAAATAGGTCCCGATCCACCCATCAAACCATATAGTCCGGGTAGTTTTACGATAAAGGTAGTAGACTCTAAGCCTTGTAGAGAGGAAGCTATTATAGGAGTGAACCATGACCTTACATACTTACATCACCCATTCATGATTGATCACAAGAAACATTATGGGTTTAAACCGGGTTTATTAGGTCAAGATGGATTCCCAACTAGGAATCTCTCGAAGTTGTTAGAAGATGATCCCTTTTTAGGAGAAAACTTTAATTCACCCATTGACCAAAGTGAACTAGGTAAGGTTATGATGAAAGGAGCACACCCCTTTGAGTATATAATTCATCCACCACTCTTTCCTCACGCGGCATACTTCCACCAAGATGGTGTGTATCGCTACTATCACCCGCACATAATCCTAAGTGTAGGGAAAACCTCTCCTTTATCCGTTAAATAAGGGTAGAGTCAGGCTCGTGACTCGAACAAAAACAAGCGCTTCTTGGGAGGTAACCCAAGCTTTATTTGCTTTGTGTGTTTATTTATTTGTTTGTTTGATTTTATTTGCTTCCGTATGTGTGTTTAATTTTTATTATTATTGATTCATGTTCAAAAGTAAATTGTGAAAATGCTTTATCTTGTTTTTAACTTCGTCTTAACTACATATAAAGGTATTTTGCAAAAGTTAAGTGTAAGGGAAATCCTAATCGGTTTATTAGAACAAATGAACATGAATCATAACAATAATAAATTAACATACATATTAGTATTTGTTTGAGTCAAATGCTTGTATCGAGTCATAATGATATTTTGCAGGAATTCCAGGAAGTAAGGTATAGGTTTTTCCAGAAATTTTCCGGAAACTTAACATGAGAATTCTGTCAGATCATTTCTGACGGCGTCAGGATTTACAACCTGACGGCGTCAGGTTTTAATTTTCTGAAATTTTTGAAAGTTTTGTTTTCATAAAAAGTTTTTATTAAATCTCTAACTTATAATCTCCAGGAATCTGCAAAATTATCATTCCACAAGCATTATATCCTTATATATAGATTTATCCCGCCGATGTTATGCAGGTTTTCGTGTTTGTTTTCTCAGGATTAACAGGTTATTTTGGACAAGGAAATGTATGTGGAATCAAGCTTTTGGCGATGCATTAGTCTTGGAGCTTCTACATTCTCTTAGAAGAAGATCTGACCATGTTACCTCTTTATCCACCGAACGAATCAGGGGAGTATTTGATTTCATTCTTTTACCTTGTTACTTTTACATTTTGTTATTTGAACATTGGGGACAATGTTCATCTTAAGTGTAAGGGGGGGTAAAAATACGATACTTTAGAGAATACAATTGCACTTGATTTTTGTTTGTTTGATGGTAGATGTGTAATAAAACTGAGAGAAATACCTGTTAGGGCAATTTTAGTGCCAAATTTAAATTTTTTTACAACATATAGGAGTGAAACTTTGATCTTAATGAGCGTCTCATGGATAGGAGTTATATGACTAGCACAAAAACCGTACCACTAAAAAAAATTTTCCAACCCCAAATATGTGAGGTTCGCCCCTAGAATTGGTAGGAAAAGCATTTATGCTATGAGGTGTGTACCGGTAGCACTTAGATTCTAGAACTTGCGTTAGGACCATTCCGAGGCCACAAGTGAGACTACATTCGTGTAGTTAGATTTACTACATGATAAGAGGCATTAGGATTAACCTATTGTTTTACACCTGTGTTTTTGTTATAATTACTTTGGCTACATTGGTCAAGTAATTCTCCCACACCCTTTGCGTTGTACTCATTTTTAGTACACGATACCCCTAGTACACCCCTCAGAGCCTATCTTTTCGTTTCGACCTTTAAGCATTTTACTTAAACGAAGAATTTGTTTACACCCCACTTAAATGTACACCCAAATCGCCTTAGCCTACCTTTTATGCACTCATTTTTAGTGCATTATTGTGACAACATTTGTTTAAACCCCAATTTAATTATCTTATTGATTACATGGTTGCTAAGTCGAGTCATATCCTTGTACATATTGTTTTGGGACGATTGAGACTTATGGGTAAAGTACTAGTGTAATGGAGTAATGGGGAAGAACATCATTTATTACCCCCATATGTGCTAAATATTTTAAAAGTACTCCAAGTGTTTCGATTATCTTAATTCGAGTCATTAGAATAGTTATTTGTAAATCTATGTAAAAGTTCATGTGTAAGGGGAATGCAACGCCCCTATGATGTATGATTTTGGATGGTAGGGCAAGAGTGTATGAAAAAAAATTAAAAAAAAATTAAAAAAAAAATCAAGAAAAATAAAAAAAAAAAAAAAAAAAATGAGAAAAAGAAAAGTAGAAAAAACATACGGACTACCATCCCGTTTCATTTTATATTTATCTTATGTTTTTGTTATTTTGTTTTTAGCTTAAGTCGAGTCTAGTCTTGGCTTAGCAACGCCATATTGTACATGTAATTAATCAAGATCTTTAACTCGCCACCAGTAAAATATCCTTATCCAACAAAACCGTGTTTATCATATCCCTACACCTCACGTTATAACCCGTTTAAAAGCCCTCTTTGATAGTTTATCTTAGGTGCTTACGCCTAGTGGAGGAGGTTTTCGATCCTTTCCCAAGCCTATGGTAATCTATTTGCTATGACAGGTAGTGAGAGATATTATCCGTTTTCATTTATGAGATTTATTTTGATGACACCTGAGAGATGTGAGTATCTAAACACTACTTGTGAGGTGCTAGTTTGTAATCTCCGTGCTTATTATGATTAAAGTGGAACGATTATTTGTTGTAATTACTTTTATATTAGCGTTAAATGACCCCTAACTTGTATTTTGATTAGAATAAAAGCGCATTTGCTTGAGGACAAGCAAATCTCAAGTGTAAGGGTATTTGATGAAGCGAAAAGTGTACCGCTTTTAGGGGGTCATTTAAGCCCTAAATCGTATTTATTTGATCAAATATTGCCCTAAATCGTTCCTTTTGTCATTTTAGGTACTTTGGAGAAGAAATCTGGAAAAGGAAGCATTTTGGACGTTTTTGGAGCATAAAAGTGAAGAAAACGACAAAGTCTCAAAATCGGCTGGAAAAGTA
Source organism: Artemisia tridentata subsp. tridentata (assembly GCA_021014915.2). Taxonomy (NCBI): domain Eukaryota; kingdom Viridiplantae; phylum Streptophyta; class Magnoliopsida; order Asterales; family Asteraceae; genus Artemisia; species Artemisia tridentata. The sequence continues at coordinate 467,694,798 of CP139508.1, forward strand.
CCTTTGACGGCGTCATGGCTTGGCAAAAAAGGTGGATATGAAAAATACACATGATAAGCCAGAGAATTTTACAATGGAAAGTCTGACGGCGTCACCCTTTAAGGTGATCAAGGCCATCACGGTTTAACTTAACGAGAGACGGCGTCAAGCCCATTTCTGACGGCGTCAAGCCTTGATAAGCCAGAGCGGATTTTGGAGGACTAAAGAGGGACGGCGTCAAGAAGGCCATCCGGGAACCCTAGACACGGCGAGGTGACGGCGTCAAGATCTACAACGTGACGCCGTCAGCCCTTAAACTCTATATATAGTTTTGCAATTTTTTGTCATTAGTGTGCAACTTTGTGAGGAGAAACCCTAAGACGAATTTCTGCCATTTTTAAGGGTTTTCATACCCTTGGATCTCCCATGTTTAATTGAAGATAAGTAATTGTTTAATCAATCAATATGTCTATGTGTTGTTTGATTATATCTTGTTCTTGTCTTTTGATTAACATGCTAGGCTAGATTTATCTTGTGTTTGCTTAGATCTAATGAAACCTAATTATTGATTATTGGTTATTAGTGTGTTATTTATTGTATTGGATGATTGTTTATCGATGTTAGGCTTAAGAAAACTGGCTAACTTCCTATACGGTAACTTGCTTGAACGTCTTAAGAAACATGAACCAATGCGTACTAGGTTTATATGGTTGTATTTAATGCATGAGCGAATTCTAGTGATCCCATGTTAGGAGCTTCTTAGCCGGCTCGACATAGGAGTGAAGTAGGAGCTTGTAGAGTTGGGGAAGTACGTACGCCACCCCACGATTGGTATTAAGGAATACACCCGTCATCCACGCAATTAATACACACTAATCAACCGGTAAAAGATAGTTAGGGAGTAAGGAAATCTAAGTAAACACATTTCTCTCCACATAAGTTTCACAACTCTTTTCATTTTCATTTATTTATTTTATTTGCATTTGTAGTTATTTGGGTTAGTTGACTAGCAACTAATTCCGCCCACTCCTTCAAACCCGAGATTTTACTTGCTTTCATAAAAATATAAAAATACAAAAATAATCTTCCTTCACCCTTAGACCTATTAGAGTAGTTTTTCAATCCTAACGACACTATTCCCTGTGGAGAACGATCAATCCCCCGTACTTACCACTACACTATACTACATCGGTCAGGTACACTGCCTGGTGGGGTTGTAAGCCTCTTGAGATCCCTCGAGAGGTAAAACCTGTTGTAAGGTCGCAAAACCACGCATCACTACGGTTGTCCATCCATCTGAACCAAAGAACGTTGAGCCAAAAGAAATCCCAATCAAAGCAAAACTTCCATATCCTTCACGATTAAATGATCAAAAGCTCCGCGAAAAAGCTTCAAATCAAATGGAAAAATTTTACCAAATCTTCCAAGATTTGCATTTTGATATAAGCTTCGCGGATGCTTTGCTTTTGATGCCCAAATTTGCTTCTACAATCAAGAGTTTATTGAGCAATAAAGAGAAATTATTTGAGCTTGCAAAAACCCCTCTGAACGAAAACTGCTCAGCGGTACTCCTTAAAAAACTTCCGGAAAAGCTTGGAGACCCGGGAAGATTCCTCATTCCATGTGACTTCCCGGGGTTGGTTGAATGTCATGCCTTGGCCGATCTAGGCGCGAGCATCAACCTAATGCCGTTATCCGTTTGGCAAAAACTTTCATTGCCCGAACTTACCCCAACTTGTATGACCCTCGAACTTGCTGACCGGACTACGACTATTCCACTTGGCATAGCCGAGGATGTCTTTGTCAAAGTGGGGAAGTTCCATTTCCCAGCCGATTTTGTGGTTGTTAACTTTGATGCTGACCCCCGGGTTCCTCTAATTCTTGGAAGATCATTTCTGAGGACCGGGCGGGCGTTGATTGATGTTTACGGTGAAGAAATTACGTTGAGGGTGGATAATGAGGCCGTGACCTTTAACCTCGACCGAACTTTCAAATACTCCTCCAGTCACGATTCCGTCTCGGTTAATCAAATCGATGTGATTGATGTTGCATCGGAGGAGTATTCTCAAGAAGTTCTTGGATTTTTCGATAAATCCTCGAGTGGCAATCCCACTCCTTCTTCTCAACCCATTCTTTCCGACCCTTCCCCGTCCCTCACTCCGTTTGAGGGAGGTGATTTCTTCTTGGAAGAGGTCGATGACTTTCTTGCTATAGAAACACCAACTTCACCGGAAGTTGATGGTTCTTATCTTGATCCGGAGGGAGATATTCTTTTGCTAGAAAAATTATTGAATGAAGACCCGTCACCTTCTCTCCCTCCGACAAAAGAAATTCATAAAGAAGAAATTAAAGAAGTTAAGCCGTCTATTGAGAATCCCCCGGAGCTTGAGCTCAAGGATTTACCTCCGCATCTTGAATATGCTTTCTTGGGAGATTCCGATACATTTCCCGTCATTATTTCAAAAACTCTCAAAGATGAGGAGAAGACAAAACTCTTAGACGTGCTTAAAAATCATAAAAGTGCCATTGCTTGGCAGATCTCTGATATAAAGGGTATTGACCCTAAATTCTGCACCCATAAGATCTTATTGGAAGATAATTTCAAACCCGCTGTTCAGCAACAGAGACGGGTTAACCCAAAAATCCATGATGTCATAAAAAAGAAAGTTCTTAAACTTCTTGACGCAGGGATGATCTATCCGATCTCAGATAGCTCATGGGTTAGTCCCGTCCACTGTGTGCCTAAAAAGGGTGGAATGACCGTTGTAACAAACGAAGAAAATGAGTTAATCCCCACACGTCTCGTCACCGGATGGAGAGTGTGTATTGATTACCGAAAACTCAATGATGCTACCCGTAAAGACCATTTCCCTCTACCGTTTATGGACCAAATGCTTGAGCGTTTGGCGGGAAATGAGTTCTATTGTTTTCTCGATGGCTTTTCCGGGTATTTTCAAATACCAATTGATCCCCAAGATCAGGAAAAGACCACCTTCACGTGTCCTTATGGAACATTTGCCTACCGACGCATGCCTTTCGGCTTGTGCAATGCTCCAGGCACGTTTCAGAGGTGCATGATGGCCATATTCCATGATATGATCGAGACGACGATGGAGGTCTTTATGGATGATTTCTCCGTATATGGAAATTCTTTCTCCTCGTGCCTCTCCCATTTAGAGAAAATGCTTGAACGGTGTGAAAGCACCAATCTCGTTCTAAATTGGGAGAAGTGCCACTTCATGGTCAAAGAGGGCATAGTCCTCGGCCATAAGATTTCCAAATCTGGGATTGAGGTCGATCGAGCTAAAGTCGATGTTATCACTAAGCTACCTCATCCCACTACCGTCAAAGGAATCCGATGTTTCCTTGGTCATGCCGGTTTCTACAGACGATTTATTCAAGACTTCTCCAAAATCGCCCGGCCTCTGACCCATCTTCTTGAAAAAGATGCTCTGTTCATCTTCTCTCCCGAATGCATCGAAGCGTTCGAGGTTCTCAAAAAGAAGTTAACCGAAGCACCGATCTTGGTTGCCCCCGACTGGGACTTGCCCTTTGAGCTAATGTGTGATGCAAGCGATTATGCTATCGGTGTAGTCCTGGGGCAACGCAAGTCCAAATACTTCCAACCAATACACTATGCTAGCAAGACAATGACCGACGCTCAATCTCACTACACTACTACTGAGAAAGAGTTGTTAGCTGTTGTCTATGCTTTTGAGAAATTCAGACCATATCTTGTCTTATCTAAAAGCATAGTGTATACGGACCATTATGCTCTCAAGTATCTCTTAGCAAAACAAGATGCTAAACCGAGATTACTTCGGTGGATTCTTCTGCTCCAGGAATTTGATATTATCATTCGTGATAAAAAAGGAGCAGCGAATCTAGCCGCTGATCATTTGTCCAGACTGGAAAATTCCCATCAAAGTGATCTCGAGAAAAAGGAAATCACCGAAACATTTCCTCTCGAGACACTTGGGAAGATATCTTTAAAAGATGATCCGAGTACCCCATGGTTTGCTGACTACGCAAATTACCATGCGGGGAATTTTGTGGTAAAAGGGATGTCGTCCCAGCAGAAAAAGAAGTTTTTCAAAGATGTTAAACATTATTTCTGGGACGACCCCTACTTATTCCAGATATGTGCCGATCAAGTGATAAGACGGTGTGTGCATGGCCAAGAAGCCGTTGACATCCTCACGGCTTGCCATAATGGACCCACGGGGGGACATCATGGTGCCAGCTACACCGCTAAAAAAGTTTTTGATTCTGGATTCTATTGGCCGACAATCTACCGCGATGCCCACGACTTGGTGAAGTCATGTGACTCTTGCCAACGTCAAGGAAAAATCTCGCAAAAAGACGAAATGCCTCAAAATGCAATTCAAGTCTGTGAGATTTTTGACGTGTGGGGCATCGATTTCATGGGGCCATTCCCGTCTTCACGAGGGAATAAGTATATCCTCGTGGCCGTTGACTACTTGTCAAAATGGGTTGAAGCTAAAGCGCTCCCCACTAACGACGCCCGAGTGGTTGTTAAGTTCTTGAAAAATCTCTTCTCCCGATTCGGAACTCCTCGTGCTATAATCAGTGATCGCGGTACTCACTTCTGCAATGATCAATTTGCAAAAGTTATGCTCAAGTATGGTGTCACTCACCAACTCTCTACCGCGTATCACCCGCAAACAAGCGGACAAGTCGAGGTTTCGAATCGTGGATTGAAACGTATCCTTGAAAGAACCGTTGGTGAAAATCGAGCCTCGTGGGCCGACAAATTGGATGATGCTTTATGGGCTTTCCGAACCGCTTTCAAGACACCCATCGGGTGTACTCCTTACAAGATGGTTTACGGAAAGGCTTGCCATCTGCCCATCGAGCTCGAGCATAAGGCATATTGGGCCATGAAACATGCCAATTTTGACCTTAAGACCGCGGGTGATCACCGTAAGCTCCAAATTAATGAATTAAATGAGCTTCGGGATCAAGCCTACGAGAACTCTTTGATCTACAAAGAGAAAACAAAAAGGATTCATGACTCTAAGATTAAGAACCGCATTTTCAATGTTGGTGATCGAGTCCTCCTTTTCAATTCTCGGCTAAAGATTTTCTCGGGCAAACTCAAAACCCGCTGGTCTGGGCCATTCACCATCACTCAAGTTTTTCCATATGGAACCATCGAGCTAGCTCAAAATGACGGTCCAAACTTTAAGGTGAATGGTCATAGGTTGAAGCACTATTTTGGAGGGGACGTACCATCCATGGTTGTCCCGAATCTCCAAACATTCCCCATGGACAAATAAATTCGGGGTCGAGTCAAGCTCATGTGACTCGGTTAACAAAAACAAGCGCTTCGTGGGAGGCACCCCATGCTTATCCATCTATCTTCTTTCTACTTTCTTAATAAAGAGGAGGTCTCCTCTTCCGTATCTTGTGTTTCGTGGTTTTTCTTGTGATATGTCCAGGAATGCTCGATGATGAAGACTCTCGTGCTCGTAGTTTCCTTCACGCTACTCGAGTTTCATCATTCGCTGCTTATCGATATCCTAAATCTTATCGTTTTACATCTATCTTTTGGCATAATTAATAAACGGCCTTAGATTTTTGTAGGAGAACCCTTACCTTTAAGACATTGAGGACAATGTCTCGTTTTAGTCTGGGGGGGGGTAATCTTTCGATTTGATTTTTGCCTTGCATTTTTGCCGTTTTCTCATGCAACCCCGTTTTTCCTCCAAAAATTGAAAAATTTCAATTAAAAAAAAAAAAAAAAAAATTTAAAAAAATTTTGCAAAAATATAATAAATTTTGACATTTTTGTTGACTTTCCGCTGGTGAGAGTAGGAATAAAATTCTGACTTGACCGGGCGTGTTGAGCCCTAGCTTGTCTCCTTAACCATTTGGCTAAGCATTCGCGGATCTTATTATTTAAGATTTTAAATTTGCGAAGAACGAGAAATGATAGAGTTGTTTATAAGTTAGATTGCTAAACGTGGAGTAGTTGGATCTCTTTAGAGCTCATCGAAGTTACTTGTGGCTTTTTGTTCCCATAAGCTTGTTTCACTCAAAAATAGTAATCTAGGAATAATTAAAGGTATTTTAGTTTTGGCGATAATTAGTTTTTATTTCTTCCTTAGAGAATTCTTGCTTATGAAAGTTGGGTACACATCAAGGTACTGCCAGTGTTACGGTGTAATAGACTATTCCATCTTGCCGGCTCGCAACCGATGTTGGGATTGTTATAAAAGCCGTAGGACTTGGGATTTGGCAAAATATATAATGAATAATGAATAATAATAATAATCCAAAGCCATAAAAAGTTTTCTGCATCTTGCCGGTTCGCAGCCGATGTTGTAGACTTCTAATAAAGGCAGAGGAAAAATTCCAAGGTCATAATAGACTATCACATCTTGCCGGTTCGCAGCCGATGTTGTGATTGTTATAAAAGGCCAAGGATTAAATACGTTAATGTGCTTAATAATGTTAAAAATGCCAAATTTCGACTCTGAGGTATCCTAATAAAGGCTTCTGTCTCTGGACTCGTAGATGAGTTGTTTCGGTCGCAAATAAAAGGGATATTCTCAAAATCGTGTTAAATCAGAGACCTTGATGTGGACCTCATTTTTGTATGCAACGGTTTTCGAGGGAAGATTTGGAAACTACTTAGCGTCTAAACTAGATATCTTTATCGGACTAAGAAATTATCGAAATGAGAATTTGAAGAAATTCATTTCTCACCAAAAATAAAATAAATAGAGGAAAATAGGAATTTGGGAACAAGGAGTCCACAATTAGCTTTCTGGGTAGTGTTGGCAATCTAACTTGTAAATGACAATGATTTCGTTTTTAAGCTTAGTTTGGGAACTCGTGAAAAATCAGGAACGACGAATTTTATCCGTATGGTCATTTCTTTATGAGTCGTGTTTCCTGCTCCGTGATCCTAAAAGTTATCGTTAGATAATGATTGTCAACAAAGCCGTCACCTAAGTAATAAAGAAAAATACAAAAATAGAATAAAAGGAAAATCGGGGAGTTTTTAGAACTTAAGATTTCTTGATCTCTTTTGAAAATTTTGCTACTTCTCAAAGTTAGTAAAAAAATATTGGAAATTTTCGGTTTCAAAAACGTGTTTTTATAACATTGCATGAGGACATTGCAATAGCTTAGTCTGGGGGAATTTGGTATGTGCTTAAACACATACCTTTTCTTGACCAAAATCAGACCAAATAGACCAAAAACTAACCAATTATGCCAAATATCTCGTGTTTTTGTGTTTATGATTATGCAGGGACGGATATCGAGAAAAATAACAAAAGACACGGAAAACCCGGGAAAACGAGCACGAGATTTGGAAAGGACTCAAAGCCGAACCGGAAAGAAGATATGGTCAAAAAGTCAACCCTGGGTCCTCCAAGTATCAAAGGTTGTCAAAATTCAGCCCTTGGATTCACCTTGAAAAATATGGCAAGATCAGTCCCTAAGATTCCAAGTAATACACATTTGGTCCTTATGATAAATCCTAAACTACACCTATATCCGGATTTAACCCTAACCAAAAACCCAATCCATATTAAATCCCTAAGCCCATCACCACATTAACCCACGACCCAAAATATTAAATAAAACCCAAAACCCACACTACCCGATCCACACCCAAACAAATAACCCGGTCAACCCCCTTATTATCCCCAAGTCAATCAAATAACAAAAATCCAACCCCAACCCACACCCCGCCTTTTACCAGTTCTTCCCCAAATTACCACAAGAACCCTAATTCTTTTACCCGTACAATTTTACCCAATTAAGGGTATAAGTGTCTAATCAAAAGATGTCAGGTGTCAGGGAATGCACGAATGGGACACGTGGAGCTTGTTGATTGGACCGAACACCTCACTAAACCCAATCCAAGGGCTGAGATCAAAGCGTAGGGAGCAAGGGAGGATCCAAGGGTGATGATTAGCTTGAATGCACACGGATTGCCAGAGTGGAAGGCCCAGAAGGTTCATTCGAGTCCTATAAATAGGAGAGGATTTCTCCTCATTTCTCATGTAATTTTTGATGTTAATGTTATGCTGTTGAATTAAATTTGTAATGTTTTAAAAGTATTAATGAAAGTTTATTTTGTTTAAATTGTTGTCTCTTCTTTATTTTCATATACTTTTATTACTGCTTATTTACATAAGCTTGATTAAGCTTATTGCTATTGTTTTACTTATTTAGTTTTATCATTGAATCCAATTTTCATTCCTGTCATTTACTTTTTTTCATATTAAACCAAAATTTCAAAAAAAAAAAATAATAATAAAAAATAAAAAAATAAAAAAAAAAATAAAAATGCTTTCATTTACATAAATTTCAGCTTGCATACAAGCTATTTACTGAAAACACAAGCTCATAATAGCTATCTAGCTTCTGTGAACTTGTTTGAATCAAATTACACAAAAACACAACAAAGTCAAGGAAAGTCAACTGCAATGGTTATGATGATGATTATGGGTGAATTTGGTATGCTAATCAGTGAAATGGAAGTGATTAGCCTATCTAAAGATAGGCTAGCATAGTGAACCCCCTCTGTTTGAGCTGAGGGGGATTTGTTTGTAAGTTCCATTTTGATATTTAGCTTATTTTCTACATGTTTCTTTGATCAGTTAAATGTTATGCTTAATTGGTATTGATTGTTGCTCTTTAGTAGTTTACTTAGTTAGTTAGATCAGTAGAGTTCAATAGTGTAGCTCATTTCAGTAGGTTAAAGTGTTAAATCAGTCAAATCAGTTACTTATAAGGTGTTTGGGATAGTAGATGTCTAAGTGATAAGCTTATTATTACTGTTCATTTGCTATTGAATCAGCTTTGATCTAGATTAGTTGAGCTTGTTTAAAGAGATTTTAGTAGCATTTAAGTAATTTTAATGCATTTTGAAGAGTTTGGCTTATTAGTACAAATTTAAGTTCTCAACTGCCTCATTAAGCTCAGTTAAGCTAAGCTTATTTAAGGTATCATTTTAAGCATTTCTGAGTTGGATTTTAGTGATTAAAGTAAGATGGAAAGAGTTGGTTTGAATTAGAGTAGTACTACACTCATTTGCGCCAAAATACTCTAGCCTGCTGTCACAGAGCATCTTTAGTGCAGAAACCAGATTTTGGCTGCTGATCTTGGCTTCTTTGTGACTTCTTTGATTAATCTTAGGTCCTGATATTTGGGTTATAGATAGTTCAAATAGTGATTTTAAAGTTTATAATCTAGGGTTTGGATTTTCAGCTTTTCAAATAGCTTATTTTTGCTTCTGCATACCTGCACTTTTCCTGCTTATCTGCTGCAGAAATTTTTGTTACTTAATCCAGCTGATCTAGGGCTTATTTAGTATTCAATTGGCTTGTAGAATTTGGGGCTTTTGGTATTTCTGAATAGTCAATAGTGCAATCTAGCTTTTGCCCTCTTAAGTTTCAACTTATCTGCTTATTTGGACTGTTTAATTGGGCTGTGAAGAGGGCTGATCACCACCTGTTTTTGTCTTAATTTGTAACTGCTATTGTGCTTAAATTGCTTATTCATTCTGCTTAATTGATCATTTGCAGTAGTTTTGAGCTTATAATAATCAGTTAATCAGTCTCTGAGTTTCTGATTAGTTTTTGTCATCTTTAGCTTATTTTTGTCTTATTTCCAAGTGCTTATTTCAACTGTTCAGCTTATTTAAGCTGAACTGAGTGTTGACTTTATTTTTCTTATGTTTCTTATTAAAAATTAAAATTACTCAGAAATTTTTAGATTTTTCCAATTAGTTTTACTATTTTTAAATCTTTAAATTAGTTTTAATTAGTTTTTAATTCATAAAAAATTATTAAAATGTCAAAAAAAATATTTTTCTTTTTCCAAAAATTTTCTTTTATCATTATTAATATAGGAAAAATTATTTTGCATTTTTAGAGTTTAAAATTTTAAAATTTCACTTTTATTCGCGTTTTTAAAATTACGTCGCGTTTGTTTTTAAAATTCAATTTTCGTTTAAATGTTTAGTTTAATTGTTCTAATAGCGTAGTTTAATTGTTAATATAGTTTGTTATTTTAATATTAGTAGTGTAATCCAAAAATCACTCACTCTTTCACATTCACTTCACGAATCACGATCCCGAATCACTTTTTCCATTCAATCTTCGTCGGGACAATCGACTCGGGTTTTGCATATTTCCTTTGCAATTCCTTGGACTATAATTGACTCAAATCTGTTTGTCTTTTTGATAGTCCTCAGGAAGATGGTCATTGAATCCACATAAAAGGCAAGGTGGAAAAGGCTTGGCCTTTTGCTTCTGTTTCTGCTTAGAATCAGAAGGGTAGTTCAGGCACTGAGCCTTAAGTCCTGAAAAGTTTGACATGACTGAGCATTGTTTATGATCAGAGGTCCTGTGATCTTCCTTTTTGCAAATCATGCAATAAAGGACTCTATAGCAATCATCAGTGAGATGATTTGTATAGTTGCATATTTCACATCTTTTCAGGGGTTTTGTGGGTTTGGGTTTGGTCTTTGAGGAAGTTGGTTTTTGTTCCTTCTTGGATTGAGAAGGTTTCTCAGAAGATGCAATCTTCTCTCTCAGCTTCCTGACCATTTCAGCCAACTGATCAAATTTTGAATCAGGGCTTTGGGTTGATACTTCAGAGGGGACTAAAGTTGATGAGTCATCAGTATTTAATGAGACATCAAGGGTTGGTCTTTTCAGGATGGTTGTTCCCTTTCCTGATCTCTCCTTTGGAGAGTGTGGTGAGAAGACCATTGGTGGGAGGCCTAAGTTAGGTGCAGCACCCTGAAGGGTATTCAGTGGAGGAAGTGGTGGGTATGATTCTGATTCTGACTCATTCACTGACTCAGTATTAAGTTGTTCAGTGAGTTCGAGCTTACTGAGTTGTTCAGTAAGTCCAAGCATATTTTTCAAGGCCTGACTTTCAGGAAGCAAGATCTTTCCAGTCTCAAAGTTTGGTAACTTACTGACTGGGTTGTCCCTGACAATCCAGTCATTTGACATGGAAATCATTTCTTGCTCAAAAGATATGCCAGCTGGAACAAAGTTTAGTTCATTGTGACACACATTTGGATCAACCATAAGAGGGTCAATTCCAATGGTTTTCTGAGAGATTAATCCCACTGTGTCAAAAACTTTGGGGTTCTTCTTGGTCCAGCTTTGGATGACAGCCTTTTCTCTATTAAGTTCAGTTTGAAGGGCTTGATTTTGTTTCAAAATCTCAGTGTTCTGAATTTGTAGAGTTATTGTTTCAAGTTTGGCTTGCTTTAGTACAAGCAGTTCATCTCTACATTTATTCAATTCTGACACAATATTGTTATATTTTGAAAACAGGTTAAGCCTTTGTTCCTCAACAAACTTTAGATCAACACAAATATAATTCATGTAAGACTGCCAATCAGAATCATCATCCATAGAAAGTAAAGTATTTACCTTCTTCATGGTGATGTTGACCCACTCTCCATTCCTAGCATGACTTTTTCCCACAGCCACCTGATCCTCTTCAGAAAGTGCCATCAGTGCACTAACTCTTATTTCCTCATCTGAGGAAGCCTCTTCTTCATCCCAATCATATGCTTCAGCTACTAATACCTTGTTCTTTGTCTGAATAGGTTTAGATGTTTGAGCAGCCTGAGGCAATATGGGGTTAGTTTCAAGAAGTGCAAGTTTAGCTTTGATTTTCCTATATTTTGTTTCAAAATCCTTTTGACCCTTGTTTTGAAATTGTTGGGTGGACTGAAACATTTTAGGTTGAAACTTGCTAGTTCCTGAGAATTTGTAAGAGGGTTCTGAGATAGTTTTAGAATAACAGTCCCTAGCAAAATGACCATTTTTACCACATTTAAAGCATTCAGTGGTCTCATTTGTTTTTGGTTTTGTAAAGTTGGACTGATTTCTTTTGATGAAACGTCTTGAACTAGCAAGGAGTACCCTTTCTTGGAATTCCAAGTTCAGGTCGTTCAGGTACTCCTCACCAGTCCTTTCATCAATTTCTTCTTCAGAATCCTCTTGAATATCCTGCACAACACCATTAGAATAGAAAGCAGTTGATATGGGTGTGGAGGTTAAGGCCTTTTTGGACTCAAGAGCTTTTGAGTCAGGGTATCTCCTTGAGATCAAGTTGTCTTCATAGACAAACTTCCCATAAATTTCAGGGAGCTCAAGGGTCTGAATGTGGTTAGCATTCCTCAGGCCTTGTGAGAAGTTGAGCCACTTCTCAGGGAGACTGTTGACAAAGCCAACATTTGTCTCATGCTTAGACAGTACAACACCATCATTTGATAATTCATTTATCAAAGTCTTGTATCTGGTGTAGGTCTGTGAGAGACTTTCAGAGTCTTTTGCCCTGAAAGTATTATACTCAAGTTTAAGGTCCATGACCCTATTTTCCTTGGTATCTGAGGGACCCTCAAAGCTATTTACCAAGTCATCCCAAGTTTGCTTGGCTGTTAGACAGTTGATGACTGATTCCATTATATCGTCAGGAAGACATGATATAAGGTTGCTTTTCAGGCGTTGGTCTTGATTGACCACCCTCCTCTCATCAATGGTCCATTGGGCCTCAGGCTTGTTTAGCCCTGCAGCTGTCTTAGGGACAAATGAGCCATCCCTGATACAGGTGATGTAGTAGGGTTTCATACCGGTAAGATAGCAAATCATACGCTTCTTCCATTTGCTAAATTTTCAAGCTTCAAGTCTGGGTGCAACAGCAGAGTAGCTGCCACCTTTTTTGTCGACTAGCTGGGGTACATTGATATCAGCCATGGTAGGATCTTGGTTTTAAAAACCTAGAGCACTCTTGGTTAGTTTAAAAGGATTTTATAAACCAGAGGCTCTGATACCACTTGTTGGTCCCTTTACATGCTTAGAGTTAACTAGAAAGTTAATCTATTTGTATTTATGACTAATACAATGTTAAGATTAATTCTAACAGTTATAAAACGTGAATATAAAAATTAAGGTAATTTTCAACGTTTAAATTCTTATTAGAAATGAATCAAAGAATCTATACCCAAGTGTTTTGCGGAACAAACACTTGGGATTGAATAGACAAGGTATGGTGGTGTCTTCTATCTAAACTCAAGTTTTGCTTGAGTGGTAACAATGCGACCTCACTGAGCTATCTTAGGGATGCGTTACTCTTTGTAGGAGAGAAGTTGTTTTGCAAAAGTCTAAGCTTTAATTGTACAAAACACACACAACTTCTCTCCTTCTCAATCTATTTATACACAAGTAAACTGAGTAAAAGTAATTAAAATATTACAAGTTGTTGAGCAAGTTGTTGAGCAAGCGTGTCTGACAATTACAACAGTAATTGTCATTTCCAAGAACCAATAGAAATGTCCTATTAAGTCTTTAGGAGTGGTTGGTCTGACACTCCAAGACTTTAAGCCGTCTTAGGAAGGATTTCTTCCTAACAAGATAAGATTTGATCTTATCTTAAATCCTTCCTAGATATTTCTGCCTTTCTTCTCAGGCACTTAGTTCTTCAGGACACGCTTCTCAGTTATCATTCATAATTACTTCATTGTTGTTGAGGAGACTGGGGTTCAGTGAGTTCTTGTCCAACACTCACTGAACCATCATCTTCTTCTTTGGCTTAAGTGCTACTTCAGGGAGTACCGCCTTCCTGCATAGTGAATCCTTCTACTTGAATTCGCCTTAAGCATCCTGAAGATGACTCACTGAGAGGTTGTTCTCTCAGTGACTTGAATTGTTCTCGGTTTAAGTTAACACTTAGTTAATTTGTGTCCAAATCATGTTTTAAGTATTCTTGGGTTTTTCATGACCCAACAGTGAGGGTTTATCCTCTTTTGGTGACAAATAAACTCTCACTGATCCAAGCTATGCTTGTGATTCAGTGAGAGTGATGATCCTATCAACTAATACACTATGTGTATTCTTTTTGTTTGTTTAGGAATCCATACTAAATCTATTACAACACATACTATATATACACAGGTAAACTAGACAAAGATAAGATGGGTAGGTGTGAGTTGACATCCACTTGCTATGAGTTGACATCCACTTGCTATGAGTTGTCATCCACTTGGTGTGAGTTGTCATCCACCAAGTGGTCCCTCTTGTACTTTGTCTGACTTCATTGTTGGAAGTTCCCGCCCATATTTCAGTCTGCTTGTAGAGATAGTATCTTCAGGGTCACTGAGACATTTGTCAATTCTCAATGATACTGGTGTTGTTTGTAGCTCGTATACTTTACTCACTGACACCGTATCAGTAAGTAAATGTTTCTTCAACAACGGGCTTTTTACAACACTCACTGATTTCTTTATCAGTGAGTAACCCACTATTTTATCAGTGAGTTAGGCTATTTTATGTTCAAATCTTGTCAGGGAACTTGGGTCAAATTCTTGACCCAACATACTATCAATTGTTTCGGCTCCAACATTGAGTTAAACAGTTGCACATAATGAACACACATATGAAACCACACAACAAGGCACATATTGCAATCAAAATGCACATATTGCCCAAAAATATGAAAATAGTGTATCACAGCATGAAAAACAGTCAAAATGTTATTTGAGTACCATTTTCTACCAAGGAAAACATAATGAAAAAGGGGGTACGAGAACTCACCTCATAAATAGTCGTCTGCAATGAATAAATCAAGTAGCAATAGTGTGTGGCACCGACACGCGACCTAGATTAGTATGGCAAGCCTTAGTTTATAGTTTCGTTCACGTCTCAAAGTGTTTAAATAAATTTAAGTTTTTTCAAATGGTTGTGTTTAATGTTGCTTGTGTGGCAGAGTTTACATTTAAATCATTTCAAAATGTTTGCAAGTGTTGGCTCTTGGACAAATATACAAATATATATTATGAGTATATAAAAGTATTCATGACGAATAAGTTTCCGGTTCGGGTGTAACCGGACAACCACGACGAAAAGTATTCACAATAAAAGTGTTTGTGAAAAATCATATGATAATAAATACTCTACGTTAGTTATTTATATTAGTAACGATTACGTGATACGGTGTATATATAAATGTGTTTATATATATTTAGTTAGTGGTTGATAAGTTAGAAAATATTTATTTTAATTTTTGTTATAAATATTTTCTTGTTATTTTAATTTTCGTCATTTAGTCGTGTTTTAATAATATATACAAAATATATTAGTTTGGTGAAACATTACAAAAAAAGTTGGAAAAATCATTCAGATTTCAAAACATTTAAACTTTATTCAAAAGTTTTAGGGTACGTTTAGTTTGTAGATAGGGTTGGAATTGGAATTGGATTTTGTGTAGGTATATAAAAGAAAATAGAAAAGAGAAATTATATTTAATTTTTAAGTTTATTGAATATAAAAGTATTATTAAAAAGATAATAAGAGAGAATAAATAATTAAAAAAATGTACTTTTATTTGCAGTCGAGGAATTAGGTGAGACAGATGTGTCAGACTATTTGATCAATCCCCACCATTTTATTGTAAAATGGGTTTGTGGTTGAATTTTGATACTATCATAAGAGCTCCGGGTACAATGGCTAGTAAAGTGGCGCTATCCCACCAGCCCACTTGACTGCGTGAGACACCATACCATGCCTCGGCTCGTCATCTTTTGGCTGATACATACCAACTCTCACCATGACATTCCTTTTTTTTTTCTTTTTTTTATTTATTTATTTTTTTTACTATGGCACCATTTTACTCTATAACACCACTTTTGTACCAAAGTCATTTTGGTGCTATAAGAAAAAGTAGTGCCACAGACAAAATATACTAACATGACACCACCCCACGACACCAACCCTAACTAACGCTTTAAAAGTAGTATACCAAACTACTAATTTTTTGTTTCATTGTACAAAACCCTCCAACCAAGCATTTCTTTAGACATTTTACAATTTTATAATATCAATCTTAAAAAATTTCAAATTATTTCAAATTTTAAAATTATTAAGCTTTCAAAATTTTAATGTTCACACTTTCAAAATATTTCAAATTTCAAAATTCAAACTATGTTCAAATCTCGAAACTTGTACACTTTCAAAAAAATTACTAATTTCGGAAGTTCTACATTTTTCAGTTTAAAATTTTCAAAATGTCAAAATTTTTACATTTACATTCTCAACTTAGTTAACTTCAACATTTATATACTACGTTGTACGTACCACTTTTTTAAATACACACGAAACTTTATTAACTACGCATACCAAGTTCACAAATAACTTACAAACAATTTAGCATACCAAACGCAAATATTACAAAGTCAGCAAAACAAAAAGAATAAAACTACAAAAGAAAATGCAAAAACAAACTTGTTACGTAATTACATAAACTTATTTGCACAAATACAACCAACAATCTTTTAAAACTACATAAACTTATTTGTGTCAATAACCTTTACATAATCATGAGGCTTGTGGTCCACTGGGTAAGGCTTATTCAGTTAAGCGTGCCCGGGTGAGAGTAATACCGGTATGGGTGACCTACCGGGAAGTCCTCACTTGTGGACCACAAGCTCTGTTGATATTAGGCAATGAAGAGGAGAGTCTGTAAGCCAATAGTTGCGCAACCAATCACAACCCAAACTGACTAGCTGCCATACACACTAGTTGAAAATACCACATTTAACGGTAGTACGACGCAAGAAGTAACAGTCTATACGAGATGAACCAAAGTGACTTGCATCAACACAATTTCATAGAAGGTTATCAAACTTGTTTAATTTTTAGGCATTTTATTTGATATCAGTTCAAGTCAAGGCTGCAGCAAGTTATCAGAATACATACAAATCTTCATTCTTCACAACCATTAGACGTTCCACAAGCCATATACATCGACCACAACTTTACTTTGACGATTTCTTCTTCTTTTTCTTACCTTCTCTAACAACAAGAACGTCCTCCAAACACACAAACATCTCTGTCAAACCGCCACCGCTGCTGCAACTCCAACCAACATCAACATCATAGCATTGTGTTACAGGTTATATACATAGTTACCTACCTCTCCTCTTAATAATTTATTGACCTAATTTTCTTTTCATCATAGTTGAGGGGTGTTTGGGCAAATAATGAATTGTTTTGCTTCCTTATTTTATTACTTCCGTTTCAAGTAAACGGTTCATAAATAGAGAGTCACCCATCGTAACTTCATAAACCTAAATTTATCCCAAATCGATTCTAAATCATGGCCGAAGAAGAAAAAGAAGATAGAATAAGTTCTTTACCAGATTTCTTATTACTCGAAATCATCTCTCGAATCAAAATCATCAATGTCAAGTATTACTACGAAGTAGAAGAAGAGAGAACAATGACCACAAAAGAGGTGATTAAAACGACAGCTACTATCTCCAAACGTATCTGGCAACATCTTTGGACTCTACTTCCTAATCTTATTTTCAAAGATTATTTTGATGTCGCTGACCTAAGTTACAATACTGATCTCACTGATTACTTTTTGTTTATTCACCAAACCCTAACTCAATATTCTACTGATGTGAACCTCAACAAACTCACACTCCATTTTGATTCCATTTACAACAGTAAGATCAATGTTCAGTTAACCAATAGCTGGATCCCCTATGCTATTGATCGTAAGGTTCAACAGGTTGATTTTATGTTACGCGAGTTTAGCTATGACGATAATTTGTTTTTCAACAATTCATGTTTTATGAGTGTGAAATTGTCCGAATGTCTATTGAATCCTATTGGTGTGATTAGTTGGGAAAATCTTAAGTCTTTTTGTATATCACGAAGGAAATTAGATGAAGATATGATTGAAAAGATATTATCTGGAAGTCCTTGTTTGGAAACTTTGGAGTTGAACAATTGTTATGGTTTTAGCTGAATTGTTGTTACTTCTAAGAGTGTTAAGAACTTAGTGTTCTCTAGATACCATCTTGGCGACTGCTATAGAAAAGATTATATAGATAGTATTGAAATCAATGCTCCTTATGTATTGTCACTAACAATCAAAGATGCATGTGTTGTATTTGGAGAAGCTTTTGTTGCTAAACGTGTCTTCTTTAGTCAAAGCTGACTTAAATTACACAAGTTGTACGCGTCGGGGGTATTCTCGAGAAGATATAGAAATGCTTAGAGAACTTTTATGGAGCCTTGGCCATGTCAACGAGATTACACTTGGGAGTTGCTGTTTAGAGGTAATATTCTATTTTTTTCTTCCATTTGGGTTTGTATGTTTGGTTGCAAGTTCTATTCGGTTTGCCTTGACTATAATCAGTTTATACGGTATACACAACGTAGTGTTCTAATATTAATGTTCTCTTTGCATTGGTAGGTTCTCTCTCATGGGGAAAATGATACTTCATTCGATGATTCGGTGCCATTTGGTAGTTTGCTTGATTGAGTTAAAGTTTGAGATGATTTCACGGAAGATATTACAACAGGTTATAAATAAGGGATTAAGTCGTAGAATATCAACGTACTTTTCAAAGTGTATCGTTTTAGTACGTGTACTTTTTTAAAGTTGTAGAATAGCAATGTACTTTCATAAGTGTTCCAATTTGGTACGTGATGATGATGTGTCATACCCGAAATTCTGACACGTGGCACCATTTATAGCATGACACGTCATCGTCACGTACCAAATTGAAACACTTATGAAAGTACATTGCTATTCTACAACTTTAAAAAAGTACACGTACCAAAACGGTACACTTTAAAAAGTACATTGCTATTCTATGACTATAAATAATTGGTGGAAGTGATTGAGTTAAAGTGGAAACTGGGGGAAGAAATTAGTTTGTATTGGTTGAAAATGGTTGTTTTATACTAGTAGTTAATAGTTTGAAGTTGGTTTAGCGAGAAATAGTATAACCGATGTTTGAGTGTATTTATTATTGACTTGGCTTTTTAAAATGTTCTGGTTTAGTGAAGAATGCATTGAATTTTATATGTTAACAGTTGATTCTTTTTGTTCAAACCAAATTCTATAGATGGGAAGAATCTAAAAATGTAGATCAGCATGTCATATCTCGCATGATGAAACTGTATGTCTACACAGTAAATAAGTTAAACTCGAAAAATACCCCTCAACCTGACATATGAGATTTCAAAATCTATAGAATGAATAACACTAGTGTGACCAGAAATTCTATACCGGTCATTTTCAACCCGTTTGACTAGAACCTGACTCACCCTATTTCGTGTACATATGAGAGTGTCATAAAAATAACCACAGCAAGAAGTAATTGCTGAACAATGAAGAATCTTTAATATATTGGTTATCTGGTTACTACAAAAATTGCAACTTTCTTGTATGTATGTCTACACATTAATTTAGTGAACAATCAACTTATGCGCTTGCAAAACCTCTTGAAATATTAAATACGCATTACGCAACTGATAAGTGAATAACAATTCAATGTTGCAAATCTGGGTCCTTCGGAAAGGGTATGTATGTTTCCAGGGCCGTCCCATGAATTTATGCAACTTTTTAGGGCCCTGGACGAAATTAAATAATGAGGTCTTTCGATAAGGAATGTTATATATAAAGTGTCACAATTTATAATATATAATGCAATTAATTATTTAAACGTTCTAACATTTTACTCATTTAAGATATTTTCTAATCTAAATACTTATTTCTTCGTGAAAACTATTGGCACACATTCATATAATTATTAACGGGAAAAATTTTTGGGCCCTCAAAAAATTTGGGGCCCTGAGCGGTCGCTCACCTTGCACACTCTCAAAGCCGGCCCTGTATGTTTCTCAAGTCATGAGGAAAGGGCGTCTGAATCATTGTTTATATTTATCCAGTTTACCTTTGAGGTCAAACCTCTATTCTATTTACGTAAAAAAGTTAAGCATTAACTACAATTTTTTTAAACAACTAAATCACTACAACGACTGTATATTACTAACCTCATAAGCCAAAGTCCTTGCCTCTTGTTCTTTCCCTCTTTGGAAGGTGTGGGATTTTGTCGAGGGTAGAGGTGGCAAAATGTAGCAGTTGGTTTGTTGGGTAACAGGTTAAAATGTGCTTCCCTTCAAACAGATATTTTCGGCATAGGGTACGATGCTTTGGGCTGGCTTGAAACAAACACATTTTGTGCATCTTTTAGTTTCTTTAATAAATTATCGATGTGCACATTTAGCGGTTTTCTTCAAAGTTGAATTATTTTGTGTCCCGTATGTATACGAAGCTTTTACAATTAGGGATTAAGTCATAGAATAGCAATGTACTTTTCAAAGTGTACCGTTTTGGTACGTGTACTTTTTTAAAGTTGTAGAATAGCAATGTACTTTCATAAGTGTTTCAATTTGGTACGTGACGATGACGTGTCACGCTATAAATGGTGCCACGTGTCAGACTTTCGGGTATGACACATCATCGTTGACACGTGGCACCATTTATAGCGTGACACGTCATCGTCACGTACCAAATTTGAACACTTATGAAAGTACATTGTTATTCTACAACTTTAAAAAAGTACACGTACTAAAACGATACACTTTGAAAAGGACGTTGCTATTCTACGACTTAATCCCTTACAATTACGGTTAGTTTAATAAGAATAAGAAATAAGAATAAGAGTGAATTACATTTTTGGTCCTTGTGGTTTTCCGGGTATTTCATTTTCAGTCCAATTTTTTAAAAAGTATCGGATCCACTCCAAAACCCGATGACCCGTAACAAGTTCAGTCCAGTTTTATGTTGACTGTTAGTTTCATTAACTTTGACCGTTAAATCTGGGGGCATTTTTGTCAATTCATCTATATTATTAACTAAAACTAGTGGGATCCATCCCCACCTACACAATCATAACTCTCCTCACACTTTCTCTTATCTTCTTTCTCAAATCCTGTATCTAAAAACATAATCCATCCACCTAGGGTTGTAAACGAACTGAACGTTCAGTGAACATTTCATGAACCGTTAGTAAAAAGTTCGTTTATGTTCGTTTATTTATTAAATGAACGAACATGAACAATATTTTACGATCGTTTAGTTAAATGAACAAACATGAACAAAATTCTCGTCCGTTTATTTATGTTCGTGAACGTCCGATTATGCGTTCGTTAACGTTCGTTTATGTTCGTTTATTTATTCATGTTCGTATATCGTATATTTTAATTGTATAATTTTTAAATTTGTTTGTTCAAACAAAATAACACTTATAAAACAATATTAGATGCATAATTTAATAAAGTTTATGTTTGTTTGTCAATGTTCATTTATGTTCGATCGTTTATGTCCGTTTAGCGTTCGTTTAGTGTCTTAATGAACGAACATAAACGAACATGAACAACTCATTTTCTTAATAAACGAACATGAACAAGAAAATTCGTCCGTTTAAGTGTTCGTTTTCGTTTATTTGTCCGGCTAAAATTAAATGAACGAACATGAACAAGGCTCCGTTCGTGTTCGTTCAGTTCGTTTACAGCCCTACATCCACCACCAAAATCATATCATTCTTTCTTTCTTTAAACCAAAACATATACACACTCACTCACAGATCTAACACAAAAGAGTTAAGTCTTCTTCAGACACACACAAACAAGTACTCTCAGATCTAACACATCAAATAAAAATAAAAAATAAATATATATATATATTATATATATATATATATATATATATATATATATATATATATATATATATATATATATATATATATATATATAACAGGATGCGTATGACGTCATCAAATGCAGGATTGATGAGTAAGCAGCTGGATTGATGACTAATCATGCTGTTATTCCACATAAGCATGCCACCTAAGCAAAGTTTGACCAAATTAATTCGAAAGTTGACTTTTAATTCCGAAATTTTAAAAATGACACTAGAGATTCGAACTTGGGTTGTTTATATAGCTTAAGTATATGTCAATGTTACCATTAGACCAAATTATTTTTTTGTGATATAACGTCCACAAAAAATAACTATAATCTTCTTCTTTAATGTGTATACCGAATTTTTGCAATTATATATATATTTTGTAAACATGTATCCCGGATTTTTTAAAAAAATATGTTTAATTTTAATTTGTAGAAGATATAGTTTGAAAGATAAGTTTGGAATGTATTTTGTATAAATCTTTTGTTCCTATAGTTAACATCATAGTTCTACCTTAACACGTATTTTGTATAAATCTTTTGTTCCTATATTTAAGATCAAAGTCCTACCTTAACACTATATATACATCATATATACATCATATTATAACGTTTTTTCTAAACTCAAAAAAACAATAAGCTCTATTGATAAGAATATAGCCATTATGCACGGCCAAAGACACTCTGCAAGGCTTGCAAAAGGATCTGACAAGAAGAACATCAGTGCTTCTTTGGGAGGTATGTTTTTTACATGTAATTTAATCATTAGAATGTAATTTAATCATTAGTTTGTTATATTGTTATTGGGAGGTATGTTTTTTACATCATGAACGTTTTTCTATTGATTATAGTTGCTTATATAAACTTACATGGTAATATAGTGTCCTACATGTGGTTAGCACTGCCATGATCTATTAGTAGATACTGCTTTTATGTGTTTATTATACATGTTGTTAGCACTGCCATACTCTATTAGTAGTACTGCTCGATATACTTGATACTGCTTATGTGTGTTTGTATTGTTTGTTAATAAACGATGGTGCATGTAAACATTAGATTAATTATACAACAACAGCATAAAAATTACAACATCCTTAATATACCTTCTGAAAACAATATATAACAATATAATTAGTCTAATTTAACCATTGGGTTGTTTATTTAAGACAGTAATACATTGTATTTATACAATGTTAATTGTTCCAGCATCTAAACCACCTGCAAGGGGCAGATTTGGCCATGTCTCATCATCTTTTGAGTCACAACCATCTCATGAAGGTAACATGTTTCTAAACTAATTGTGTTCATATTATAAATTGTGGTTATAGTATATACATTAAGTATGTTTGTATATTCTAAATTGCGGTAAATCTATATCCATTAAATAATAGGATCTGTTCGAACATTAAAAAGGAAATCTACAAGTCAATTAAGCTGTTTTGAAACACATTCCACATATGAAAACTCTAGGATTGATTCTTCCAACTTTCAATCTCAATCAGGTATGAATATTTGTTTTTAAAAACCCGCACCTTTATTATTAGATGTTATACAACAATTTGTTTTGTTATTGTTGCTAGGGCCGACAAACTCAAAAGGTGATTCTAAAAGATTTGCCTACATTAGAAATCAACAAAAAGATTTGAGATACCAAACAACATCTTCGGATGCACCTTCAAACCGGAACAAAAAAACCGTGATGCACACATCATCTTATGGAAAATTTTCATCAGGTTTTGTATGAACATTCTGGATAATGTCTGTTCCGAATTACCTATTTTATGTAAATAACATTGTCATAATTTCTTTGTGTATTTGTAGGAGCTAATTCTCATCCAAGTAAAAACAATGGAAAGAGTGTGTCCACAATTAAAAGTTCTAAGACAGGTTTATTTAAAATGGTTGATTCATTATACATATTTCATTTTAATGTGATATAAAAAAATACAACGTTTTTTTTTTTTTTTTTTTTTTTTTTTAGTAATGAAAGAGAGAACAATGACTCTCATTAAAGATGTCAGTCCGATGAATGTGAACATGGCCATTAAAGGAAGGTGCATCTCCGTATGGCATTCACACAAATTTAACGAAGAACACGATCCTTACAGTCTTGATTGTGTTTTTCAGGATGAAGAGGTATATCAGATGAAATTAATAAATACCTATATTTGTGTATATTTATTATATGTGGCATTGATATTTGAACTATATGTACAGTCGAACCGTATCCAAATTTATGTCAAAAAGGAGTTTATGTTTAAATTTGAACCTCTTTTACAAGAAGGTCAATGTTACATAATCTCTAATTTTGGAGTAGCAGAGAATGCCGGAAGGTTACCTTTGTTACCAAACCAGTGGAAAATATCTTTTTATAAAGGAACCGAAGTTACCCGTATTGATCACATCGACAACAACTTTGTTGGGTTCGTTAACGAGCCATTCTCAAGTATTCTGGATACAGATAATGAATACCACGACCATGATTATGTTTGTATGTGTTTTTTTTAAATTATATACAACAGTTGGCATTACTTGAATGTTTATGTGCTTATTTTTATAACAATTTTTTTTCCAGATATTGTTGGTACAGTCGTAGCTATTGGGAAAATAGTGACATTGAACAATTCTGGCGGTCCTAAGCTACGGAGGACAATTGTCGTTGAAGATGCCGAGTAACTATATTTTATAAATTCTTATTTGTTTAAAATAAAATGACGTGTATAGAATAGTATTCATTTGTAATCATATATTGAGTGTACCCTATTCTATGCAGATCTCTGCGACTTGATTGTACGTTTTGGGACAATTGGGCATTAATGTGGAATGACTATGACAACAAACGTGACGAGCTTGGTCATATAGACATCCTCTTGATGCTCGGGAAAGTGAAATATTTGGACAGTAAGTTTTATAGATGCCTGTTAAAATTTTGGTTACGTAATTAATATTTTTAATTCATATTAATAGCTTTTAAAATTGTTTATATTTGTTGTGCAACACAGATAAGCCATCAATATATAACGCTTTGTTTGGTACAAGAATATTTATAAACAGGGATGTGCCACAATTGTTGGCTTTCCGGAAAAGGTATAGACATTGATACCGTCACACATGTGTTTTATTTTTAAACTAAAAACATGTTAAATTTATTAGGAACCTATTTATACATTTCACAGATATGAAGAGCAGGAGGGGTATGATGCAGGGGAATTCAGAATTGAGGATCATTCAGTTGGCAGCCATGTTGTTACGCCTGCGGAGTTCATGCACGGCTGTGTGAAGCAAGTAGTTGGAACAATTCGAAGTATTGAACCGGTAAAACAAAATTTATTGTTATAGATATATTATAAATATTATTTTATCACTAATTAAGCCCACATTAGTAATGTTTATACGTGGTTTTGTATCTAAATACAGGAGTCACACTGTGTAGTTTATGCAGAAGTACATAGCATACAAGAGGAAAATGGGTGGGTTTATACGGGTTGCAAAGCATGCAGTACTAGAGTGACGCCAATTGTTTCAAAACGCAATTCAGGCACAAGGAATAAGAAACAGTTGTGGTATTGTAAAAACCATGGAGAAACATATGCGGTTGCTTCCAAGTATGTAAAACAACCTATATATATATAATTATTTGGATTTGTCCTTAAATATATAATAAATAATGTAGATGTTTGGATACCTTACATTCAGCGATAAATATTTTATATGTGTAGGTTCAAAATCATTGTGCGCATATTTGACCATAGTGGTACTGCACAAGTCGTGATTTTTGACAAGAGTGTGCACAAGATGACAAATTTAACAGCGTGGGAGATAATGGAGAGCGAAGGCGTGAACACAGAAGAATACTTTCCAGATGCACTTAATCAAATTATTGGGAGGAAGTATCTTTTCAAAATTTTATTTTCTGAGTTCAATCACAACAACAATAGTTATATATATAGAGCGGAGAAAGTGACGGAAGATGTTGATATAATCAACTATTTCAAGAATGGCTTTATAGAAGAACATGTCTGATTCATTGGTCTTTTAATGTACTTAACAATGGTTTGTGTTTATAAACAAGTGTATGCTAATCCTTATGAATGAATCAAAATAGGATGACGACGATGAAGATGAAGGTTTGGAGTACAATTCCGTGTGTTCAGATGATGGATCGGAAACACATTCTGATGATATGAGCGAGGTATTGTGCATTGTATTTTTTAATGTCTATAAACACCGTTAAATTGTAACAAACAATACAAGCTAATCTTTTATATCTTCTCACAACATGTAGCAGGAGCCAACAAATGAAGATGTAGTTCAATCGATAGATGCAACGGATGATAGTCCGGCAGTGTGCGTTGGTGCCACGAACGCCACTTTAATTCAATTTGATGATGCAGGCAAGGGTACGACAGACCACATTAACAGTGTACCAGCGACACTGGATGACGAATCACCATCTAATGACCTTAATAATCGAGAGGAGCAAGAAGACAATTAATTGACATTTACATTTTTTAATATTTTTGAACAATTTATTTACAAATTGCAAACTTGCATGGGTATGGATATTCGTATTAAGCTTCATTTTTTTATTTACTTTCCAACATTCCATGGTTATTTGTTCACAATTATTCATATTAAGTTTCATTATTTTATTTACCAGTGCAAACGTTGATCATTACTTAAAAAAACGATGTAGCAGTATCAAGTATATCTAGCAGTACTAATATAATATGACAGTGCTAACCACATGTAGGACACTATATTAGCTCAAATGCAGCACCACTAACGTGAATAAGCAGCAGCTTTAACATGAACAAGCAGTATTAACCTCATAAATAACTATAAGCATGTTAAGGAAATGATTGGCAAACTTTAATGAAGTTGTAACAACTTCAAAAAATTTGGAAGGATGAATATGTACACATTTAATATTTAAAATTAAAACAACAACCTTATCAATTCCTTGAGTCAAGTGAAGTCGATTCATTGCCGTCAGCACTCATCTCCGTCTTTACCTCAGCATCTCTCGACACCCTCAACATCATATATATATAAATACACATTCCCTCTCTCATTCCTCAAACTCATAAATTTAATTGTTAGGTTTCTTTTTTATTGATTTTTGTATGTTTATATAATTTTATTATTGAACATTATTTTTTTCTTATGCAAACAAATGTTAATTTGTCTCTCACGTATTAACATATAAATTAAAAAATGTATACTAACACGTTCATTCCAAAAATTAATCGAAATAAAATTAATAATAGATAACAAATAAAACAATACACATATTTAGGATAAACACCAAAAAATGAAAAAGGAAATTTCAAGTCTACATTGAAAGCACTTCAACAAAAATGATATATATATATTATAAACATTTTTTCAAGAATATGTTTAATTTATAGAAGATATGATGTGGAAAACTAGAAGGGGGGGTTGAATAGTTTTACGTCTTTTTAATTTTATTATAAAACCTTTGTTTTATACTTTTAAAAACTTTAGATTCTAGTTTGTTATGAAAAATAAAACATAAATCTTATTATTAGTTATATATGTATTCTTTTAAATTGATTGTAAAAGTTTTGGTTTCTTGAATGGATTTTCAATTTGATCTTTATGTGAAGTTGACCTCTAATTAATACTAGCAATTATATAAGCCTATGTGTATGAAAGTAATGACGATGCAAGTAAAGAAATAAATAAGGTATGGAAAGATCTAACCGAGACACGAGAGATTTATAGTGGTTCGGCAACAAGGACACCTTCCTTGCCCTACTCCACTCCCCGAGCACACCTTGCTCGAGAGTTTTCTTCACAACTTCAATAAGCTCCCTTATGGCGGAGAAAACCGTACACAACTTTGGCTTACACAGGTTTAACGACACAAAGCTAAATGTCGAGTTCTAATCGTAGCTAGAACCAATCTCACAACTTCACAACACAACTTCTACACGACTTAATCACGACTTCTTCACAACGGCTTCACGACTTCTTCACGACTTCAACACGACCGCTACACAACCTCTATGATGCGGCTTCACGACTTCAACACTATGTCTTCATGACTTAAGACTTCACGACTTCAACATGACCGCTACACAACCTCTATGCTACGGCTTCACGACTTCAACACTAGGACTTCACGACTAGGACTTCACGGCTTCAACACGACCGCTACACAACTTCTATGCTACGGCTTCATGACTTCAACACAAGGACTTCATGTCTTCTAAGCTACGGCTTCACAACTTCTACACCACGGCTTCACGACTTCTACATTTTGACCTCACAACTTCTATACCACAACTACTTATACAACATCTTCACTACTTACACACAACACTAATCTACAACACACACCTTACATACAAATGAATGAATGATTTACAAACTTTGTTAAACACACAACTTAAGTAACAAAATGATACTAAGTTGTAATACTTCTAATCTTGATTGATAGAAGTATTCTTCTTTTGCACTTGGATGGTGGAAGCTTGGATCACTTGGAAACCAATGCTTAAGATTACATGATCAAAGGTTTTTGTTAGATATGAAATGAGATCTACAACAGAAAGTTTTAGTGCAAAAGGGTGAGTAAAAGTCCAGGAGAAGACTGGTATTTATAGGAGAAAAATTGGACAGCTGGAAGTCTACTGGAGCGGGGGCGGTCCCCTTAAATAGGGGGCGGTCCCCTTAATTATTAAGGGGGCCGCCTAGTAAAATTAAGGGGGCCGCCCCTACTGAACGTTGGCCAATTTTGTCCTTTTGTGGGGAAGGTTTTTCTGGAACATTTTAACTGATTTTGGTTAAAAATTTGAATTCATATTTTTATAAAAGATTAAACATTTTTATTTAATGCCAAAAATGTTTTTCAAAAATATATAAAATGTTTTTGATGTTTTATAAAAATCTAGTTTTTAAGAAAATGTTCCTTTGATCATATAATGCATTAAGCATTAGTTCATTCATACCTTAAGTGATTTTAGTTGTAGAAGTGAATATTTACAACTAAGTACTTGTTTAATTTATAAGTTTATGTTTTAATGAGTTTACATTTTGTGATCATCAAAACATAGAGATATGAATAAATATTGATAATGTTTTTAGGCATTTATTTATGTCAACAATCTCCCCCTTTTTGATGATTACAAAACCTAAACTCATTAAACCAAAAAGTTTATTTTTGGACAAGTATTTAGTGAGTTTACATTCACTTCTCCCCCTTTTTGTAGAATCAAAAAGGTTAAGCCGACAAAATTCAAACGTGAAATTTATCGGGACGAAAACTCCCCCTTGATGTGTACTCCCCCTCGTTTGGGGCACCAAGGAATCGATATATGGAATACTTGCAAGAAAAATATTAGAAGCACAAGCATATATATAGCAAAAATAAGCATGCATATAAAGACATTAATTAAAAATGTTGTGTATCAATACACAACCATCCAAGATTATATTCAATTCTACATTAGCTAGTAAGTAATGCAATCTACATAATCATTCTAGGAGTACATGATCTTTCATGGGGCTTGCACACAAAATGGTTTGAAAAATTATTTTTGATTAAGCATTGCATATGCTTAATTTGGTGAGAATGAAGGTGGTGGTAGTGTAGTGGGTGAAAATGATGAAGGTTGTGGTGGAGGTTGATTGTTAAGCATGTGTTCAAGGAATGAAAACATGTAGTGTATCTCATCTCTAAGACCAAAGATGATGGTTTGGTTGTGGATGTGGTGGTATTGGTGATGATGAGAAATGAGCATCAAGAGGTGTTATTGGTGATATGGAAATGACAAGTTGGGTGAATGAAGGTTCTTGAGTAGGAGGTGGAGTTGATGCTCTTGATGGTGGTGATGAAAGGTGTGAGTTGATGTGGTTATTGATGGATGAAAGGGTGTTTTTGATGGTGCATGAGGTGCACTTGGGGATTAATCATTGAGGTGGTGGTGATGGAGTTTTGGTGTCTTAGAGATGATTTTGGTGATAGCATGGTGAACGAAAATGGGTGTTTGATGGAGGTGATGGTTGATTTAGGTAAAGTTTGGGCTAGATAAAAGGGGTCGCAAGATGCAAAAGAAAATAGTAAATTTTACTGCCCAGATGGCCGGTCCCCTTAATTGTAGGCCGGCCCCCTTAAAATTAAGGGGGCCGCCTAGGGAATTAAGGGGGCCGCCCATCTGGTGTTTTCTCAGACGACCAAATTTGAAAAATTTCCAGAAAAGGGTCATTTTTAGGGTGTTTTTGCAGCAAGCTCCATTTGAATCATGTACATCAAGAATGATTAAATAGTGACATAAACATGTTAATTACGCATGCATACATTTAAAACATATTACGGAATAAGCATGTTATTAATCATCAAGCATGTATATATATCATGATATCAGGTATACAAGCAATAAGCATAACAATCATATATTAAAGACAAGAAATAAAGCATTTATTAGTTGAAAATAATTATGTTAAAAGCATAATTATTGATACAACACATATTTTGCTTATAGCATGCAATAAGTAGAAAATTTTAAATTGCCTAAGAGATCCATTGGACTTGCTTGAGACATGAAAACTTGGATTATTTTGGATGGATGATGGTAAAGAGGGGGCAAAAAAAATGTTGGATTAATGGGGTTGTAAGTTTGGGTGTATGGATATTGGAAAGAGTGTTGATAGAGGAATTGGAGGTGGAGAGCTTGGACTTGACCATGTTGAATGAGGGTTTTGATGTTGTTCAAGTGGTGGTGTTGGATTAGATCTAGTGAGAAGATACTCAATCCAAGTGAGACGCTCATTTAAGGTGATGGTTTGGTTTTGGAGAAAGATGCAACAAGGACTATTGTTGACATGTTTCTCAATTTGACTCAAGTGATGTGGTGATGATGATGGTGATATGGTGAGATGGATGGTGATGATGGTAATGATGGTTTGACTTTGGAGAAAGATGCAACAAGGACAATTGTTGACATGTTTCTCAATTTGACTCAAGTGATGTGGTGATGATGGTAATGATGGTGATATGGATGGTGATGGGTTTAAGTTGCTTTGAGCAAGGTGCAAAGCAAGGAGAGCATTAAGCTCATGGGCTTCCTTGAGTTCTTCAATGAACTTCAAGTGTTGAGTGGAAGGTGATGATAATGGAGAGTGATTGTTATTTGGTGGAAGTGGTGGTGACACTTTTGGTGGTGGAGACATTTGTGGATTTGGGTAATTATGAGTGAATGAAGGTGGACATATGGATGATAGGTTATGTGTGTGAAAGGGTTCATTAGGATGAGGTTTAGGTGTTGGTTGAGTTTGAACAACATCATTTGTTGGGTTATGGTAAATGTCAAGCTTCCTCCTCCAAATGGGTATTTATGGTGTAGTGATGATGTGATTGTGGAAGGTAAATTTTGGAGGGTGGTTTGTGACAAAATGTGTTTGTGAATTTTGGGAGGTATAGGATAAAATGGGTTGAAAATTGAAAAAGAAATCAATAATCCGTCACTCCAGATGGCCGGTCCCCTTAAATAGGGGCCGGTCCCCTTAATTTTAAGGGGACCGCCTGAGTATTTAAGGGGGCCGCCCATCTGCTGACTTCCAGATTACTGGAAATGGGTTTTTGGCATAAATTTGTAGAAAAGGTTGTGTTTTTGGGTTTAGTTTCAAGCAAGTCCAACTTCTTTCAAGGCAATTTAGGATTTAATAACTCATATATGCTAAGCATATTTATTTAAGCAACTTTATCTAACATGCAAACTACTCATTAAGCATATAACATGTATATACATATATTAGACAAGTAGATAATACATACCACCATGTAATTCATAGTATTCTACTTAGGAAGATTAAAAGGCTAGTTAATTAATCCTAATGATTATCTATGTACAAGGGAATGGGGAGTTGTGATAGCATGGACTTCTAGACTTGTACCAAGTGAGATCTTTAATAAGTAAACCATGATTTTTCATTTTTGATTTAGTTCACTTATAAGTGTCATATACACAAGTATATATGACATATATGAGATCACCAAGCATGATTTAAAGAAATGTTTTTGGCATTATTCAACAATGCTTGAAAGTAGGTTTTATGTGGATGTGAAAAATATATTACTGAAATAGTTTTGGCTTTATTTCAAAATGTTTTTATGAGGAAAGAAAACATATTTTTCCAATCTTTGGTTTTTGATAAACACGTAATTATAGACACAAGTTTGGAAGAAAGTA
Organism: Artemisia tridentata subsp. tridentata; assembly: GCA_021014915.2. Classification (NCBI taxonomy): domain Eukaryota; kingdom Viridiplantae; phylum Streptophyta; class Magnoliopsida; order Asterales; family Asteraceae; genus Artemisia; species Artemisia tridentata. The sequence continues at coordinate 467,726,557 of CP139508.1, forward strand.
GGATGGTGAAACATGTTTAATAGAAATGTGTCATAATCTTTTGAAAAATCATTTTTCCAAAATGTGAAGTTTTTGCAAATTTAAAAATAAGTCTCATTAATTATAGGTTTAAAAACAGTGGTTTGTAAAAGATCTCATGCTCAAGGGCATTGGTTAAGTCTATTGTCACATGCTACCTCTTTCTACATATCCTATGGCATTTAAGCATGTATTATGACTAAATACAAAAATTCATCATGTCAGAGTAGTTAGGGAAAAACAAAAGCTATTATAATGACAATGCATTCAACAACTAAACAAATAATTACGAAGGCATGCAGTCAAATCACATAGGAACAAGTAAACATCTAGAAATTTTATATATGCAAGATGACATAAATCTAGGAATGAAAAGCTCTAGTGAAAAGCAAAGTTCATAACAGTAAACTATCGTTAGGTATATTTAGGAAGAATAATGTATTCAAGTTGGAGAATGAGTATGAGACTATTACTAGTGGTGCTCAATTCAGGCTAAACACGACCGTTTTTACGGGTTACACACACCCAACTTCTCACATAGAAGCAATTCAACCGTTAGGTCAAATTGAGTTTCTAGTCAATAGATTCTCCAGTAGTCATTCTCTTTTTAGAAGAAATTAAGTTCCTAAATTTACTTATCGAAGAGTACCAAATATGAAGATTGCTTGGTTCACTAACACTTAGGGGGGCTAACTAAAGGGTTTCTAGTTTATTAAGCCACAGAACGAATATAACTAAAGTGTAAAGGCAAAGCAACCTATCAGACTAAGCATATCCTAAGGCATTAATAAGATTATATGCATGAAGTAATTACTTATGAAATTTTAAATAGAGAACTTGCCTCACGTCCTAGATTTTCTTCGTAATGTCTCAGATGATGATCTTATTTAAACCGAAGTGGCTTGACCCGAACATGTCTTGTACGGACCATGATCTTCTCCTTAGTTTGTGTCACTTCATGATTTTGGATTGAGTTCACTTTGGAGTTGATTCATGTAGTCTTCATCGCTAACACCTACATTAACAACATTTGAACTAGTAGCACATGTATCTATTTTATCTAAAAGTTTATCTATTAAATTTCTAAGATAACTAATTCATGTACAAGATTAAAATCCTCATCTTTGGCTTGACATTTTTCTTGATGAAAGTTTTAGAAATTTTTCCAAATATCATTTGCCGTTTTACAGAAGAATATTCTTTCATATTCAACTTTCGGCAATGTTTTTATAAATAATTATTTTAGCTTTATTATTTATTTCATTCTTTGTTTTCAAATAATCAATTTGACTTTCAAAATCCGTTTTTGTTTGATTTTCAAAATCACCAATCGAAATGACATGCCAAAGATCTAGATCAATTGATTTCATATAAGTTTCAAATTTATTTTTCCATTCAAGAAAAGTATAGTTTTCAAATAGTGGTGGTTTTAGCAAAGATTCCCCTTCTAGATATTTTTCGAATTCCATAGATCGATTCAAGTTTTAAAATACAGTATATTTTAAAGATCAGGTTTAACGACACAAAGCTAAATGTCGAGTTCTAATCGTAGCTAGAACCAATCTCACAACTTCACAACACAACTTCTACACGACTTAATCACGACTTCTTCACGACTTCTTCACAACGGCTTCACGACTTCTTCACGACTTCAACACGACCGCTACACAACCTCTATGATGCGGCTTCACGACTTCAACACTATGTCTTCATGACTTAAGACTTCACGACTTCAACATGACCGCTACACAACCTCTATGCTACGGCTTCACGACTTCAACACTAGGACTTCACCACTAGGACTTCACGGCTTCAACACGACCGCTACACAACTTCTATGCTACGGCTTCATGACTTCAACACAAGGACTTCATGTCTTCTAAGCTACGGCTTCACAACTTCTACACCACGGCTTCACGACTTCTACATTTTGACCTCACAACTTCTATACCACAACTACTTATACAACATCTTCACTACTTACACACAACACTAATCTACAACACACACCTTACATACAAATGAATGAATGATTTACAAACTTTGTTAAACACACAACTTAAGTAACAAAATGATACTAAGTTGTAATACTTCTAATCTTGATTGATAGAAGTATTCTTCTTTTGCACTTGGATGGTGGAAGCTTGGATCACTTGGAAACCAATGCTTAAGATTACATGATCAAAGGTTTTTTTAAGATATGAAATGAGATCTACAACAGAAAGTTTTAGTGCAAAAGGGTGAGTAAAAATCCAGGGGAAGGCTGGTATTTATAGGAGAAAAATTGGACAGCTGGAAGCCTACTGGAGCGGGGGCGGTCCCCTTAATTATTAAGGGGGCCGCCCCTACTGAACGTTGGCCAATTTTGTCCTTTTGTGGGGAAGGTTTTTCTGGAACATTTTAACTGATTTTGGTTAAAAATTTGAATTCATATTTTTATAAAAGATTAAACATTTTTATTTAATACCAAAAATGTTTTTCAAAAATATATAAAATGTTTTTGATGTTTTATAAAAAATCTAGTTATTAAGAAAATGTTCCTTTGATCATATAATGCATTAAGCATTAGTTCATTCATACCTTAAGTGATTTTAGTTGTAGAAGTGAATATTTACAACTAAGTACTTGTTTAATTTATAAGTTTATGTTTTAATGAGTTTACATTTTGTGATCATCAAAACATAGAGATATGAATAAATATTGATAATGTTTTTAGGCATTTATTTATGTCAACATATGATTTGAAAGATAAGTTTAGAATGTATTTTGTATAAATATTTTGTTCATATATTTAAGATCATATACCTACTTTGACACTATATGTGGATCAAAATATATTTAAGAGTACTTTGTACTGGTATCAACAATACGTATATCCAATGTTGTACTGCTGAGTTATCCGCAATATGTATTTTAACTTTGTACTGCTACATCCCCGACTTGGTACTAATATTATAACCAGTTCATAAGAGTTATATTAAAATGCATTATCACTTTAAATATACGTAGTCCATTGTTTTTATACATCATCAATACTAACAACATTTTTAAATGTTTATACACAAACGAATGTCATCTTTATATACAATAAAGCTATGATAAAAATATTCTGTAGAATTTCCAAATCTATATTTAAAGCATGATATAAGGCATGTAAACTATAAAAAACGTTTAAATTGTAAACGTAATCTTTATCTATAACAAAAATATGACAAACAAATTTTCGGTTTTCATTATATGGTCACCTTCAAACTCTATAAATAAAGCCATATATTAACACATATTGAATATATATCTTCAAAAGTTGAGAACATAAAATACAAACAATGTCACACCGAAGATCACACAAGGTACATAATCTTAAGTTGAATATGTTTTGTTGATTATCAGATGAATTAGATACATTCTAATTACTAAAATTTTAGCAGGGTAATCCGAAAAAAGATCACCACCATCCTCCATCATCAGCCGATGGCTCGCTAGATAAGAATATACCAAACATTGTTATATCAGATGATGAGGATGTACAATAACTAAATTAACTGTTTATTTAGATTATATATGAAACACAATATCTGATTATGTTTAGCATGAATGCAGGATGAACAACTTGATTTGTTCAAAAAAGATACATCGAGTGTTCATATGTTGGACGATGAAGAGGTATCCTTGATAACATGTCTAAGTACTTTCTTTCTAAACTTAATATCTACTTATTTAACAATTATCTTTAGCAAAATTCTGCTTTACAAAAGACCATTCATGTTATCAATCCATAAGCATGACCCAATATAGATTGTTTAAAAACGAATCTCACTATGGTCATGACTAATCATGCTCTCAATCCACCTAAGCATGACACCTAATCGACCATAGATCTTGCTTAGGTGTCATGCTTAGGTGGATTAAGAGCATGATTAGTCATGACCATAGTGAGATTCGAACATGTATATTTAGGTTAACATTGAAACGTCTCAACCAATGGAACCAATCCATTGATTGTGATGAAGCACCTAAAACAAAAAACATATACCATTGTTAAAAATCAAGCATATATTTTCCTTAAATATAGTATCTGGTATATGTAAATTATATAGCATATATCTTTACAACTTAAAATTATATAGCATATATTTTCCTTAAACAAGTTGATTTGTTCAAAAAAGATATATCGATTGTTCATATATTGGACAATGAATAGGTATCCTTGATAACATGTCTGAGTACTTTCTTTCTAAACTTAATATCTACTTATTTAACAATTATCTTTAGCAAAATTCTGCTTTACAAAAGACCATTCGTGTCAACTTTTTAACAAAATTAACACACTTATAACAACCCATTATATATTGTTTAAAAACGAATCCATAAACATGACCTTATAAGATTATCATGAATTGTTTTCTCACATTAATATATCAGAGGATCTAATTATCTGTATAATACTTGCAGGTTGACCCATCAGATGACGAGGTATTATAGCATAACTGTGGTTATTATTATTAATAATGGTTTGTGTTAGATTTACCGAATTAAATATAAATGTGAGATATACAGATTTATGCTGCTGGTATTAATGGATATCAAACTACTCCAATTTGTAATAAGCAAAAACAACGCAATCCGTATGTATGCAAAATATCCGATGATGATGTTGATTTACATGATACGGATAATGAGGTATTATATAAAAATTTTATTGCGTAGTAATTTGCATTGTAGTAAACATAAAATACTTAATCGTTTTTAATTTTTTATGCTCTATTTAGGTCGTTTGTTTAACACATAACATTCGGAGATTGTCAAATACGAGACCCGGAACCCGTAAAAACAGATGCAAGTTTGATTATTACGAAAATCAAACTGATAATGAGGTATTTTCATAAAATTTTCATTATGTCAAACTCATCTATTAGAAAATATAAATATCAGTCTAATAATTGCAGGCTGATCAAACAACACATAAACGGTTTAGACCAACTAAAGACAACAAGTTAGCTGGCAACAAGTTTTTTTATGTTGTTTCATCAGATGATGAAAAAATACAAAAAACATGTGACAACGAAGAGGTATAAAAAATGGTTGTAATCCATATTATGTGATACTTATCAATCATGGGAACTAACAACTTTTGTAATACTTGCAGCCTCTCCCACCTATACACAAACGCCGTAGACTGGCTAAAGACGGCAAATTAGTCAACAACATAATTGTTGACCTGGATTCATCAGATGATGGAAAGCCACAAGCAAACAAAGTTGTAGATCTAACTTCACCTGATGATAAAAAGGCGCGATCAACGCGTGTGGAGACTCTGACTGCTAATCATCTTGGGGAAAGAAACCAATTGGTAATAATAATTTATGGTTGGACATTATATTTGTATAAAACATCCTTGCTAATCCCACATTATTAAACTAACATATATAATAAAGTAAACCAAACAGTCCACATAATAGATACTTTGTTACTAACTACTAACTATGTTTTTGGTATGTAGAAACCCGTTTTCTCATGGGTTCTTACAGATCACGCGTCACAACGCTTTGGACATTCAAATAAATTATCTTGCCGAGATCTATCAAAGATATCTGATGATGAAGAACCAATCATGTTACCAAACTATATGCTATATGATGAAGATACGGATGATGAACGTGAGAACAACAACAACGTATCTGAAGCAGGTATGCGTGTCAATATCAATGCTCTCAAAGAACCCTCTTATCCCACGCGAGATTGTAAACCTAAATATACTATCCCTGATGAATCTGTCATCGAAGACTCTTCCACAGGTTGTTTGTTGAAAAATGAATTTATTATTATTTGTATTTGTAAATTGTTAAACATGTTTTAAATTAAAAGTTTATTTATATAATTTTTTACTCGGTAATTTCATAGGGGACTCAAGATACACATCCATTGATGACGCTTATGAAGAAGATTACCAATCTAACATGGTTGACAATAACATGTGGGGCGAGATGCCTGATATCGATGGAAAAGTGCACGGTAGAAGCATCCACATCAGCGATGTTGACGAAGAAACCTGGGAAATCGATTCAGCCGCGTATAGTGTCAGTTATGACTCTTACGACGATGATGTAAGCAACTTTATCAACGACGGATCCACTGATTATGAAACAACCAGTGACGATGATAGCGAGGATGAAATATGAACAAATGGAACACGATTTCCCATGTTATCATTTTAGATTATTTGCAATAAAGTCTTAAGTTTTAATTTTTTAATAAATTAACCTCATTACTTTTCATATGAGACTTTGCTACTTAAGCATGCGATTTTATAATTTTAACCATGTTTATCTTTTCATTTATTTATTTTAAATCCATGACATAACAATAATATGTTACTAACTTTATATGCGTAAAACCATACCGACAGAGTATGTTATAAAATGTAATATTACCGCCTTTTTTCCGCTATATAAGAAAATTCCATCGATAATTCACAAGTAAACCATAATGGGAAAAAAACCATCTAACATCTTATAATTATGATATTAAAAAATGCAACAAAACAAAGGTCCTTAAAAATAACTTTAGAATAACTAAAACCAACCAAATTATAATTACAGGTCATGCCCGCCCATTGGGCGGGCTTTGAAGTCTAGTGTGTGTGTGTGTATATATATATATATATATATATATATATATATATATATATATATATATATATATATATATATATATATATATATATATATATATATATATATATATATATATATAATCGATTCATCATCATCATAGAATCACCATAACCCAAAATCCAACACACATCACTACGATCTACACAAACATGAAACCCAGATCGAGAACCACAAAAACAAATCATCACTCTCATAAAAAACCGACATACATAGCCGAAAAAACCATCACTCTAAACTCACACTTTCATCACTAAACCCTTTCGATTTTTTGATCATGGGGTTTTTGTTCATGTATATTTTGATTTTTTGTTCATGGGGAATGGGGTTTTTGGTGAGAGGTTGGATAAAGTGTTGGAGTTTGTGGAGAAGATGGGTATGTGGTGATGTTGATGTTCGGTTTGGTGATACGTGGGGACGGTTAAAGTCAAGAAAATGAGGTGGTCTAGTGGTGGTGGTTATGGTGGTTGTGGTGGTGGTGGATGTGGGGTGTCTGATACTACCGGATTTAGATTTGGTGGTCGAGAAGGTAGAACCAACGATGGTGGTGATCCAAATTTAGATTTGGGGTTCATATTGTGGCTAATGGTTTTCTTTTTATTTTAGATCTAGATTTACAGTTGACAAGTTTTGTTTGCAGATTTTTTGTTAAAAGATTTTTGTTTATAAATTTTTGTTTACAGATTTTTTTTGATGTTTCATAAAAGATAAACTAGGCAGTAATAATAATAATAATAATAATAATAATAATAATAATAATAATAATAATAAAGTGATAGAATAATAATTAAAAAATAACAAATAGTGATGATAATACTAATAATAGAAAAAGAAAAGTAAACTGCAAAATACATCCCTGTGGTTTACACCTTTTGGCACTTTACATCCATGTCAAAAACTATTGGCAATATACATCCCCCGTTAGGCAAACGTTTGCCACATTACATCCCTGAGTTGGATGGGCGTTATCTTTCTCCGTTAAGTGTTTGCATCGTTAGTCCTTCTGTTAAAATGTTTGCACCGTTAGTCCTATGGGTTAAGTCTATTTGCACCGTTAGTCCTTCGTTACGTTTTCGTCTAGTTTTTTACGTTTTCGTCCGGTTTTTTTACGTTTTCGTCCGATTTTTTACGTTTTCGTCCGATTTTTTACGTTTTCGTCTGTTGTTTTACGTTTTCGTCCGATTTTTTACGTTTTCGTCGGATTTTTTACGTTTTCGTCTGTTTTTTTACGTTTTCGTCAGATTTTTTACGTTTTAGTCCAATTTTTTTCGTTTTCGTCCGATTTTTTTCTTGTTCGGTCCCATTTTTTTATGTTTTCGTATGTTTTTTTTACGTTTTCGTCCGATTTTTTTACGTTTTCGTTTGTTTTTTTTAAGTTTTCGTCTGATTTTTTACATTTTCGTCTGTTTTTTTAAGTTTTCATCCATTTTTTTACGTTTTCGCCTGTTTTTTTTACGTTTTCGTCCGATTTTTTTACGATTTCGTCTGTTTTTTTACGTTTTTGTTCGATTTTTTTCGTTTTCGTCCGATTTTTTTTCGTTTTCGTCCATTTTTTTTACGTTTTCGTCCGTTTTTTACGTTTTCGTCTGATTTTTTACGTTTTCGTCAGTTTTTTACGTTTTCATCCGATTTTTTACATTTTCGTCCGATTTTTTTCGTTTTCGTCCGATTTTTTACGTTTTCGTCTGTTTTTTACGTTTTCGTCCGATTTTTTACGTTTTAGTCCATTTTTTTCGTTTTCGTCCGATTTTTTACCTTTTCGTCTGTTTTTTTTACGTTTTCATCCATTTTTTTACGTTTTCGTCTGTTTTTTTACGTTTTCGTACGATTTTTTACATTTTCGTCTGTTTTTTTAAGTTTTCATCCACATTTTTACGTTTTCGTCTGTTTTTTTACGTTTTCGTCAGATTTTTTACGATTTCGTCTTTTTTTTTAAGTTTTTGTCTATTTTTTTTGTTTTCGTCTGATTTTTTTCGTTTTCATCCGATTTTTTTACGTTTTCGTATGTTTTTTTACGTTTTCGTCTGATTTTTTACATTTTCGTCCATTTTTTTACGTTTTTGTCCATTTTTTTTCATTTTTGTCTCTTTTTTTTACGTTTTCGTCTTTTTTTACGTTTTCGTCGAATTTTTTACGTTTTTGTCTATTTTTTTAAGTTTTCGTCTTTTTTTTACGTAAAAAATCGGAAGAAAGAAAACGTAAAAAAACCGGACGAAAACGTAAAAAAAATGGACGAAAACGAAAAAAAATCGGACGAAAATGAAAAAAATCGAACAAAAACGTAAAAAACAGACGAAATCGTAAAAAATCGGACGAAAACTTAAAAAAACAAACGAAAACGTAAAAAATCGGACGAAAACGTAAAAAAACATACGAAAACGTAAAAAAATGGACGAACACGAAAAAAATCGGACGAAAACGAAAAAAATTGGACTAAAACGTAAAAAATCTGACGAAAACGTAAAAAAACAGACGAAAACGTAAAAAATCGGACGAAAACGTAAAAAATCGGACGAAAACGTAAAACAACAGACGAAAACGTAAAAAATCGGACGAAAACGTAAAAAACTAGACGAAAACGTAACGAAGGACTAACGGTGCAAATAGACTTAACCCATAGGACTAACGGTGCAAACATTTTAACAGAAGGACTAACGATGCAAACACTTAACGGAGAAAGATAACGCCCATCCAACTCAGGGATGTAATGTGGCAAACGTTTGCCTAACGGGGGATGTATATTGCCAATAGTTTCTGACAGGGATGTAAAGTGCCAAAAGGTGTAAACCACAGGGATGTATTTTGCAGTTTACTCAAAAAGAAAAGAAAAAAAATAATGAAGGAAGGTCATTTGAGTCATTTCTAGTAATAAGATAAGGGTATCTTAGTCATTTCACATGTCTTAACTGGTCAAACTAAAGGTCAACATAAAATTGGACTGAACATGTTACGGGTCGTCGGGTTTTGGAGTGGATCCGATACTTTTCAAAAAATTGGACTGAAAATGAAATACCCGGTAAACCACAAGGACCAAAAATGTAATTTACTCTAAGAATAATATGAATAATAATAATAATTATAATAAAAGTCTAACAACAACAATAAGAAAAAAAAATGTTGCTTTTAAAAACAAGAGTAAATTACATAAATGGTTCCTGTGGTTTGTCAAAAATTTCACCTATCGTCCCTCAAATTTAAAAATTGCATATATCGTCCTTATCGGCTTATCGCCTCCAAAGAATAACACTCGTGGTCCTTTTTTGAGGTGATAGGGACGATATATGCAACTTAAAAAAATTACACCTATCGTCCCTAAAAGGATAATGAGTGTTATTCTTTGGAGGTGATAAAGACGATATATGCAACATTTAAGTTTGAGGGACGATAGGGGAAATTTTTGACAAACCACAAGAACCATTTATGTAATTTACTCTAAAAACAAATATAAAGTCTAGAGGATGTTACTTAAACTTACTACATATTATGCAAATTAAAATTTTTATGCTTAATCCTCTTATGAAAAATAGGAATTTTACGTTTAAAACCATACAATTAAATTTAAGATTAACCACTAAACTTTTAAAGATGACACTCTCTATTATCAACTTTTTTTTTAGATTCTTACACATGTGGTTTTATAGTGTTTTTTTCCTTGACAAATTTTATCAACTATTGGCCAAAATTCAATTCGATTTTGATTATAATTGACCAATAGAATGGCTTAATGAGTTGAGATCAGTATAGATCCTATATTTGTCATAAATATAATAAAACAATTTTAGTCATTCATTTTTTTTATCAAAATTAATAAAAAATATATTTTTCACTTTTTTTAAAAACAAACATATCTTGCAAACGGTAAATCTTCAAACTACGAAAAATACACAATCACGACAATAATTAAATTATCTTTATAAAGATATGTACTTTTATATACTTTCGACGAATTTTTTATTTTAATTTTCGACGAGAAAAATCACATATGATTCATTTTAAAAATCACATGTGATTTATTTAGGCGGAAATTTTGAAAAAACAAAATAGTCGAAAGTATATAAAAGTGCATATCTATAGAAAGATAATTTAATTTTCGTCGCGATAGTATGATTTTTTTTCGCGTAACAATTAACGGTTTTCGAGATATTTAATTTTTAAAAAAAGGGGTGAAAGTATTTTTTTTTTTGATCAAAAAATGAATGGACATGATTGATTTATTAGATATATGGCAAATATAGTATCTATATTAATCTTTTCTCATGGCGTAATTTTGCCACGTAGTCAAAATATGGCACACCTATTGATTCAATTAGGATTTTAAAACCCTTTTTTTTTTAATACCACGAAAGGATCATATTCATTTATAATATTAAAGATAACACTAGTCAAAGTGAGTTGGCTTTAAGGTTAGAAACAGTCGATGACCAAAGTGACCTGGGTCACCGGCTGCCACGTCAGCTTTCTCTCTCCGGCGACCAGACATGACCAAAATGCCAAAGTCGATGACCGAGGTGTTTTTTTTTTTTTTTTTTTTTTTTTTTTTTTTTTTTTTTTTAATTCAAACTTTTTTTTACACACAAACGTTTACAAACACAAACCAAAGTCGGTCGAAGAAACGACCAATTCTAGTTTTTGTACTTGGTCGACCGATGTTTGCCCTTTGCTCCACACTCGACTCGACCGATGTGAATATCGGTCGATGGGCTTGACCGACCGAAGTTTTCAGATCGACTGTGAGTAGCCTAATTAAACTGACTGTGACCAATTAAAATTTTCTTTTGTCTATTTTATTTGAATTTAGTACATATTACATGATTGATAAACAATGGTACAATTAAATTTATCTAGTTTGCATATGTCCGAAATTAAATTTGAACAACTTTGAAATGAGCATTGCTAAAGGCTCGTATAATATCCTTCTACTAATCATCATACACACATAACAATATTATATATATTTTTTCCACTAATCCTCTTTTTGCATCCAAGTCATCTATTCTGACACTTGTTAGGATCCCCAAATTAGGAAAATAAGTAGAAACAATTTGTAGTAGGAAATAACATTTTCCGTTTGATAGTATATGTCTAAGCTAACCTTTGATCCCCAAATTTAACACATTTCTACTTTGCCAAATTTGAAACATTTAATAAGTTAGTACAAATATTACTTAAAAAAAATAATAAAAAAAAATAAAAATAATAAATGATAATAATTGTTGGTTGTATACAATTTTTTACTCGTTTATTGGGTCAAGGTTGGTTGGCTAAACCCAAATAGCCTTATTAGGAACTAGACCAAACGTGATGACCTATCAATACAATAATGTTAGTTGAAAGTAACGTAACAATATGTAGGTAAAATAAAAAGCCAATATTCTTGATATGCGTAAAAAAATTAAAAATAAATAAAAAGTTCTTAATTTCTCCAAATACTTTTTTTTTTTTTTTTTTTTTTTTTTTTCCAAATACTTTTTTTTTTTTTGTAAAAGGGAATACTAATCACAAAAATGTTAAGTAGAATAAAATGTGGCTGAAATACCACATTAACATCAAGCAAAAGCTTGAATAACCACTATATCGTTTGTGACATGCCACAAAACGAAAACACCTCTAGTTACATACACTAACCAACACACCAATCGGAAAATACCACTTATCGTTTGTTAACATTTAAGATATTTTATCTACATCCTAATTGTCGTTTAAAACAGCCCCTTTTTTTTGTTGTTTGGGCTATTGGGCTAACTTTGGCCTATTTTCTTGGTCTGCCCCTTTTTTTCAACGAGCTGGGTAGCCCGCGCGTTGCGGCGGGGTGTTTAGATAGTTGTTTTTTGTTATTCGATTTGTGTTTTACGTTTTAGTAATGCGTATGTTTAGAAACAATCTTTATGAAATGAAACGAAACAAAATTTCTAAAGTTAACATCAAACTGTGTCAACAGTTATAAATGCAATTAAGTAGGTTGCAAACAAACCAATTCAATCAAAAGTATTCAATGCAAAACTAACAGCAATTTGTTTTTACAGTTGATTATTATTAAGGACATGGATTACATGGTTTTCTATGTTTGGGTGAGAAGGGCTCGGCTCCATGCAGGTCTTTCACCAATGGCTCACACTGAATTAGCGCTTCGCGAAAGAATCGTGTGTCACGGTGGGTCTGCTAACCTCTTTGTTGAGTGCTTGCTGGTGTCTCCTGTTGAACATATCTTTGCAGAAGTTTGACCTGCAACGTGTTATGGTGTTGGTCAAAAATTGAATAACTGAAAGAACTGATGAGTCATTGTAAAAATTAAAAACAATATGTTTCTAGTTTCATTATTCCAAAAATATAATATCCAGGTACTTTAGTAGTAAATTCTTTAGAAGTTACCTCCAATGTAAATAATGGTAGTGGGTCACTATGTTGCACGGGAACTGGTACGGGAACGAGAAACGGGTACGGGAGCGGCAAATGGCAAAACTCAAAAAATAAAGAAACGGGTACGGCACGGGTACGGCAATAAATACATAAAAAAAATAAATATATATTATAGATAATGTACCACAAACCCCAAAATATATTCATACGTTGATGTAAACTTCAAAATTCATACATCTTCCAAAGATAATCATAAATCTTTCAAAATTCATACATCTTCTAAAGCAAAGGTAATCAAATATTATCAATCAAACCGTTTTCAAGATCCGGGTCATCTAGTGAAAGATCCGCAAACTGCAAAAAGCCTACATCTTCCATCGAGTCAAAAGTATCTCCACCAATATCCCACATCTTCAAGTCATCATTGGAAGCCCTAGATATAAGTCAGAGATTATTGTGTACGTAAACCAAGTCTTGAGCCCGACTAGTAGTCAATCTGTTCCTCCTAAGAGAGTGAATAAATGCGTAGGTGCTCCAATTACGCTCAGCACATGAAGAGGAACTAGGTTGTCCTAGTAATTTAAAAGCCAAAGTCTGGAGAAGAGGAGTTCCAGCACCAAAGTTAGCCCACCAACTCTTGGGTTCCATCTCATCCATCTTTGTAATACATATTAAATCTTGAAAAGGACCACCCTTCATCGAAAACAAAGCATACTCTTCCAAGACTCTACTATGCTCATCTTTATTTGGAAACAATCTTTTAAAACATTTCTGCATTTCTACTGAAACTTCTCCATCCCTATGTGGAGCAACTCTTGCAGAATCCCCAAGCAACCAAGAATCACTATAATATCTACAACATTCAAAAGTAAAAATATAAATACATAATAGAAATCAAACATATAGTATTAAATCACATACCTTGGATTTAAGGAGTGAGCTAAACAATGAAGAGGAGTGTTGTTCTTCGCCCATCGAGCCACTAAAATTTTATGGACAACATCATAAAAGATACTACGAGCAGATAATGGACGTCTTTCTTTCTTGTAAATCTCGGCCTTCACTTTCTCGATCATTGAATCCCACATTTCATAAACCAAGTGCAAACATGGTTTGTCTGTGTCACAAAATCTTATCACATCATATATAGGTCCTGTAAAACTAAGAATATATGACACCTTATCCCACCACTCATCATCCAAAATCTTCTCCTTAACAATGCTTGCTTTCACCGTGTCATCTTCTCTATAAGCAGCCCACTCTTCGCTTATGACCATTTCTTGAAGAGGCCTTCTGACAAGTTTTAATCTTTTGAGCATCACAATAATGGAGGCAAAGCGAGTATCAGCAATCGAAAGCAGTCTAAGAGGAGTAAACTTGCTGAAAATAGAGTCTCATGCCATGGTTCATAATGAAATTTTTTATCGCAACAGCATCTAAGTGAATATCGTTTATCCAGTGGCACTCATCATATGCCATTTCATTGTTGTCCGCATTTCTTGGTGAACAAATATTCTTTAACGCAAGGTTCAGTGTATGAACAACACACGGTGTCCAGTAGATGTGAGGAAACTCACTCATGATAAGCTCTCCAGCCGCCTTACAAACTGATGCATTGTCAGTAATGACTTGCACAACATTTTCATGTCCAATCTCATTTATAACTTCTTTCATCAGATTTGAAATAAAAAACTTATCTTTGAACTCCCCAAAACAATTCACCGCTTTTATAAACAAGGGACCATTACCAGATGTAGCCATGAAATTAATTAGTGGCTTTCTAGTAGGATCAGACCAAACCATCACTAACAATAGATACACCTTTTTCTTTCCATGATAACCTGATTGGTTCCAATAAGTTGTGCACATTCTCCTTTTCTTTTTGTAACAAGGTGGTTCTAAGCTTATTATAGCTAGGAGGCATATAGCCATCAATTTTATTGGTAGCTGCAAACTGAAAGGCCCTTTGAAAATGTGGATTCCTTGCAAGATTGAAAGGTAAACCGCCGGTGTAGAACATCCTTGCTATTTCTTGATCTAATTGGTCCCTTATTTCCACACCAAATGCTTTTCCAATAGGATTTGAAATAGTTTTTCTTTTTCTTTAAACCGAGAGTAGCTTCACAAGGCAACCCAACTTCTTTCGCCTTTGATGCGACTTTCTTCTCTTCATAAGCATCTTCTAGCTTTCTCATTTTAGTTTTGTCACTCACTGTTACTTTCTTACAATCCTTAATCCCAGCACCTAAAGTTATTACCAAGAAATAAATAATTAATACTATTAACATAACCTGTAGCAATGATAGAGAAAGTTGCATTCTTATTCTTCCATTTTGCTAAATATAAATTCTAAACAACCTGAACATAAATTCTAAACAAAACCTAATAGGCTAATAAAGTAATAACGAAACCTGTTGAACATAAATTCTAAACAAAACCTAATAGGCTAATAAGTAATAACAAAACATGCTGAAAATAAATCCAATATGATCATTACCTTTGATCCCAAGTAGATGTGCTTTAACCCTTGAATATGAGCCTTGTCGATTCTCTTCACAAAAACTACACGTGAACTTCCAAGTACCTCCTCTACCAACCTTTTCGGTTTTGGTTACAAACTGCCACAATGGCGGCGGTTCTGCCGGTTCATCTGGTGTTGATGAAGAACCTTGACCTTGTGTTTCTTGAGAACTAGCCATAATCGTGATAGATGACTGTGATTTTATGAAGATTATTGTTGAATTTTAGGTTTAGAGAGGAAGGGGATGAATATGAATGTTTGATTAAAAATACCTTATCCAAATTATGAGAAGCGTACATGATACTCCTTGGAAACTTACAAGAAATACCCTGGACTGCTGGAAACTTTAAAAATACGTCCCCAAAACTAGAAACGTACAAGAAACGCCCGTTGACTTTTTCGAAACGGTCAAGGAACGTCCCCAAATTGTTGGAAACGGCCAAGAAACGTTTCGCAGGCATTTCCGTCCCCTGCGCGTTTCCGGTACGTGGTACGATGCCTTCTGGGCGTTTCCGTGCATCAGAGGTGGGTCAGACTCTATTTTAAAGTTTTCCGGAGGACTGGTTTCTTCTTTTCTCCAACCCGATGACATTATTGGAAGAGGAAGACGTTGCGTACGAAACACGTGCATGAAATATGAATGCAACTTAGAAAGTATCACTGTACTTGCAATAATTTTAGAACAGTGGTTATATTGGTTGCAATAATTGAGATTTGAAATTTTGAGACTTGATGTTAAATGACTCAAGCAGCCGCAACAATATGATAAAGAAAAAAAAAAAATTTGGTGGTTATATTTTTATTATTATTCAGCCTATGTGTCTAAAAAGTAACCATGCACAATCAGACTCATAGCCAAAAAATTAACTATATGAAGAAAAACTCAAAAATAGCAAGCCAAAATTTACTTGTTTTTCCGCTGTTGTGCTCCACTCTTCAAAAGTCTTTTGTACCATTATATATTGTGGCTTGCACCTGTCATGAATGAATGAATGAGAAACGACAGCTTAGTTTGTAATGGATCCATACATTTCCAACATAAATTGTATAAAAATTAAACTTTGACATTATGACAATGCATAAATTGTATGCAAATTGAATAACTATAACCCTTTTGTCAATAACCAATAAAGATCCAGAAGTGTATCAGGAATAAAAAAATGCAGGTTACAATAAACTTTTCTAGTATTCTGTAATCAACATTTGCTGCAAAGAACGTAACTCACTTATGACTGACCAAGAAAGATTACCTGTGGACAATGTGTTACTAAAATCATCACAACCCATTTGAAAATATTGTGTCAATGCTTCGGCATTTGGGCCTCTAAAATATAGTTGATTATGAAAAGTTATCCAGAATCGTTTATTTGTCAAATGCTGATACAAAAGAATGAAGCATGCGTGCAGTCTAGAAAAGTAGTTGTTCAAATTTATGTTCTCGTTACTCTTTCTCACAGCTTCAATTTATGGCTTATGTATACGTTATCGACTCTACATTTCTCTTATCGTCATGCATCCTATCTCGGTTCTCTATTATTAGCACTAATGATACAGGCACCTCTATCTTACCCTATATACGCTAGTTACAATTAACTCTTAAAGGTCTATATCAGCAAACTCTTTTTGTAAAAATTGAACTTTTAGAAATTGTACTTTTAGAAATTTATGCTTTCAATACAAACCTTGGAAAACTGATTCTGCTTTCCGCCACAGAACTCAAATACGAAAAGAAAATAAAGACAGGAAGGTATTTATACCTGATGCTCAACCTGATATAAATCATTTTAACCATACATATATGCCGTTGAATGAGCTTATCTTTTTCGAGGGGCTTAAGAATTCAGGATGTTGGTGCCTTGGTGTTGCTTGTTTACTTTTAGCCAATAGAATTTGTCTCCCATTATAAAACCCAGGCCTGCATGAAATGGTACTTAGTAAGTGAATAAAAGGATTTAATTAAAGAGACTCATGAAAAGGATTGAAAAAGCAAATTCATGAAATCTGCTAAAATCACCTAAAACTTTAAAATGAGAATGCAAGGCACCTGTCGAAGAATGTTGACGAACATCCTTTTCGCTCTGATCAGAGCGTCGTCTCTCTTTTTTTTTTTTTTTTTTTTTTTTTTTTTTTTTTTTTTTTTTTTTTTTTTTTAGTTTACCTTAATTTTCATGTGAAGTTGATTGCTCAGCATGATTACCATCAGCATCACCTACATGAGAACGTAACTGGGCTGTCAAAGAACGTTAACAAATATCTATTACGGTCTGATCGATTTGCTTTCTTCTTCTTTTTTACTTTGCTGCATACCTGATGTACCTAGATTGACGAAAACAAATGTCTCAATTAAAACATGTGATTCAATTTATTTAGCTAAAAGGTAGGGTATTGGAAAAGTAAATCTCAAGAATCACTTTCATTTATATTTGAAGCTGATTCTTCACTCGAATAACGGTGATCAACATTCGAACCGATACTTTCCTTCATTTGCACGCAAGGATGGGTGTTGCAAATGAATTGCCAATGAACGTTGCCGCACAGACTGTCTGAGGGTTTCACTTTTTTGGGTCTTTTCAAATATGAGTTACCACATTTGACATTATGATGATAAGAACAATAGATAATGATTAGGTAAAATAGGCACGTTTCATTTACCTTTGGGGAGAGCACTAACCAATATATCTACACAAATGGATGCAGCATCCTCTACTGTATTTTTTTGGCTCCTGGTGCATCTACGCATACATGCCCCTGCATTTTAAAATAGGTTTATGAATATGAGGTTTTATAATTGGCATTTCCAGCATAAAAATTAGATATGTTGTTACTAAAGTAACCCTAATCGAATAAATATAAACCCAATTGGCTATTCAGATTACTCCAGTTCAGCCGCGGGCTACTAAAAATACTTGCTGCCTGCACTGTTACATGTATTTCAATTGAAATGACAGTCTTATTGTAATATTAAAAGACTTGCTGCCTGCATATGGCAAATTGGAATAACTCCTATATCTAGTGGTAGTGTGGTACTGACCGTGTTCATTTGTTCCCTCCAAATGGTCCATCTGACATATTTAAATATAGCTTTATGTCATCGAAGGGGAAACCAATCCGCCACGGCTGCAAATAAAATACACAACTTATCATCAATAAACAGAATTGAAATAAAAGATGAACAACCTAGCTATTAGTCAGGGGTAATGAAGCAAGTTGACCGCCAAGAAATTTGTAGCCCTATACGATCCCCTTCAACATCCAATTTAATCCTCACCAACCTCCAACTCGACTGGACTATTCCTCTTGTCATCCGACGCAGTCAACTGATTCAAATAAACAGTTATAGTCAGTGAAGGACTACGAAATACCATGAACATTGCTAATCAAAACTGTCTAGCTGATTATTTATGTCGACAATCTGTATTCAGTAAGATACAACACCTTCCGTTGGCAACATAAATTCATCTAATTACTTGAACCCATTTCATTAATCTAATGACCTCATCATTTCACCTATATATGTTCTTTTTAAATAACTATCAAATAAGCATATCTTGCTTATTTGGTATTGCATCCACAACACACACATCCACCCAAAAAAACCATAAATTAAAAAAAAAAAAAAAAAAAAAAATGATTTTCTCAAACCTGGTTCACGAATCAGTACATCGAACTGCTGGTACAATAATGAGAATCGAAATCCAATATGCAAATCAAAAAATGAAATAATTATTATCAGGATAACCCAATTGAAATAAAGAGGATGAAAACCATCAAATTCAACAATAAATTTAAATAATCATAACCCAATTTAATTAACCCTAAAAATCAGCTACTAAATGAGATTGAAGGTACCTTTCTTCTTCATAAGGTAAACGAAACCTCCCTTTTTATCCAAGGTGAACTGCAAATGATCTATCTAAGTTGACCTGCGATTTGTGGATATGTGTTTTAATTTGGTATCTATTCGTGGTTTGGATTGGAGATAAAATTGTTTGGTTTTGATATCTGTAACTTTCTTTTGCCATTATTTTTTGGTGTGAATTGAAATTCAAAGAGGGAGTGGATAAGAGGGTTTTGATGGTGTTACTTCACGATCAAAAAGAAGGTCATACTATGAGGTGTTACTAGTATTACTTTGGGAGGATCTGGATTTTTCTACTGGAATTTTCTAGGAGGTGAATGGGAACGGTGTGTGTTTTAGAGAGGGAGGGGCACTGTTTTCTCCATGGGCTGGGCTGCAAGTAATGGCCCAACTGTAAAAACACTGTTTTCTCCTGTAGCACTACTGTGGAGTACTGTTTTCTACTGTAGAAACGTTCCCATCTTTTAATATATTAGATAGATAATAGATAATGTAAAAACACTGTTTTCTCCTGTAGCACTTCTACTGTAGAAACGTTCCCATCTTTTAATATATTAGATAATTTGTTAGTGCTACTATTGTATACATGTAATGTAATATAAGAGACATGAGTTTATTATATGTAACTGTTGCCTTCTTCCAATTGTTTTGCCAATGATGGATTTCGCGCCATTCCATCGAAAACTTATAAGAAGGCGGGAATAAGGGCAGCACTTCCGTAAAAACACTGTTTTCCCCTGTAGCACTTCTACTGTAGAAACGTTCCCATCTTTTAATATATTAGATAATTTGTTAGTGCTACTATTGTATACATGTAATGTAATATAAGAGACATGAGTTTATTATATGTAACTGTACAATTATGATATAAAGTATCAAAAAAATGAGTTTATTTTTCGGTATTAATCAGATTGTGAGAGAAAAAAAAAAGACTAGAGTAAAAAAAAGATGTCCCGCCGCAACGCGCGGGTAGCTTCCCACTCGTTATGCACAAAAGGAGTTCTTTGGCTCCTTTTATTAAAAAAAAAAAAAAAAAAAAAGGTACTTAAGTTAATGACTCGTGTTGGGTTCATAAGAGCTGGTACTGCTCATGTTGCTATCGTTATGCACAAAAGGAGTTCTTTAGCTCCTTTTATTAAAAAAAAAAAAAAAAAAAAAAAAAAAAAAAAAAAAAAGGTACTTAAGTTAATGACTCGTGTTGGGTTCATAAGAGCTGGTACTGCTCATGTTGCTAGAAAATTGGGCTGTAATAACCAATTATCAAATGAACTTATTCTTTGAAAGTCGGCCAGAATAACCTGAAACCCAACCCATTCTGCGCAAATAACAAATAGTGTATAAATTTACAGTAGGGGTGAGCATCGGGCCAAACCCGACCCGAACCGTGAAATCCCGAAATCGAAATTGATGGAAAACCTAAACCGAATACCGAACCGAAATTACTCGGTTTTACTCGGTTCGGGACGAGTCGGTTTTGGTTGTGTTTTCTCGGTTTTCGGCCTGAACCAAGAAATCCCGAAACCGAATTCGGGGAAAATCTAAACCGAATCCCGAACCGAGTATGGTCGGTTCGGTTTCGTTTAAATACGATCCTGGTACTATCACTCTCCAATTACTCTTCTCAATAGTAGTAAATGATTTTGATTTTTGTATCATGTCCATTAAGAAAAACCATATGAAAACGTAAGAAAAACGGATGAAAACGACTAAAAACGGACGAAAAATTAAAAAAATGGATGAAAACGTATAAAAACGTTCATAAACGGACGAAAAGGTGTAATTACGGACGAAAACGGATAAAAATGTATAAAAACGAACGAAAACGTATAAAAACGAACAAAAACATAAAAAAACGGACGAAAACGTGTAAAAACGGACGAAAACAGATAAAAACGGATGAAAATGTATAAAAATGAACGAAAACGTATAAAAACGGACGAAAACGTAAAAAAAGGGACAAAAATGGAAGCCACAAGGACCATAAGGACCATTACTGTAACTTTTCTAAGTGATAAAAAAGTCAAGGGATGACCGGTGAAAGTCAACGCAAGCCACAGGGACCATTCCTGTCAATTTTCAAAGTTTGAAACCTGGTAACCTGCTGGTTCCCGGTCATATTGCGTACATTGCACCAAATTTGAAAGTAAATTGCGTACAATGGTAATTTTAAAAGTTTGTTGCGTACATCGTGTCTTTTGAATAACTATGTTGCGTGTTTTCAGCCTTCACCCTTTTTTTTAATTCAAACATTTTTTTACCCGCAATCGTTTACAAACACAAACCAAAGTCGGTCGAAGAAACGACCGATTCTATTTTTTGTACTTGGTCGACCGATGTTTGCCCTTTGCTCCACACTCGAATCGACCGATGTGAATATCGGTCGATGGGCTTGACCGACCGAAGTTTTAAGATCGACTGTGAGTAGCCTAATTAAACTGACGGTGACCAATTAAAATTTTCTTTTGTCTATTTTATTTGAATTTAGTACATATTACATGATTGATAAACAATGGTACAATTAAATTTATCTAGTTTGGATATGTCTGAAATTAAATTTGAACAACTTTGAAATGAGCATTGCTAAAGGCTCGTACAATATCCTTCTACTAATCATCATACACACATAACAATATTATATATATTTTTTCCACTAATCCTCTTTCTGCATCCAAGTCATCTATTCTGACACTTGTTAGGATCCTATGAGTAGGAAAATAAGAAGAAACATTTTGTAGGAGGAAATAACATTTTCTGTTTGATAGTATATGTCTAAGCTAACCTTTGATCCCCAAATTTAACACATTTCTACTTTGCCAAATTTGAAACATTTACTAAGTTAGTACAAATCTTACTTTATTAAATATATATATATATATATATATATATATATATATATATATATATATATATATATATATATATATATATATATATATATATATATATATATATATATATATATTTCTACTTTGCCAAATTTGAAACATTTACTAAGTTAGTACAAATCTTACTTTATTAAATATATATATATATATATATATATATATATATATATATATATATATATATATATATATATATATATATATATATTTTTGGTTGTATACAATTTTTTACTCGTTTATTGGGTCAAGGCTGGTTTGCTAAACCAAATAGCCTTATTAGGAACTAGACCAAACGTGATGACCTATCTATACAATAATGTTAGTTGAAAGTAACGTAACAATATATAGGTAAAATAAAAAGACAAATATTCTTGATATGCGTAAAAAAACTAAAAGTAAATAAAAATTTCTTAATTTCTCCAAATCCTTTTTTTTTTGTATAAGGGAATTACTATAGTAAAATATACTAATCACAAAAATGTTAAGTAGAATAAAATGTGGCTGAAATACCACATTAACATCAAGCAAAAGCTTGAATAACCACTATATCGTTTGTGACATGTCACAAAACGAAAACACCTCTAGTTACATACACTAACCAACACACCAATCGGAAAATACCACTTATCGTGTGTTAACATTTAAGATATTTATCTACATTTAACATGCTTAAAAATAAATTGAAACATCTCAAAAGTGTGATTAAAGATTGGAATAAAGAAAGATTGAGTGGTAGAAATAAAGATATTATCACTCACGAGATCGCAGAGGTTGATGACCAAATTGCAAAGTCTAATGGTAATAGCTTTCTGGTTGAGAGTCGCAAAAGGTTAATGCATGAGTTACGTGATCTCAATATTCGAAATAACAAAGACTTGAAGCAAAAAGCGAAAGTGAAATGGGCGCTGGAAGGGGACGAAAATTCTAAATATTTTCATGCCATTATAAATGCCAAAAGGAAGTCGGGTATTCTTAAAGGTGTGAAACATAATGGGGTGTGGATCGATAATCCTAGTGAGGTTAAGAAAAAATTCAGAGATTATTTCGCGAATAAATTTCAACCATTTAAGGGTGCTCGGTTTACTTTGAATACTCCTCCGGTCCGTACTGTAACTGCGAATGAAGTTAGCCATCTTGAAGCTTCGTTTACTGTTGACGAAATTAAAAAGGTTGTTTGGTGCTGTGGGGGGGGGGGACAAAGCCCCGGGTCCGGATGGTTTTTCTTTTGCTTTTGTGAAGAAGTATTGGGACGTTCTGAAGGACGACGTGGTTAATATGGCTAATGAATTTCATGAGCGAGCAATCATTCCAATCGGCTGTAATTCTTCTTTCATCACACTCATCCCCAAGGTTAGTAACCCCATTCTTATGTCTGATTTTAGACCTATTAGCCTCATTGGTATTCAATATAAAATTATTGCCAAATTGCTTGCTAACCGTCTTGTCAAGGTTATTGATCAAATTGTTAGCATCGAGCAATCGGCGTTCATTAAAGGTCGTCAGATTTTGGACGGCCCTCTTCTGCTTAATGAGGTGATAGATTGGTATAAAAACAAGAAAAAAAGGATGATGTTGTTTAAGATCGATTTCGCAAAAGCGTATGATTCCTTATCTTGGGATTTCTTGTTATATATGCTTGCTAAAATGGGTTTCGGTCACAAATGGATTTCTTGGATTAAGGCTTGTTTAGTATCTGCCAGATCTTCAGTTCTAATTAATGGTAGTCCTACCGATGAGTTTAGTATTCATCGTGGATTGCGCCAAGGAGATCCTATGGCCCCATTTTTATTCATCATCGCTATGGAAGGTCTTCACATTGCCATTGACAACTTGGTTAATAATGGTATTTTTTCCGGGGTCAAAATTAATCAAGTCTCGCTCTCTCATCTTTTCTATGCTGACGATGTGATGATTACCGCGGATTGGGACGAAAAGAATTTGCTCAAAATGTCGGAAGCGTTAAGATTTTTTTATGGCATTTCGGGACTTAAAATTAATTTCCATAAGTCTTCTATCATTGGGGTGGGGGTTAATCCTGATGAGGTTGATAGATTCACCGCTTTGATTGGTTGTAAAGTGGAAAGTTTGCCTTTCAAATATCTTGGGATACCGATTGGGGGTAGTCCAAAGCGTATCTCTTTTTGGGAGCCGATTATTAGTAAGTTCAAAAAAAGATTGTCGGGTTGGAAAGCGAATTTGTTGTCTATTGGGGGGCGGATCACTCTCATTAAATCGGTTCTTGGTTCTTTGGGTAATTATTTTCTTTCTTTGTTCCCTATGCCTAAAGCTGTCAATAAGAGCTTGGAATCTCTTAGGGCCTCGTTTTTTTGGGGAGGGTCAAAAGACATTCGTAAAATTCATTGGATAAAGTGGGACTCGGCTTTAGCTAGTTTTGAATATAGGGGTCTTGGTATTGGTAGCTTAAAGGCGATGAACATGTCACTCTTATATAAGTGGAGATGGCGCGGGTTACATAATCAACAGAGCCTTTGGGGTAGAATCATTAATGAAATCCATGGCAAGTTTTGTTTCTTTAATAATTCGGCTAACAGCAAAGGCTTGTGGAATAATATTATGATGGCCATTAATTCGTGTCATTCTTCTTATGACATGCCTAAAAACGCTATTGTTAGAAAGGTGGGTAATGGCCACAAAACATGTTTTTGGAAGGAGCCTTGGTGTGGGCAGAAGTCATTTGATAAACTTTTTCCCAGGCTATTTGCTTTAGAGTTGGAAAAGGATTGTCTCGTTTGTGACAGGTACATATCCTCGGCGTGGGTTTGGAAGTGGCGAAGAGAAGTTAGAGATGGAAACGAGCAAAGTCAATTGCAAGGTCTGCTGAATCTTCTTCCAAATACTTTGGATAGTGTTGATGACACTTGGAGATGGAACTTAGATGGTAATAACAGCTTCAACATCGCTTCACTTCGGAAGAAACTTGATAAAAAAATCTGTTCTATGGATCGCGCTTCCTACTGGAACAAGTTTACCCCGAAAAAAGTAAACATCTTTGTGTGGAGAATGCTACGAAATGGTTTGCCTACTCATTTGAATTTGTTCGGGAGAGGTATCGATGTGAACACGGTAAGTTGTAGGTTATGTAATAATGGAATTGATGAAGGTGGCCATTTGTTTCAACACTGTGCGTTCTTTAGTGAATTGCGAAAACATATCAATGTTTGGATTCACAAGACTGTTCCTGACTCACCTCCTAGAAATGTGGTTGAATGGAATAAAGACCTTCTTATCACTAAACATCATCGTAGCATCATTGAAGCTATCATGTTTGTGTGGTGGTGGCATATATGGAAGGTTAGAAATAACAAGTTCCATAAGGATGAAGCTGTTGATATCTATAGCACCTTTCAGTCGATTGTGTCTCTTTCATTCTTATGGATCTGTAACAGGGATAGGAAACATCATTACGAGTGGAAAGATTGGATCGTTTGTCCCGTGCCTGATGGTTAAGGTGGTCGCTTCTTGCTATGTTTTCATGCGTCTTGTGTGTGGCTTCATTGTGGTTACTTTGTGTTTCTTTGGATTTTATTGTTTCTGGTACTTTTCGTTTTGCTTGCTGTCTGTATTTGGTTGCTTCCCCGTGACATGGTTGGGTCAACATCAAAAACACTACGAGGTGAAAACCGGTGGCTCGGCCCTCGTTGGTTGGGAATTTTTCTCGTGTCTCACCGTAATTGGCACGAGTTTTTTCATTCCTTTTGTGGGCCACGCAGTTAATGTCACGGGATGAGTCTAGAATTGGTAGCTTGTTTTGGTTCTAGATTGTAATTGTAATTGTATATTTTGGTAACTAGCGTCTTGCTAGTTGTTATTTTTTTCTTAATATATTGTTTTTGCCGTTCAAAAAAAAAAAAAAAAAAAAAAAAAACATACTAATTATCGTTTAAAACAACTCCTTTTTTTGTTGTTTGGGCTATTCGGCTAACTTTGGCCTATTTTATTGGTCTGGCCCCTTTTTTTCAATTTGTTAGTGCTACTGTTGTATACATGTAATGTAATATAAGAGACATGAGTTCTGTACAATTATGATATGGAGTACCAAAAAAATGAGTTTATTCACCGGTATTAATCAGATTGTGAGAGAAAAAAAAAGACTAGAGTAAAAAAAAGATGCCCCGCCGCAACGCGGGAGTTGCTTCCCACTTGAAAAGAAGTAATGCTGACTATTACATTATTCACACAAAGCCTTCGATGACTTATCGGTTGCCTTGCTTGAGGAAGAGTTTCGCGGGTTGCTTCCCACTCGTTATGCACAAAAGGAGTTCTTTGGCTCCTTTTATTAAAAAAATAATAATAATAAAAAAAAGGTACTTAAGTTAATGACTCATGTTGGGTTCATAAGAGCTGGTACTGCTCATGTTGCTAGAAAATTGGGCTGTAATAACCAATTATCAAATGAACATATTCTTTGAAAGTTGGCCAGAATAACTTGAAACCCAACCCATTCTGCGCAAATAACAAATAGTGTATAAATTTACAGTAGGGGTGAGCATCGGGCCAAACCCGACCCGAACCGAGATATCCCAAAACCGAAATTGGAGGAAAACCTAAACCGAATACCGAACCAAAATTACTCGGTTTTACTCGGTTCAGGACGAGTCGGTTTCAGTAGGTTTTGGTTGTGTTTTCTCGGTTTTTGGCCCCAACCAAGAAATCCCGAAACTGAATTCGGGGAAAATCTAAACCGAATCCCGAACCGAGTATGGTCGGTTCGGTTTTGTTTAAATACGATCCTGGTACTATCACTCTCCAATTACTCTTCTCAATAGTAGTAAATGATTTTGATTTTTGTATCATGTCCATTAACATGTGTTGTGAATTAAATATTCAAGAAGTTTAATATCGGGTTCTATTCAAAGAAATACTCTAAGTGTGATTCTTCTGCTAGAGCATTTGGTTCCTGCTGTTAATGTTTGATTCTGCTGCTAGCGTTAAATAATTCTGCTGCTAGGCTTAACATTCTGCTGCTGAAGGATTCTGCTGCTAGCGTTAACATTGCTGCTGCTAATATACATTCTGCTGCTGAGTGGATAAGTATGAAAAGATATAATGTGTATTTTAGTCAATAATATACGGTAGATAATATCTTAACCCATGTGCTTAGTTAACATGTTGTGTACACAGATACATGTTGTATCTTATGTACTGACACACTCAAGATAAGTTAGCAAGTAGTTCGACTAGACTTTAAGCAATATTGTAAAGATCTTCTTGGACTATAAAAGAAGATCTTAAACTAGATATTATGTGTTGGTATGTGTTAAAAAATATAGTGAAAAATATATATCTCAAGAACAAACACAAAAAATATCACAAGTAAGAAAAACTTAAGATTCAAGGTTGTAACCCTAGTGATAACTTAAGATCACTCGTATTATTATCTTAATAATATTGAATCGTTTGGTGATAATTTTTCATTATTCATTGTCATATAACAAACACAACTGTTCCGTTTCCATAACACTAATAACCTTCTAAGTGTGATTAAGTAGATTCCGCATTCTTAATCATATTAACTCAATATATCATACACACAAAGTACAAAAGGTTTAACCACCTTAACCGTGTGTCGAATCCTAACAAGTGGTATCAGAGCACAGGCTGATATTTGATTTAGAAGAAAAAGAAGAAATGGACGTTGAATCTATTCAGGCAAATGTTACTGCGAAAATTCCCATGCTCAAACAGAATGAGTTTGAGATGTGGAGGCTCAGGATAGAGCAATATTTCCAAGTGCAAGATTATGCACTTTGGGAAATCATTGAAGATGGAGACTCTTACCAGCCTACCACCACTACATCAACAGTGGACGGAAAAGTGGTGTCAACTCTGCAGACAAAGCCAACATCTGCAGAAGAAAGAATAAAGAAGAAAAATGACTTGAAGGCAAGAAGCATGCTGATGATGACCATTCCAAATGATCAACTTCTAAACTTCAGCAAGTTCAAAGATGCCAAGTCATTATTTGAAGCTATTATTGCCAGATATGGTGGAAATGAAGCCACCAAGAAAACCCACAAGACACTGCTCAAGCAGCAGTTTGAAAACTTCTCCTCTACATACAATGAATCTCTTGACCATATGTTTAATAAGCTTCAGAATATTGTGAGCCAACTTGCTATTCTTGGGATTGAAATGCCTCAAGAAGATTTGAACTCAAAATTTCTGAGAAGCTTACCAGAAGAGTGGGCTATGCATGTTGTTATCTGGAAGAACAAGCCAGACCTAGACACCATGGAACTGATGGACTTGTATAGCAACTTCAAGATTGTGGAGCAAGATTTGAAGAAGAATGAAGGTACTAGTTCTAATACTGGGAACAAGGCATTTATGTCAACTCCTAGTACCTCAAAATCAAGTGAAGAGGTGAAAGTTGTTGATGATGTTGGTGCTGCTAGTTCATCAAGTAGTACCATGGGTATTTTGGATGAAAAGACTTGTTTTGCATTTCTTACAATTCAAAATAATGGGTCCATGCTCACCTATGAAGACCTCCAAGAGATCAATGATGACGATCTGGAGGAAATGGATCTAAAATGGCAAATTTCTCTTCTTAGTATGAGAGCCAAGAAGTTCTATCAAAGGACGGGGAAGAAGCTCATAATCAGCAACACTGATGCTGCTGGTTTTGATAAGTCAAAGATAGAGTGCTATAACTGCCACATGATGGGGCACTTCTCAAGAGAGTGTAGAAGGCCAAGGCAGCAAGATAGCAAGAATAGAGGTTTTGGAAGCAAATCCAAAACAGAGGAGGTTATTGAGCCAAAAGCTATGGTAGCTATTGATGGCTTAGGTTTTGATTGGAGCTTCATGGCAGATGAAGAAGAAACTCCTACTCAGATGGCACTTATGGCTTTTTCTGCTACTGAGGTATAAAATCATAAAGCTTGTTCAAATACTTGCACTGCTCTTAATGCTCTACAAGTTTTAATCAAACAATATGATGATCAAAAGAAAGAGCTAAGCAGCACTTTTCAAAACTTTATAAACTATAAGTGTGGATTAGAGACTCTAGAGAAACAAATAACACACTATAAGGAAAATGAATTAGCTTTTTCTGATGACAAAGCTCTCCTAAGACAGGACATATTCTTTAGAGATGCTGAAATTAAGCTTTTGAGAGAAGCTTTTGATATGGTTAAAAAGGAAAATGGAAACATTCACTTGACTACACAGACACTAGAACATGCTTTTAGAGGTGTGCACAACATAATAGAATGTCAAGTGATTAATAGAGCTAAGTCAGGATTAGGATATAAGAGTGTTCCACCTCCTTATAGAGGCATCCCAAAACCCCCAGGGATTGACCTAAGGAATTCAGGTTTACCTGAGTTTCAAGAACCAATAATGGAATATGGTTCTAAGACTACTGAGAGTCTTAAGATAGAAAAAGTAAGTAAAAGTTTGAACAAACCTTTACTTTATCAGGACAAGGTGTCCTTTGTTAAGAAATTAGATGCTATAGTTGTTGAAGACTGTACAACTGATAGTGATGAAGAAGAACAGGTTATGTCTAAACCTGAAGTGGTTAAGAAAGTAGGAACAAGTGTTCCTAAGATAGTCAAATACAATACTGCTAAGCCTAAATCAAACATTAAGCATGTTAGGCAACCAGTTAGATATTGTGAGCAATATAGAACCACCAAAAAGCCCAGAGGTAATGATGCGCGTGATGTGTCGTTGCGGTTTAGCAGTTTTAATGCCTACTCAAGTTTTAAATTTATATTTAGCCGACTTATCAATAACACACACACTTAACGAGCAGTGTACCCGGTCAGTATGAATATAATGGTAAGTAGAGTGTCGATCACTAAGAGTGGAACGTATTATCTCGTTATTCTAATCAGTATTTTAATATCCTAACGCAAGGGGGTTTCAGCCTGAGAGACTGGCACGGTTTGTTTGCAATTAAATAATAAAATAAACCAATAGGCACGAATCAGCAAGTAGCACACACGTACACAGATAGATACTTGAGACAATAAGAGGGCTGTCCTTATGATTAAGTAGATTGTCACTTGTTTTATTGATAGCTTTATATGAAGTGTATGTAGTTAACCCTTTCTCGTTGGTCCTAATCTTATCGGCGAGTAAACCCTTAATGATTACTTATGTCTAAAAGTTATTCCTAAGTGATCAATTTAGTAATAACCGTGGGAGCCACATTATGTCCCGCAGTCAAATGCCCGCAAGCCACTAATAGACACAGAGGTTATCAATGCACTAATAAGTAGTAACCAAAGACATCAACATATAAACTTTAATTGATGGGAAAGCAAGTATTAAAGGGAGTGCAATCTTTCGTTGTCACATTACACAAGCCACCAATCCTGATGAATTAAAGTTTGCTAACACAATAAAACAAAACTACTTAATGAATTAAACACATGCAGCACCTTCTTACAGCTCTTGTATCTTTGATTTGGGTGTGTCTTGTGCTGCCTCCTTGACTGAATTCGTCCTTTGTTTCTCCTGTTCGGACTTAGGTTATAATATAATGCGTACGAAATTCGTCTGGTCTTGGGGTATTTATAGTTTCTGTCTGAGGGAAGATGCGGCGCATGTACTTAACTTCGCGTGGGGTCCAAGATTATAATATTCAGGAATATTCGTACACCGCCAGAAGATGCGGCGTAACTCCATGATTAGATGCGGCGCATGTCCTCTTGTATCTTGGATCGTATCTGGTGATATCTTGATAGAGATGCGGCGCATGTCATGAGTGAGATGCGGCGCATCTGGAGCAGATTAGTCTTGATCTTCTTCATTTCAGTAGACTCTTAACTTTATGCATGTTTTGCTCCATAATCAGTCCAAAATTGCTAAGTTTCACCAAATGCTTGTTTTTACCTGAGAATTACAAAAGTAAACGATTAAGTATCAATCCTCATACATAATATAGTAAAACAAGTCAAATTAATAGGATAAATGATAGTAATAAAATGTACTTATTTGAGTTCATCAAATATCCCCCCACTTGAACTTTACTTGTCCCCAAGTAAACCTTAGAATTTCTTTTATGAAAATGTATCCTAAAAGATGTTAGGATTTATTTTTATATCAAGCATGTATTCGTTTATTTCATAATCACACAACCAAACACTTAACGATTTAGAAGTATAATAAAATAAGTTGATAAAAGCAAATCTAATCGTTTAACTGTCCAGTCGTGACGAATATTCTATCATAAGCTTGGCAAGTATATACATCTCCACCACTAAAGCTAAGGAATAACAAGTCTAAAGCGGTAAAAAGGGTTTTTAGGCTTAAGGGTTAATTATTCTCTTTCACTATCGATCTCAAATTCCAGAAAAGGCGACAAAATCACAAATACATGATCGAATCCACGAACACGATACTTGCAATTGCTCAAATCCTTAACTCGAATAGGCTAAAGATAGGTCCAAACTTCGCCAATAATAATATATCAAAAAGGGCGACAAAATCATAAATACATAGCCGAATCCACGACTACGATACTTAAGATTGCTCAAATCCCTAATCTCAATAAATCAAAGGTTTGGTTGGATAAAGAACAATATAGGGTATGGATAACATTTGGGATATAAATTGGTGTAAAAATAAAAATAAACAAAACAAATAAATTAAAATCCTAAGTGTGGTTAATCACTATCCCAACCATCCCATGAATAAGACTCATATCATTGAATAACTCACGCTTTAACACTTGAAACACACGCTTTAGGTAGACACGAATTATACTCAACAAGATCTTAGTCAAAGAATAAACCTTAATTGGCGTTCCCATAATTGCCAATTCCCATTCAATCCATAGATATAGTACAAAAAAATAGTGGTGATATCGACCACTTACATAACTTTACATAAGTTGGTTAAAACTAACTTCCAACTTTTCTTTCTTTCTTTTTCTTTTCTTATTTTTTCGATTTTTTTTTTTTTTTTTTTTTTTTTTTTTTTTTTTTTTTTTTTTTTTTTTAACTTGAAACATAAAGATAGATGTGTAAAATTTCACCACATCACTATAACTTTCTTTCCGGATAATTTTTTTCATACTTTTCATACTTTCAGAAATAACGGTAATAGTGAAAGTAGTAAACACACGAAAAATAAACTCAAAAATATATAATATTTACTTTCACTCCAATTGCATTGTGCAATTTCCCGACCTAACCAAAGATAATGAATTACGCACGCGAACACAGGTAATGTAAGGAAACACACTTTTCCTATAGCAATCAACCAACCACGGACTTTAATCTACAGGGTAGGCTAAGGTGTAAGGGTGTAACGAAACATTTTAAACATAGGTGTAAGAAACGAAAGGAATGGCTCTGAGTGTTTTTCTAGGGGTATCTTACTCTAAAAATGAGAGTAACAAAAGGTTTATACGGGGGTTAACTAACCAGTGTAGTTAGTTAATAACACATAACATATAATAGGCTATTTGGGTGTAATCCTAGAATTTTACCAATTTAGACAAGTCATTCCAATTATATAAAATAATACTCATTATGGTGGTCTCGAATAGTATACAAGCCAAGTTCTAAAGTTTACAAGTCACCGGCACACTCATAGATTTGTGAATTTTGGAAAATCACAATTTTTGAAAATAACGTCATGTGTGCAGCTATGCAACTTAGATCTTAAACAAAAACATGCTAAAAAAAAAAATTTAATTTTTATAATTAAGCATAGATTAAAGCATATTTTTGAAAAATTAAGGACAAGTAATTGTTAAGTGTTCTAATTCTCCAATCCCCCACTTAAGTTAAACAACGTCCTCGTTGTTTGTATAAAAGGTTAAAAACTGGAAAATAAAAGAATTAGAACAGGAAAACTCCCCTGAGATTTGCTCGGTATGATCCTCCATTAGTATAAGAGCAAAAATCAACTTCTTGTGGATTAGAACGTTAAAGCTTCATACTTGATGTATCCACAGGAAATCCAGGAAACTATAATACCACCAATGCTTTAAAACACACCTAAGATAAGAAAGGTTCAAACTTGCGTAATACATTAGTAGTTAGAAAAAAATAAAACTTAAAAATAAAAACTGAAAATCATCAGGTCAGTCGATGCGCCGTATCTTATTGAAGAAGATACGCCGTATCGAGCCTGGAATAAATACGGATCAGAATAAAGATGCGCCGCATCCTTAACCAAGGATGCGCCGCATTAAAATAAACTGATAAAGAGTTTTAAAGTCGAAAATAAAAATGCAGAAAAATAAAATAAGATATGACCATTGCAGGAGATGCGTCGCATCTCAGAATTGAGATGCGCCGTATCCTCATGCGGGCCTGACTGACTCGACACAGAAAATAGAATAATTAAAAGATAAATCCGGGTTGTCTCCCGGTAAGCACTTGTCTTTATTCCAGAGTCTTCAAGTTAGACTCACGTTCAGCTCATTAATATCGATCATTGAAGGAGTCGGAAACATCGCGCTCCCTCATCGCCAATTCAGTAATATTGAACACTCCTTGCTCGTCCTTAATTTCCACGCCGTTCTTCTTTAATATCTGTATAAACAAAGTCCTGTCCCTTTCGGGCAGAGATGACAAAATGATAGACGGGAAATTCTTATTATCATATAGGCATAAATAAGCAAGGTGGGGTGGTAGTTCAATAAACACATCATTGTTCAAATTCGTTTTCTCAACTATTCTCCTACGCTTATTAATTACCACACAATCATACCACTCATCATCAGAATCATTAACAACATCGCGTCTAAGTTCGGTAGGTACATTAAGGTCAATGAATTCCTCAAAGTTCTCATGATTAGGACTAGTTGACTTGTTTTGAATCAATGTTTCTCCCATAAGTCTAGCTTCAAGATCGAGGTCCATACGCTCTCTTAATCCTAGCACATAAACACCTCTAATTATGCTCTTAACAGGATCTTGGCACTTATAGACAAGTTTATTATTCCCTACCCTTAATGAAAATTTTCTTTTAAACACATCAATCTTAGCATGGGCAGTAGACAAGAAAGGTCGGCCAAGGATTAAAGGAATCTTAATATCCTCGGGCATGTCTAATACAACAAAGTCTACGGGAAAAATAAACTGCTCAATCTTAACTAGCACATTATTAGCAATCCCTTCAGGTCGTTTTACCGTTTTATCAGCCAATTCAATAAGTAATGTAGTTGGTGCTAATTTTCCTAGTCCTAGGGTAGCGAATGTCTTAAGAGGCATAACACTAACACTAGCTCCTAAGTCAGCTAACACATTATTGAAAGATACATCATTAATAGAACAAGGTAAAGTAAAACTTCCTGGGTCTTTTTCTTTATGAGGCAAGGCATTTGAGTCGGTTGCAGAGCTCTCTTCTTTCATTGTTGCCTTGATCTCCTCTTCAATCTTTGTCTTTTCTTTTAGTAGTCTCCTTAAGCTGATTGAAGAATTAAAGAAAAATTTGGGTCTTGCACCATCATCACCATTCATCGATCTTCTAGGTATATTAGGAGTGACTTCTTCAGTGGTGCTTATGGCCTTGACATGATCTCTTGGGTTGGTTTCAGTTGAGCTCGGTAAACTTCCATATCCCCTTTCTTGAAGAACCTTGCTCATTTGACCAATTTGTTGTTCCAATTCTTTGATCGAAGCTCCTTGATTTCTTGTAGTAGTGTCCGTTGAAGCTCGGATTTCTTTGATCATAGCAGTATTCTCTTCATGTCTTTTAGCAGCATCGGCCATAATTTGCTTTAAGGTATCGTCTAAAGTCTGCCTCCTCTCTTGATAAGCGGGATTGAAGTTGTTCTTTTGATAGAATCCCGGACTAGCTTCCCTAAATCTTCCCGAAGGTCGGAATGGTTGTCCAAATTGGGTGTAATATGCTTCTTCAAACGTCTCACTTTCATTCTTGTTCGGGCAATCTTTAGTGTAGTGAGGTCCTTCGCACTTTTCACATCCAACTTGGGCAGCATATGCTCTTTCATCTCGCTTCTTCATCTCTCTACTAATTTTATCCAATTGAGCTTGAATAGCAGCAATCCCGTCAAAATTAGTGCTACTCTTAGATCTAGTAGAGGTCCCATCGTGCCATTTCTGAGAATGATCAGCAGCTTCTTGGATCACTTTCCTAGCATTAGTTGCACTCATCTGAGGTACGGCTCCCTTAGCATCCAAAATCTGTCTTGTAGGCACGTCCAATCCTTGATAAAACAATATTATCTCCTGCATAGGGGTTAGATAGTGTTGAGGACATTTTATCAATAAATCTTTAAACCGTTCCCAAGCTTGATAAAGGGTTTCATCAGGCTCTTGCTTGAAACTATTGATAGCCTCCATCTTTTTAGCAGTCTTAGCAGGTGGACAATATCTCTTCAGGAATTTGCTCTTCAAATCTCCCCATGTAGTGATTGAACTAGCAGGTTCATTCCTTAGCCACTTGTTAGCAGCTCCTTTTAGCGAGATTGGAAAGATTCTTAGCATGATCTGATCGTCAGTGACTCCTTCTGAAGTAAACAAATCTTTAATCTCCAGGACCTTTTCAACATGCTCATTAGCATCCTCATGTTCCGTCCCACTGAAAGCATTCTCTCTTAGTTCTTTGAGAAACTGACCCTTCAACTCAAATTTTGACTTATCATCAAACTTTGGTCTAGCAACTCCTGAAGTGTAATCAGCACGGGTGCTGTTCATGTATTCCTCCATAGTAGTGTTTTCGCCCATTGTTTCTGTTTCAACTTCCTCTTTTTCTTCAGAAAAGTAATCAAGCTCGAGTGAACTTGAAAGATCAAAGCTTCTTGTGTTGAAAAGCCTTTTAAGCGAATGCAGGGCTCGTTCAGGATCTTCGAAAGGTTGAATCAAGTTCTTCGTAGAACTCCTGGTCATGCACTTCCTGAAATCAACACAAAAGCATCAGTAGGGTATGCTCGAGAAAGTAATATATCAGATAATTAATAACGAAAACGGAATACGAAAAATTAAAGTTACTGATATCTGCAGACGATGCGCCGTATCCAAAAAGTTGGATACGCCGTATCTTATAATCGTTAAAATTTAATCAGACTTTATTCAGAAAATAGATACGCCGCTTAGAATTTATGAATGCGCCGTATCGGATTAATTAATCAAAAATCAGCTTATCTAATTAAAATTAAATGCGTCGTATTAACGAAAGTTAATGCGCCGTATTTTCGTTACGTTTAAAAATAAATATCGATTTTTGATTCAGAAAGATGCGCCGTATCGATAAAGATCGATACGCCGTATCTGTTTAATAATTCGCAAACTGTTTTTAATTAAAATAATAGATACGCCGTATCTGCAAAGGCAGATGCGTCGTATGGCGTTAACGTTTAGAAATTTTTTTTTATCAAAAACAGATACGCCGTATCTGCAAAAGCAGATGCGTCGTATTACTTTATCGCTTAGAAAAAATTTCTTATTAAAAACAGATACGCCGTATCTTGGGGAAAAGATGCGTCGTATCGAATTAATTAAACGCGTTGTATTTTTTTAAAAATTAAACGCAATACGCCGTATCTGAGAGGTTAGATGCGCCGTATCGTTTGATTTAGCACAGTACAACGATAGCAGAACAGAAAAATATGAAAAAATAAAAACAAAAAAATTAAACACACAACGAAAATAAAACACACAAAAATAAAAGAAAATAATTAACACACAATACAACAAATATGTAAAATAGTACAATGATGCAATTAATCTAATAAAAAGAAAAACCTAATTAAAATACTAATCAAATTAACAGATAATAACAATTCACTCCCCGGCAACGGCGCCAAAAACTTGATGCGCGTGATGTGTCGTTGCGGTTTAGCAGTTTTAATGCCTACTCAAGTTTTAAATTTATATTTAGCCGACTTATCAATAACACACACACTTAATGAGCAGTGTACCCGGTCAGTATGAATATAATGGTAAGTAGAGTGTCGATCACTAAGAGTGGAACGTATTATCTCGTTATTCTAATCAGTATTTTAATATCCTAACGCAAGGGGGTTTCAGCCTGAGAGACTGGCACGGTTTGTTTGCAATTAAATAATAAAATAAACCAATAGGTACGAATCAGCAAGTAGCACACACGTACACAGATAGATACTTGAGACAATAAGAGGGCTGTCCTTATGATTAAGTAGATTGTCACTTGTTTTATTGATAGCTTTATATGAAGTGTATGTAGTTAACCCTTTCTCGTTGGTCCTAATCTTATCGGCGAGTAAACCCTTAATGATTACTTATGTCTAAAAGTTATTCCTAAGTGATCAATTTAGTAATAACCGTGGGAGCCACATTATGTCCCGCAGTCAAATGCCCGCAAGCCACTAATAGACACAGAGGTTATCAATGCACTAATAAGTAGTAACCAAAGACATCAACATATAAACTTTAATTGATGGGAAAGCAAGTATTAAAGGGAGTGCAATCTTTCGTTGTCACATTACACAAGCCACCAATCCTGATGAATTAAAGTTTGCTAACACAATAAAACAAAACTACTTAATGAATTAAACACATGCAGCACCTTCTTACAGCTCTTGTATCTTTGATTTGGGTGTGTCTTGTGCTGCCTCCTTGACTGAATTCGTCCTTGATTTCTCCTGTTCGGACTTAGGTTATAATATAATGCGTACGAAATTCGTCTGGTCTTGGGGTATTTATAGATTCTGTCTGAGGGAAGATGCGGCGCATCTACTAAGTAGATGCGGCGCATTGACTTAACTTCGCGTGGGGTCCAAGATTATAATATTCAGGAATATTCGTACACCGCCAGAAGATGCGGCGTAACTCCATGATTAGATGCGGCGCATGTCCTCTTGTATCTTGGATCGTATCTGGTGATATCTTGATAGAGATGCGGCGCATGTCATGAGTGAGATGCGGCGCATCTGGAGCAGATTAGTCTTGATCTTCTTCATTTCAGTAGACTCTTAACTTTATGCATGTTATGCTCCATAATCAGTCCAGAATCGCTAAGTTTCACCAAATGCTTGTTTTTACCTGAGAATTACAAAAGTAAACGATTAAGTATCAATCCTCATACATAATATAGTAAAACAAGTCAAATTAATAGGATAAATGATAGTAATAAAATGTACTTATTTGAGTTCATCAGGTAACCAAAGGAATTGGAATAACCTCAAGTCTCATCAACTAGGTGATGACTTTGCTTTTTATAACAAAGCTTGTTACACATGTGGTAGTTTTGACCATCTTGCAGCTTTCTGCAACCATTGGGTAACTGGGTATGAAAACAATAGGGTGAATTTCAAAAGGCAAACTTCTCAAACTCACTTTCACTCTAGTTCTAGTGTTAATAGAGTAAAACCCAAAACAGTCTCAAATAAGTCTATCTCAAACACAGATCCTGCTGGTAGACAAATGGTTCCTGCTTCTAGACTAATTGTTCCTGCTGCTCGACCATCTATGACTGTTAACCCAAAATCAATAGCTAAGGGTGCAAAAACATTTTTTAAACATGCATCAAAGACTGTTCTAAGGCTCATTCAAACAAAAGCAGTGGTTCAAAAACAAGTTTGGAAACCAAAGGGTAGAACTGAAAAGTTAGCAGTTCCTGCTGCTAAGCAATCAGTTCATTCTGCTGCTAAGGGAAACAGGGCAAATGCTGTTAAGGCCTCAGCATGGTAGATTCTTAAATCCAATGTTGCATCAACTGTCCTTAAAAGATTAAATTACATTGATGCAAGAGGCAGATCCAAGTCAGTAATGGCTTGGGTCCCCAAAAGAAACTAATACTTCTCATTTATGTGCAGGAACATTCAATTGATCAACAAGAGGATCAAGGATACTCTGATAGTAGATGTTCAAGGCACATGACAGGCAACAAGTCTTATCTCTCAGATTTTCAATCAATAGATGGAGGCTATGTTACCTTTGGAGGAGGTGTTGGTGGCAAAATTTTCGGTAAAGGTACCATTAAAACTGGAAATTTAGATTTTGAAGATGTGTTCTATGTAAAAGAGCTAAATTATAATCTTTTTAGTGTCTCACAAATGTGTGACAAAAAGAACAATGTTCTTTTCTATGAGACTGAATGTCTTGTACTTTCTCCTGATTTTAAGATGCCTGATGAAAGTCAAGTACTTCTTAAAATTCCTAGAAAGGGCAATATGTACAGTGTTGACATGAAGAACATTGTTCCTAAAAAGGATTTAACTTATCTTGTTGCAAAGGCTACATTGGATGAATCAATGAAATGGCATAGAAGGCTTGGTCATATTAACTTCAAAACCATAAATAAAATTGTTAAGAATGGTTTGGTAAGAGGTTTACCTCAAAAACGATTTGAAAATGATCAAACATGCATTACTTGTCTAAAAGGCAAACAACACAAAGCCACTTGTAAGCCCAAGATTTTTAACTCTATCAATCAATCATTGTTTATGCTTCATATGGACTTGTTTGGACCTGTTTCAGTAAGTAGTATAATGCATAAGAGATATTGTCTTGTTATAATTGATGACTATACCAGATTTACATGGGTTTTCTTTCTATCTTCTAAGGATGAGACTACAAGCATCCTTAAGACATTCATTACACAGATAGAAAACCAAGTAGACAAGAAAGTGAAAGTCATTAGATGTGATAATGGGACTGAGTTTAAGAATAGAGTTATGGATGATTTCTGCAAACAAAAAGGTATTAGGAGAGAATTTAGTGTTGCTAGAACTCCACAACAGAATGGAGTAGTTGAGAGGAAGAACAGAACACTAATTGAAGCTGCTAGAACTATGTTAGCTGATTCTAAGCTATCTATAACTTTTTGGGCTGAAGTAGTCAACACTGCTTGCTATGTTCAAAATAGAGTTTTAGTTATACAGCCTCACAATAAGACATCATATGAACTTTTTAGAGGTAGAACTCCTGCAATAGGATTTCTTAGACCTTTTGGATGTCATGTGACAATTCTCAATACCTTAGACCATTTAGGAAAATTCGATGGTAAAGCAGATGAAGGATTCTTTGTTGGATATTCTCTTAATAGCAAAGCATTTAGAGTATACAACACAAGAACTGGGATTGTAGAGGAAAATCTACATGTGGAGTTTTTAGAAAATAAATCCAATGTAGAAGGTCAAGGACCAAAATGGCTATTTGATCTTGAAACACTAACCAATTCAATGAATTATGTGCCTGTTGTTGCAGAAACTAATGATTTTTCAGGTTCACAAGCAACAGATGAGGCAAGGTTAGAAGAGGAGACAAACCAAGATCATGTTTGGATGCCAATATGGTCAAGTACAAGTGTGGAATCAACTTCAACAACTGATGAATCTTCTTTTGGCAAAGCTAAAGAAGGTGTTGAAGATGAAAGGAAAGAAGATGGAACTCAGGAACAACAAATTGTTTCTGCTGGTGATTCTGCTGCTGGCCCTTCAGAAACGAAAGAAGCAGAATTCTCAGACAGTGAGGAGGATTTCAATAATCTTCCATCAAATTATCAAGTTCCTTCTACTCCACAAACAAGAATTCACAAAGTCCACTCCCTAGATAATGTGATTGGAGATGTACAATCAGGTGTGAAGACAAGACAACAACTGATGTCTTCAAACCATCAAGGGCTTCTTGATGCCCTTTATGCTTCAAAGCAGCATGAGTTTTCAAACTCTTGCTTGTTTGTATGTTTTCTCTCACAAGATGAACCAAAGAACATTCTGAAAGCCTTAGATGATTCAAGCTGGGTAGAAGCTATGCAAGAGGAGCTTCTTCAGTTCAAGATTCAGAAAGTTTGGGTGCTAGTTGATTTACCTAAGAATGCAAAGGTAATTGGCACTAGATGGGTTTTCAAGAATAAAAGGGATGAAAGGGGAATAGTGATTAGGAATAAGGCTAGATTAGTAGCCCAAGGGTACACACAACAAGAAGGAATAGACTATGATGAGGTTTATGCTCCAGTAGCAAGGATTGAGGCAATTAGGCTTTTCTTAGCTTATGCTTTATTTTTAGGCTTCACAGTTTACCAAATGGATGTCAAGAGTGCATTTCTATATGGCACAATTGAAGAAGAGGTGTATGTCTCACAACCTCCAGGGTTCATTGATCCTGACCATCCAGAAAAAGTGTACAGAGTTGTAAAGGCTCTTTATGGCCTTCATCAGGCACAAAGAGCTTGGTATGCTACACTAGCTTCCTACTTATTAGAAAATGGATTTCAAAGAGGAAAGATTGATCAGACACTTTTCATCAAACAGCACAAGAAGGATCTTCTGTTAGTGCAGGTGTATGTGGATGACATTATCTTTGGATCTACTAGGAAGGAGATTTGTTTAGAGTTTGAGAAGCTTATGCTTGATAAGTTTCAGATGAGTTCTATGGGAGAACTCACATTCTTTTTGGGTCTGCAAGTTAAGCAATCAAATGAAGGAATCTTTATCTCTCAGGACAAGTATGTTGCAGAGATACTTAGAAAATTTCAATTTGCTGATTCAAAAGTAGCAAGCACACCAATGGATTCTGAGAAACATCTTCTTAAAGACTTAGATGGAGAAAATGTAGATGTACACACATACAGATCTATGATAGGCTCCTTGATGTATCTTACATCATCTAGACCTGACATCATGTTCTCTGTTTGTGCTTGTGCAAGATTTCAAGTAACTCCAAAGGTTTCTCATTTA
The DNA here is from genome assembly GCA_021014915.2 of Artemisia tridentata subsp. tridentata. Taxonomy (NCBI): domain Eukaryota; kingdom Viridiplantae; phylum Streptophyta; class Magnoliopsida; order Asterales; family Asteraceae; genus Artemisia; species Artemisia tridentata. The sequence continues at coordinate 467,768,483 of CP139508.1, forward strand.
AATGCAGTCAAGAGAATTTTTGGATATCTCAAGGGTCAACCTAGGTTGGGTCTATGGTATTCAAGGGAATCACCTTTTGATGTAGTACCATTTTCGGATAGTGATTATGCTGGTGCTAGCTTGGACAGAAAGTCAACAACTGGAGGATGTCAATTCCTTGGGTGTAGACTTGTCTCATGGCAGTGTAAGAAGCAAACAATTGTGGCTAATTCAACAACTGAAGCTGAATATGTAGCTGCTGCAAGTTGCTGTGGTCAAGTTCTATGGCTTCAAAACCAACTCCTTGACTATGGGTATAATTTCTTAAACACTATTATTCATATTGATAATAATAGTACAATTTGTATTATTAAAAATCCAGTGCAACATTCTAAAACAAAACATATTGAAATTAGACATCACTTTATAAGAGACTGCAATGAGAAAAGATTAATTCAAGTTCTTAAAATTGCTTCAGAATTCAATTTTACAGATCTGCTAACCAAAGCTTTTGATGTTGGAAGGTTTCAGTACTTGGTAGCAAGTATTGGAATGCTTAATCCTCAATGATTTTAAACTTTGTGTTTTTGTAAATAAATTTTTGTTTGTGCTGCTGGCTTTAAAAGATACTACTGCTTTTACAAAAGTTTGTGCTTCTAGTACAAATTTAAATTGTGTTATTCATACAGTTAGTCCTATGATTAATCTAATACAAGACAAGTACTTTATACATTGTTCTTTTGGTTTTAGACTAACAATTTCAGGTATGATCATGTGAACACAAAAGGATATTTCAAGTGAAATGGAAGTAGCAGAATTGAGATACTAGTTGCTGACATAATATGTTTATGATAGAAAAAGTTTAGGAATTTCAAACCTCCTTAAAACTTCTTTCTTGAAACTTAATTATGATGTTTCACTTTGAATTGATGACTTAGTTGGTCAGATAGTAACTGACTCAACTCACTTTCTATCATTTTATACTTTCAAAGTATAATGAGCAAGTCCAAGGAGATCTGATAGAAAGAACAGCTAGTAAAAGTGAATCTAACACTTGTGTTAGAGGTAACAATTACTATGAGCTGGAAATCCTGTCAGGAAAACTCTTTGAATGAGTTTATCTTTACACAGGCAGTTATTTATAACTGAAAACATTGGTTCTCACACAACCAGAGGTTGCATTAAACCAAAATTTTGATTAAGTGTCTGTTATACACTTAATCCCTTTAAAATGGTTGAAAGCAGTGTGATTTTTTCAATTCTCAAAATCATGAACATACTGCTAAGTCAAATAATTTCTTAAACAAGGATTTTTCAAAGGATTCAGAAAAACCATCCATTGATTGACCATGAATCAAATGCCCCATGAATCACCTCTCATAGGAGTTAACATACCTAGAAGTGATGAGGGCAGTAAATTAAACTGTTAAGGAATTGATGGCTACATGTACAACATTGTCTGAAAACAAGTTCTCATTGGTAGATCAGATAATGGAGAAAGAAATATTTTGGTACATAGTGAGAGATCTTCCAAACAGGGGAGGATAAAATTTTATTTGCTTCAGGGGAGGAAATAAAAGCCCAAGAAAGGAAAAAAAACCCAATGTAAGGGAAGAAAAGACAAGTGCATACAAGATGATGACATGGAGGTTGAAAATGGCAAGAACATTCTAAAGGAGAAAGTTCTATCTAGGTCAAACGGAGAAAAGTTTCAATTTCAGTTTACCACGTTTGTTCATCACTTGCAAAGGCATGCTGATAGATGATTTCACTTGTTGAAACAAGCATCCAAGATACACAGCATCATTGCCTCTTATAATTCCTCCATCCAAGGAAGTTGCACCATCTTTAGGTCAGTGTTTAAGATGTGTGTTGATATTGTTAAAGTCAAAGAACAAAGCAGATGAATTACTGAGAAAGATATTCAATCTTGAAGAACAGAAGTGTTTGAAAGATCTTCACAATCCATAATTTAATTCAGAAACATGTTGAAATGGATTCACATGTTTAGGGGAGGATTGTTGGGAATTAAATATTCAAGAAGTTTAATATCGGGTTCTATTCAAAGAAATACTCTAAGTGTGATTCTGCTGCTAGAGCATTTGGTTCCTGCTGTTAATGTTTGATTCTGCTGCTAGCGTTAACATTGCTGCTGCTAATGTACATTCTGCTGCTAAGTGGATAAGTATGAAAAGATATTATGTATATTTTGGTCAACAATATACGGTAGATAATATCTTACCCCATGTGCTTAGTTAACAAGTTGTGTACACAGATACATGTTGTATCTTATGTACTGACACACTCAAGATAAGTTAGCAAGTAGTTCGACTAGACTTTAAGCAATATTGTAAAGATCTTCTTTGACTATAAAAGAAGATCTTAGACTAGATATTATGTGTTGGTATGTGTTAAAAAATATAGTGAAAAATATATATCTCAAGAACAAACACAAAAAATATCACAAGTAAGAAAAAATTAAGATTCAAGGTTGTAACCCTAGTGATAACTCAAGATCACTCGTATTATTATCTTAATAATATTGAATCGTTTGGTGATAATCTTTCATTGTTCATTGTCATATAACAAACACAGCTGTTCCATTTCCATAACACAAATAACCTTCTAAGTGTGATTAAGTAGATTCCGCATTCTTAATCATATTAACTCAATATATCATACACACAAAGTACAAAAGGTTTAACCACCTTAACCGTGTGTCGAATCCTAACAACATGGAAATCAATTGAAGCGGGTTGAAAATTAAAGATGCAAATTCCACATAGTGAAAAATTACAATTGTATTTTTTCAGTATTAATTTGTACCTACTTATTCTTTATTTATACACATAATGTCATGCTTTATGTAATGGTATATTTACATATTTTTTCCACCTAGTCATCTATTGAATCTACTATATTAATAAAACAGGATTTTGAAAAGCAATCTCACTCTCAAAATTGCTTAAAACCTGCCACCTGGAAAATCATTTTGATCTAACGGTCCATGATGTATTCCCCTTCTAAGCATTAACTGCGCAAAAAATTTGGGCCGCATTACTCTCCTATTCTTCATTTTTTATCACAACATAAAATAAAAAAAACACACATACGCAAATCCTCTCAAGATCCCCTGCTCAAAACCCTAACCCAAAAAAACCAATTCAATAGCAGATCCATCAAAAGTAAATCAAAGCAATTATCAAAAAAAGGCCTGATGATTATGATAAAGAAACGACATATGTTTGAATGAAATAGATCCGATCGTATTTGTTCCAGGTGATATTTCATGTTTATAGTTTTCTTGATTTTCATATTTTCCAATTTATTCCCAATAATTTTATGGATTTAGCCCTAATTTCGAGCCATTGTTATTTTTAATGATTATACTAACCCCGTTTACATTTTTCGTGTTCATTCTAATATATAATCAGGAATTTAAATTTGTGATCAGGTCGAGTCGTGAATTTAAATTCATCATCTTAACAAATGGATAAAAGTTCTATGTAAGTTATAATATTATATGTATACTAAGTGCTTGATTAAATGCCTGAATGATGAGAAAAGGTTCTAACTAAAGATCACTTATCATTTACAGCTTTATGTGATTTCGACTTTAAGCCATGGTTGGAAATGGCTATTGGAAATGAAGGTATTCTCAAAACTGATCCACTTCTTTTTTTTCTTAACTCTTACAGCTATTATATGTCAGTGTAATGCCATTTCTTGACAAATTTCACATAAATTTAGATACTATGATTTGGCTGATGTTCCGCATATGTAGTTACTAAAAAGAAGCCATTGTAATGAGATTAAAAGAAAATTCCAATCCTGATGCTAATAAGTATATTAGAGTATATTACGTCATGTTTATCATAATGCTAAACATTGAAGTTGAGAAAATTGATGTACTTCTGTTTAAATTCCATTTACTCAATTATAAAACACTAATTAACTAATTTAATAGTAATTGATTAATCGTTTGTTGGATAATTTCTTTTGTAGATTTGATTTGAGCATAATAGTCGTGGAGGAAGCCCATGGTAGGTGTTTGGGATTTTTATTCTTACTAAAACTAGAACAAACACTCACTAAGTTCAGTTGGCATTTCATGGAACAAGAAAGCATGCCTGGAGATTTGTTTTGTCTTCAAACTGATTTTGAAAATTGAGAAACATGTAATTCACAACATAAGTTCAGTTGCCGCAGTTTAAATTTAACAGGTTGGTGCTTGCTTATATTTTCAAGCAAGCAATTTTCTCAGATTAATAACAATGAAGAGGCAAGTAATTTAAAGAACATAAGGAATTCATTATATTGTAGAAGCTTGTGATATGTAATACATTTAGTTACTATGTTGTCATCCATAAAACTGTTTACTTTTACCGTAGTTGTTTTTATAAGGGTTGTTTGGGATTGCTAATTGAAATTACTATGGGTGGTTTGATTTCATATTTTAAAACTGCTTATCATAAAGGGTTGTTTGGGATTGCTTATTGATAAACTCAAATAAGTACATTTTATTACCATCATTTATCCTATTTATTTGACTTGTTTTATTATATTATCTGTGAGAATTGATATGTTAATGTTTACTTTTGTAATTCTCAGGTAAAAACAAGTATTATGTGAAACTTGGCAATTTTGGACTAATTATGGAGCAAAACAAGCAAGAAGTTAAGAGTCTACTGAAATGTACAAGATCAAGATCATTCTGCTCCAGATATGCCACATCCTACTTCTTACATACGGCGCATCACTATCAAGATTTCACAAGTTATAATCCAAGACGGCAAAGGACATGCGCCGCATAGAGAAATGAAGTTACGCCGCATCTTCTGGCGGTGTACGAATATTCCTGAATATATTAATCTTGGACCCCACGCGAAGTTAAGTCAATGCGCCGCATCTACTTATCCTATGCGCCGCATCTAGCCCTCAGACAGAAACTATAAATACCCCAAGGCCAGACGAATTTCGAGATTTTAGGTTCATGCAATACAACAAGACCGAAGAAACCCTAGGCCGAATTTAGACAAAGTAGCAGCACAAGACACACCCTAAACGAAGATACAAGAGCTGTAAGAAGGTCCTGCATGTATTCAATTCATTAAGTAGTTTTGTTTTATTGTATTAGTACACTTTAATTTACCAGGATTGATGGACTTGTGTCATTGATTTAATCATGCACTTCAACTCCCCTTAAAATTGCTTTCCCATTAATTAAAGTTTATATGTTGATGTCTTTGGTGACTTTTATTAGTGCATTGATAACCTCTGTGTCTAGTTGAGCATTGATCGGGTCGCCATGCGTCTGTCCTCACCTATTTATTTTATCGCCTATGCATTCTATCGTCTGTAGAAAAGTAGGAAGAAAGAATAAGTAGGATAGACATAAGTAATCATTAAGGGTTTACTCGCCGATAAGATTAGAGCCAACGAGAAAGGGTTAATTACATACACTTCATATTAAAAGCAATAAAACAAGTGACAAGCTACTTAACTATCAGGACAGGTCTTCTAATTGTCTCAAGTATCTATCTGTGTACGTGTGTGCTAATCGCTGATTCGTGCCTATTAGTTTAGTTTATATTTAATCATAACCAAACCGTGCTAGTCTCTCAGGCTGAAACCCCCTTGCGTTAGATTAGGTTGTATAGCTAACTTAAGATATTAAAATACTGATTAGAATAACTAGATAATACGTTCCACTCTTAGTGATCGACACTCTACTTACCATTATATTCATACTGACCGGGTACACTGCTCGTTAAAGTGTGTGTTTTATTGATAAGTCGGCTAAATATAAATTTAAAACTTGAATACTGCTAAAACCACAACGACACACCGTGGATATAAATTAGAGCATAACAAGCACACGCATCAAGTTTTTGGCGCCGTTGCCGGGGAGTGAATTGTTATTATCTGTTAATTTGATTAGTATTTAATTAGGTTTTTCTTTTTAAATTTTATTCTAACCGCTAACCCCGTTGTATATTAGTTAAATTGCATTCATTGTATTATTTGCATATTTTCTGTTTTTGTGTGTTTTTATTTTTGTTTCTTTTTGTTTGTTTTATTTTTGTTTTTCTTTTTCTATTTTCTGTATTCTGCTATCGTTGTACTGAGCTAATTCAAACGATACGGCGCATCTATTTTCATAGATACGGCGTATTGCGTTTAATTTTTATAAAATACAACGCGTTTGATAAATTCGAGTACGGCGCATCTTTCCCCAAGATACGGCGTATTCTGTTTTTAATAAGAAATTTTTCTAAACGATAACGCCATACGGCGCATCTGTTTTAACTGATACGGCGTATTTATTATTTAAATTAAAAACAAGTTTTCGAATTATTAAACAGATGCGACGCATCGATCTCTATCGATACGGTGCATCTTCTGAATAAAAAATCTTGTATTTTGAAACGTAATGAAAATACGGCGCATTAACTTTTGTTAATACGACGCATTTAATTTTAATAAGTATAATAGATTTTTGATAAATTAAACCGATACGGCGCATTCTAAAATTCTAAGCGGCGTATCTATTTTCTGAATAAAAGTCTAATTAAATTTTAACGATTATAAGATACGGCGTATCCAACTTTTTGGATACGGCGCATCGACTGCAGATATCAGTAACTTTTATTTTTCGTATTCCGTTTTTGGTTGTTAATTTTCTGATATATTACTTTCTTGAACATACCCTACTGATGCCTTTGTGATAGTTTCAGGAAGTGCATGACTAGGAGTTCTACTAGGGACTTGATTCAACCTTTCGAAGATCCTGAATGAGCCTTTCATTCGCTTAAAAGGCTTTTCAACACAAAAAGCTTTGAAATTTCAAGTTCATTCGAGATTGATTATTTTTCTGAAGAAAAAGAGGAAGAAGAAACAGAAACAATGGCGGAAAACACAACTATGGAGGAATACATGAACAAAACCCGTGCTGATTACACTTCAGGAGTTGTTAGACCAAAGTTTGATGAAAAGTCAAAATTTGAATTGAAGGGTCAGTTTCTCAAGGAGCTAAGAGAAAATGCTTTCAGTGGATCGGAACATGAAGATGCTAATGAACATGTTGAAAAGGTCCTCGAGATTGCAGATTTGTTTACTACAGAAGGAGTCTCTGACGATCAACTCATGCTAAGAATCTTTCCAATTTCACTTAAAGGAGCTGCTAATAAGTGGCTAAGGAATGAACCTGCTAGTTCAATCACAACATGGGAAGATTTGAAGAGCAAATTCCTGAAAAGATATTGTCCACCTGCTAAAACTGCTAAAAAGATGGAGGCTATCAACAGTTTCAAGCAAGAGCCAGATGAAACTCTTTATCAAGCTTGGGAACGATTTAAAGACCTATTGATGAAATGCCCCCAACATTATCTAAGTGAAATGCAGGAGATAATATTATTTTATCAAGGATTGGACGTGCCTACTAGACAAATTTTGGATGCTAAGGGAGCTGTGCCTCAAATGAGTGCAGCCAATGCTAGGAAAGCTATCCAAGAAGCTGCTGATCATTCTCAAAAATGGCACGATGGAACCTCTACTAGATCTAAGAGCAGCACTAATTTTGACGGGTTTGCTGCAATTCAAGCTCAATTGGATAAAATTAGTAGAGAGATGAAGAAGCGTGATGAGAAAGTGTATGCTGCCCAAGTTGGATGTGAAAAATGCGAAGGACCTCACTACACTAAAGATTTCCCTAATAAGAATGAAAGTGAGACGTTTGAAGAAGCATACTACACAAAATTTGGACAACCATTCCGACCTTCAGGAAGATTTAGGGAAGCTACTCCGGGATACTATCAAAAGAACAACTTTAATCCCACCTATCAAGAAAGGAGGCAGACTTTGGATGACACTTTAAAGCAAATTATGGCCGATGCTGCTAAAATACATGAAGAGAATACTGCTATGATCAAAGAAATCCGAGCTTCGACAGATACTATTACAAGAAATCAAGGAGCTTCGATCAAAGCATTGGAACAACAAATTGGACAAATGAGCAAAGTTCTTCAAGAAAGGGGATACGGAAGTTTACCGAGCTCAACTGAAACCAACCCAAGAGATCATGTCAAGGCCATAAGCACCACTGAGGAAGTCACACCTAACATACCTAGAAGATCGATGAATGGTAATGATGCTGCAAAGCCCCAATTTTTCTTTAATTCTTCAATCAGTTTAAGGAGGCTACTCAAAGAGAAGACGAAGATTGAAGAAGAGATCAAGGCTACAATGAAAGAAGAGAGCTCTGCAACCGACTTACATGCCTTGCCTCATAAAGAAAAGGACCCAGGAAGTTTTACTTTACCTTGTTCAATTAATGATATATTTTTCAATAATGTGTTAGCTGACTTAGGAGCTAGCGTTAGTGTAATGCCCCTTAAGACATTCACTACCCTAGGACTAGGAAAATTAGCACCAACTAAGTTGCTTATTGAATTGGCTGATAAAACGGTAAAACAACCTGAAGGGATTGCTAATAATGTGCTAGTTAAGATTGAGAAGTTTGCTTTCCCTGTAGACTTTGTTATATTAGATATGCCCGAGGATGTTAAGATTCCTTTAATCCTTGGAAGACCTTTCTTGTCTTCCGCCCATGCTAAGATTGATGTGTTTAAAAGAAAAATCTCATTAAGGGTAGGGAATAATAAACTAGTCTATAAGTGCCAAGATCCTGTTAAAAGCATAATTAGAGGCGTCTATGTGCTAGGATTAAGAGAACGTATGGACCTCGATCTAGAAGCTTGGCTTATGGGAGAAACATTGATTCAAAACAACTCAACTAATCCTAATCATGAGAACTTCGAGGAATTTATTGACCTTAATGTACCTACCGAACTTAGACGCGATATTGTTAATGATTCTGATGATGAGTGGTATGATTGCGTAGTAATTAACAAACGTAGAAGGATAGTTGAGAATACAAATTTGAAAAATGATGTGTTTATTGAACTACCACCCCACCTTGCATATTTATGCCTATATAATAATAAGGATTTCCCGTCTATCATTTTGTCATCTCTGCCCGGAAGGGACAGAACTTTGTTTATACAGATACTAAAGAGGAATGGCGTGGAAATTAAGGACGAGCAAGGAGTGTTCAATATTACTGGACTGGCGATGAGGGAGCGCGATGCTTCCGACTCTTTCAGTGATCGAGAATAAGGAGCTGAACGTGAGTCTAACTTGAAGACTCTGGAATAAAGACAAGTGCTGACCGGGAGACAACCCGAAAATTTTTTTACTATTCTGTTCTGTGTCGAGTCAGTCAGGCCCGCAGAAGATACGGCGCATCTCAATCCTTAGATGCGACGCATCTCCTGCACTGGTCATATCTTACTTTATTTTCTGCATTATTATTTTTAACTTTAAAACTTTCTGTCAGTTTATTTTAATGCGGCGCATCCCTGGTTAAGGATGCGACGCATCTTTTATTCTGATTCGTACTTATTCCAGGCTCGATACGGCGTATCTTCTTCCATAAGATACGGCGTATCGACTGACCTGATGATTTTCAATTTAATTTTTACATTTTATTTTTACTAACTACTAATGTATTATGCAAGTTTGAACCTTTCTTAACTCAGGTGTGTTTAAGTCTTGATGGTATTATAGATTCCTGCATTTTCTGTGGATACATCAAATATGAAGCTTAAACGTTCTCATCCACAAGAAAGATGATTTTTGCTCTTATACAAATAATGGAGGATCATACCGAGCAAATCTCAGGGGAGTTTTTCTGTTCTAATTCTTTTATTTTCCAGTGTTTCACCTTTGATACAAACAACGAGGACGTTGTTTAACTTAAGTGGGGGGATTGGAGAATTAGAACACTTACTTGTCCTAAACTTTTTCAAAATATGCTTAAAATGCGATTAATATATCAAAATTAAAATTTTTTAGCATGTTTTTGTTTAAAGTCTAAATTACATTGTTGCACACATAACATTATTTTCAAAAATTGTGAACTTTTCAAAATTCACAAATCTATGAGTGTGCCGGTGACTTGTAAACTTTAGAACTTGGCTTGTATACTATTCGAGACCACCATAATAAGTATTATCTACATAATTGGAATGACTTGTCTAAATTGGTAAATTTCTAGGATTACACCCAAATAGCCTTTATATGTTATGTGATATTAACTAACTAAACTGGTTAGTTAACCCCCGTATAAACCTTTTGTTACTCTCATTTTTAGAGTAAGATACCCCTAGAAAAACACTCAGAGCTATTCCTTTCGTTTCTTACACCTTTGTTATAATGTTTCGTTACACCCTTACACCTTAGCCTACCCTGTAGATTAAAATCCGTGGTTGGTTAATTGCTTTAGGCAAAGTGTGTTTCCTTACATTACTTGTGTTCGCGTGCGTAATTCATTATCTATGGTTAGGTCGGGAAATTGCACAATGCAATTGGAGTGAAAGTAAATATTGTATATCTTTGAGTTTATTTTTCGTGTGTTTACTACTTTCACTATTACCATTATTTCTGAAGTCATGAAAAGTATGGAAAAATTATCCAGAGTTATCGTCATAGTGATGTGGTGAAATTTTACATATCTATGTTTATGTTTCAAGTTCAAAAAAAAAAAAAAAAAAAAAAAAAAAAAAAAAAAAAAAAAAATCGAAAAAATGGAAAAGAAAAAGAAAAAGGAAAAGTTGGATGTTTGTTTAAACAACTTATGTAAAGTTTTGTATTAAGTGGTCGATATCACCACTATTTGTTGTATATTATATCTATGGATTGAATGGGAGTTGGCCGTTATGGGAACGCCAACTAAGGTTATTCTTTGATTGAGATCTTGTTGAGTATAATTCGTGTCTACCTAAAGCGTGTGTTTCAAGTGTTAAAGCGTGAGTTATTCAATGATATGAGTCTTATTCATGGGATGGTTGGGATAGCAATTTACCACACTTAGGATTTTAATTTATCTGTTTTGTTTATTTTTCATTTTACACCAATTTGTATCCCAAATATTATCCATACCCTATATTATTCTTTATCCAAACCTTTGATTTATTGAGATTAGGGATTTGAGCAATCTTAAGTATCGTAGTCGTGGATTCGGCTATGTATTTATGATTTTGTCGCCCTTTTTGATATAATATTATTGGTAAAAATTACTTGGTCCTATCTTTAGCCTATTCGAGTTAAGGATTTGAGCAATTGCAAGTATCGTGTTCGTGGATTCGATCATGTATTTGTGATTTTGTCGCCTTTTCTGGAATTTGAGATCGATAGAGATTAAGAAGAATGATTAACCCTTAACCTACAAACCCTTTTTACCGCTTTAGACTTGTTATTCCTTGGCTTTAGTGGAGGAGATGCGTATACTTGCCAAGCTTATGATAGAATATTCATCACGACTGGACAGTTAAACGATTAGATTTGCTTTTATCAAAATATTTTATTTTATTTCTAATTCGTTAAGTGTTTGGTTGTGTGATTATGACAAAACGAATACATGCTTAAATATAAAAATAAATCCTAATATCTTTTAGGATACATTTTCATAAGAATTATTCTAAGGTTTACTTGGGGACAAGTAAAGTTCAAGTGGTGGGATATTTGATGAACTCAAATAAGTACATTTTATTACCATCATTTATCCTATCTATTTGACTTGTTTTATTATATTATCTGTGAGAATTGATACGTTAATATTTACTTTTGTAATTCTCAGGTAAAAACAAGTATTATGTGAAATTTGGCAATTTTGGACTAATTATGGAGCAAAACAAGCAAGAAGTTAAGAGTCTACTGAAATGTACAAGATCAAGATCATTCTGCTCCAGATACGCCGCATCCTACTTCTTACATACGGCGCATCACTATCAAGATTTCACAAGTTATAATCCAAGACGGCAAAGGACATGCGCCGCATAGAGAAATGAAGTTACGCCGCATCTTCTGGCGGTGTACGAATATTCCTGAATATATTAATCTTGGACCCCACGCGAAGTTAAGTCAATGCGCCGGATCTACTTATCCTATGCGCCGCATCTAGCCCTCAGACAGAAACTAGAAATACCCCAATGCCAGACGAATTTCGAGATTTTAGGTTCGTGCAATACAACAAGACCGAAGAAACCCTAGGCCGAATTCAGACGAAGTAGCAGCACAAGACACACCCTAAACGAAGATACAAGAGCTGTAAGAAGGTCCTGCATGTATTCAATTCATTAAGTAGTTTTGTTTTATTGTATTAGTACACTTTAATTTATCAGGATTGATGGGCTTGTGTCATTGATTTAATCATGCACTTCAACTCCCCTTAAAATTGCTTTCCCATTAATTAAAGTTTATATGTTGATGTCTTTGGTGACTTTTATTAGTGCATTGATAACCTCTGTGTCTAGCTGAGCATTGATCGGGTCGCCATGCCTCTGTCCTCGCCTATTTATTTTATCGCCTATGCATTCTATCGTCTGTAGAAAAGTAGGAAGAAAGAATAAGTAGGATAGACATAAGTAATCATTAAGGGTTTACTCGCCGATAAGATTAGAGCCAACGAGAAAGGGTTAATTACATACACTTCATATAAAACTAGCAATAAAACAAGTGACAAACTACTTAACTATCAGGACAGGTCTTCTTATTGTCTCAAGTATCTATCTGTGTACGTGTGTGCTAATCGCTGATTCGTGCCTATTAGTTTAGTTTATATTTAATCATAACCAAACCGTGCCAGTCTCTCAGGCTGAAACCCCCTTGCGTTAGATTAGGTTGTATAGCTAACTTAAGATATTAAAATACTGATTAGAATAACTAGATAATACGTTCCACTCTTAGTGATCGACACTCTACTTACCATTATATTCATACTGACCGGGTACACTGCTCGTTAAAGTGTGTGTTTTATTGATAAGTCGGCTAAATATAAATTTAAAACTTGAATACTGCTAAAACCACAACGACACACCGTGGATATAAATTAGAGCATAACAAGCACACGCATCACTTATCTAAAATGCATACAATATATTTTATAGGTTGTTTGACATTGCTTATTGGACGTCATAATACGCATTGTTTGTCATGACTACTTGATCTACTTGATCTCTTTTACATTAACTTTGACTGAGCATGGGTGTATACATGACTGCATATGAGGCATTGAGGTTGTTTGTCATGATAGTTATATCTTATCTCATTTGTTTAATTGATGTTGGTTAAATTCTTATGCTTTCATGGTCATATTATTAGCCAAACATCACAACCAGTAGCAAACTTGCAGTTGGATTTAATTCAAGTGTTTAATGTTTTTTTTAAGGTCTTATGCTTTCATGGTTAAATTCTTTAATGTTTTTTTAATGATTTAATTGGAAAAACTTGCAGTTGGATTTAATTCAAGTGTTTAATGTCGATAACTGTTGATTTGCGAGTTATGTTCTTAAGACTTAACATGGTTCATAAATCAGGTTAGTTTTTGCGATATTATTTGAATTACTTTTAGTTACTTAGTTACTTAACATGGTACTGCAAGATTGTAAACCGATGTTTTTTTGGGTGCTAATATAGATGTTAATTAGTAGGAGTGATTCTCATGACCAGAATTTGTGCCTGAATGGCCATAAAATTGGAATTTAAATGAAAGCTTGGTTAAAGGATTTTTTGTGACCAACTGATTTAGTTCTTCAAAAATAAGTATTTGAGAGTGTTTGGATGGATATATCCAAGTTTAAGCTTAGTAGCTTATTTTGGACCGAAATAAACACTTTTTTTTTTGGATACTTTAGGTTTATTTCCATAAATAGGCTGCATAAAATTGTAGTTTTATCTTTTGTTTCAAAGTTGTTATGAAATAGATATTTAAACGTTTCATTTTATTGTATTACTTATGTTTTACCAGTATCAAGTATCAACCATTAACTATATATGGTCTGATAAGCACATTTTAATCAGGGTACTTACAAACACCCCTTAAACTATCCTCCAAACTTTCATGTTTTGGAAAGAATCTAAATCATTGGTATTTTGTTTAATACTCCGTAGTGTGTTTGGGAATAATTTTTTATTGATATGTCTATTATCTACATTAACATTGCGTTTCAGAACAGATATACCTCAATGTTATCTTTCAACTTGATGGACATTAAGAGTACTGTAACTAAACTTTTTCTTTAGGTGCTGAGATGGATAGTCCTACTAAATAATAGGTCCATTGAACGATGATAATAACACTATTATACCACTCATATGACTTCAGTGTTTTGTGTTATAGTTTTTTTTTTTGTTATTTTTTATTGATGTTCTTTATTTGCATTATTCCTTCTTCTTACAGGTGTATATTAGCAATCTTGACCCTGTTATTACAGATGGAATTAAGGCATCTTTTCTTGCACTCTGGGACATAGTGTACTATAAGATCCATGTAGCCAAGGGATGTTGGTTTGTGCAGTTTAGAGCTAGGTTAGTCTTTAATGTTGAAAAGATGTTTGCTTTTTGTCTACCCTTTTTATCTTGAAAATAAAATCTCCACATGAGCTAAGAAAAGTCAAATTATGGTTTAAATTTTTCTTTAACGGGTCAAAGGAGAATAACTGGATATAGTTTGCATAAAAGGAAATGGGTCAAACGGGTTGAAAGTCACCAAAGTTGTAATTTTGTTGCACATAACCTACAAAAGGATTATATTCAATAGTTAAGCTATCATTGAATTAACTTATTTTTGGTAAAAATAGTTGACACACTAATTACCGAGGCAAAGTCGATATTTATGAACAAAATGGCCAGACATGTCTTTCTGGGTCAACCCAGCCTAATCGGTACCAAAAAAAAAAAAAAAAAAAAAAAAAAAAAAAAGTTTGCATCTTCAAGTTTGCTAAGATTGATTACTCTTTATTTTCAGTAAGTGTCTTTTTGTGAGATGGTGGAAGTGCCTCTTTTTTATATTGGTGGTTGTTTATTTTGCATTCAAGTGAATAGAGATATTGAATAAGATGATATGTGTTTCAACCATACATTGATAATTGTGTGCTTTGCAGGACATCTGCCAAAGAAGCGATGCAAAGGATGCATGGAAGCCTAATATGTCACAAACTGCTAAGTATGTGGCCATTTTGATTACGATGATTTTCTAATTAAGGATCCTATTATATGCCTATAGTTCCCTGCTATGCCAAAGTATTAGAAGGCTTCATACTCTCCAACCAAATGAACCTTATTCATACACATTGGCTCGTGTGGATTGTTGTTGTTAGTGTTTTTATGATTTTCGGACAATTTATTGGACCATCTTTTGATGCAGCTATGCTATTCAAATATTATGTTCATTATGTGCTTGATCGATTGTTGTAATCTTAAATACCTGTTACGAGTACAAATTTAAATCAATCATTGCATGCATTTCAGAAATATATGTAGGTATGTAAGCATGATCGATTGTAAACTGTAATAATACTTATATTTTGCGTTTTGTACTCTATATTAGCATAAAAAGAAATTGTCGTTATCTACCTGAACGTTTCATCTCATCAATTAAGTTCATGGAACTACGGGCTTTGAATCCATAAATTTATATGCACATGCAAACAACAATCCATCTCTATTCTTTGGATTAGATCCCCTCATTTTATCTTAAAGTGTATGTACTTTTTTCTTACGGTTATTAAAAACATGACCTCATTTTTTTTAATGTTATATTATTTAACGTTATTGTATCAAGCATTTTACTACTCCTTTTATCTTTTAAAGAATTTTTGGAGCGAGCCGCCCATCGGGCGGGCCTTGAGGCTAGTACGCAAATAAAAATGTATTGTCACTTCCTTATTTTTTAACAATCATCTCACATAACAACATAGTGTTACACATTTGTCTGATAACTACTTTAACCCTCAATCAAAGGATTAAAGCGACTTGAACCCTTAATCATGACCTATTATCACACCTTGCTATTATATTTTATCATGATAAAGTGGCATCGCATTTTTTATTAGAGAAAGAGATTAGTATTCGTTTAAATATTCGAATGGATCTTTTCATATGATAATGCTATTATATTTTATCATGATAAAGTGGCATCGCATTTTTTATTAGAGAAAGAGATTATTATTCGTTTAAATATTCAAATGGATCTTTTCATATGATAAAGCTGGTTCACTACCACTGGATATGCAATAACGACCTCGTGAACTAAGACATCATATCTTTAACTTGCGAGTTATTTGGCGTGGTATACACTTAGCTACCAAAGGTTGAGCCTTTGGCATGGTCATCCCATAACCTTCGGTCATATCAACCATCTCTTCACTAACCCGTTCCCAATCAAAGCACTGTAAAAGCAATCCTACGGCCAACCCAATCACACGTGTCGCTAATCCTTCCCCCGGACAACTCCTCCTTCCGGACCCAAATGGCATTAACTTATACCCATCTCTTGTTCCTTCAAGCCTTTCGAATCTTTCTGGGTAGAACCTTTCAGGTTCACTCCACACGTTGGGGTCACGCTGTATGGCCCATTGATTCACCAATAGCATGGTCCCACCTGGGACATGATAGCCTCCGACAACACAATCCTCTGATGACGCGTGTGGTACTAGTAGTGGGACAGGATGGTACATTCTCAAAGTCTCGTTTATTATGCTACGAACGTATGGTAAGTTGGCCACGTCTGATTCATCAACAAAGCGGTCTTTGCCCACATTAGTGTCGATTTCTTTTTGTGCCTTCTTTATAACATGTGGATGGTTGAGCAATAGTGAAAAAGCCCATTCCATAGTTGTACTAGAAGTATCAACACCAGCTGTTAACAGATTCTAATTTACAACATGCAAGAGTTAGTTAGTACAAAAACATTTAGTCAATTAAACAAATCTTTATGTAGTTGTTGAAACATTAGAGTACAAATATATCTTACTAGTACAAACCAAAGGCCTCTTGGCCCAGCGGTATGTCAGTGATCCATCAACCTAGAGGTTGTGGGTTCAAGTCTCATTGGAGACATGTGAGATAGAATTTGTGTGATAGGTGGTGTGGGTTGTAAAATTTGTCGTTCTAAAATAAATAAATAAATAAAATCTTACTAGTACAAAACTTTTAATCATCTCATCGGTGTAGTAATCTGGATCCGTCTCTTGTAACTGCAACAACACATGAATCACGTTTTGCTTCTTATTTTCAACTTTTCTAAGTTCATCGATTAACTTTTGAAAGAAGTCATTTCTTGTTTTCTGCAACGAAATTAACTTCTTCTCTAGCCCTTTAACTCCTAACCATCGTAAAAAAGGTAACGAATCACCTAAATTCGAAGCTTTGCTGACTGCAAAAGTGTCCCTTGCTATCTGCTGAAACACTTTCCCTTCCTCCTCCAAATCACGATCGCCATTAAAATACCTCTTGCCGGAGACAATCCTCATTATCACATTAACTATCAAATCATTAAATACTGAATGCAAGTTCACTGGCTCAGAACACTCAGATACCAATTTTTTTATCAGTAGTCTTACTTCATCAATACGTATGTTATAAAACTGTTGCATACGCTGAGGAGAAAATATCTCAATGGCAGATATACGACGCAGGTTGCGCCAATGGTCCCCATATGGTGCCAAACCAAGGCTAGTGAAGTTGTAACCAAGAATCTTGCCAGCAAGTAATCGAGGGCGGTTAGCAAAGATGATGTCGTTCTTAGTGAAGCATTCTTCGGCTAGGGAAGGAGAAGAGAGCACTAGGACGTTGCGTGACCCAAAGCGCAATAGTAGTATTGGACCATGTTTGGCTGTGAGTTTAGCAAGGGTTCTATGGAGGGGTTGCTTCAAGAGGTAAAGGTGGCCGATTATCGGGATGGTTGGGAAGACAGTTGGAGGAAGCTTGGAGAATTTGTGGCGGTATATAGTGGCGATTAGAAACGAGACTAAGAGGAGAGAGATGAGTGTGATGAAGATATGATCCATAGCTAGATAATGAACAATGGTAGATCAAGGAATGGTAAATTCTACTAATGTTTTGGAGAAACTTGAACTATATAAATATGTGCATTGAATTAGTCTTTTATTAATTTTTTTTTTCTTTTTTCTTTTCTATAAAAGTTAAGTTAGTGGTATTTTTCTGACTTTCCTAACAAATACCTAATTACGGAGTAATTAATTTTTTTTTGCTATTAGTAGAGTTGTTTTGATTGTTTCTGAAAATACGATGTTTTCGATTTCTATTAAGTTTTGCGTATGCAATAATGAATAACCAGAACCTATACGATCCTGGTACTATCACTCTCTAATTACTCTTCTCAATAGTAGTAAATGATTTTGATTTTTGTATCATGTCCATTAACATGGAAATCAGTTGAAGCGGGTTGAAAATTAAAGATACAAATTCCACATAGTGAAAAATTACAATTGTATTTTTTCAGTAATAATTTATACCTACTTATTCTTTAGTTATACACATAATGTCATGCTTTATGTAATGGTATCTTTACATATTTTTTCCACCTACTCGTCTATTGAAATACGCAAATAAAAATGTATTGTCACTTCCTTATTTTTTAACAATCATCTCACATAACAACATAGTGTTACACATTTGTCTGATAACTACTTTAACCCTCAATCAAAGGATTAAAGCGACTTGAACCCTTAATCATGACCTATTATCACACCTTGCTATTATATTTTATCATAAGATAAAGTGGCATCACATTTTTTATTAGAGAAAGAGATTAGTATTCGTTTAAATATTCAAATGGATCTTTTCATATCTAACTATCTATCTCTATTATATAGTAAAAAACAGAACAAAAGGAAAAATATTTTTTTTAAAACAAGACTAGGAAATCAATAAAACCATAGCCTTAAAATAAACGGAGAGGTTTCTCTTGTTCAAGTTATACAGAGAGGGTGAGCATTTTTTTTTACATAGATGTATGTGGCCTCACCGAGTTAATCTCGAGACCGATTTTGACCGTTCCCTAACCACACCCAAGTATACACACCTAGCGAGGTTTAAATCATTGCCTTTGTGAGCAAACCAAGACCTTACCACTAGGTCATTTGGTGGTGGTTCATAGCGTTAATATAGGATGCGTCAAATAACTCTAATTAAGAAATTAAAACTTTCAGTATAATAAATCGAATATGTATACTAGTTGTTAGACTTCGAGGTTTCAACATTATTAATTTAGAAATATTTTTAATTTCTATATATACTTGTGGCTGTGTTTGGTAAAAGTAGCAGTAGTTGTGAGCAGTAGTCGTGAGCAGTAGTTTTTTTTAAATAAAAACGTTTGGTAACATTGCTGTAGCTGTATTTATATATATGTAAAATGACGTAAAAGGACATATGCATATTTCAATAGAAAATTGTCTAAATAAATAATAAAGTTACATTTGCATGCTGGACATTTCATAATACCGTTATACACTAGTAATGTACTACCGACGACGTGCATTCCATATTGAATCAATTTTGTCACACACCGCCTCACAAAACACCTTGCCATCACCATACCACAATAAACATCACCTTCAATATGATGTTAGTGTCCGATAATAGGAGCATGTTGGTTTTAACCGGGTGAAAAAGCGTATATGTTTTGTTTTAAAGTAGTTTGTGTGGACTTGAAATAAAATAGTTATCAATTTTAAAGTAGTGTGAAGAACTAGTACTACTGTTAATTTTCTTAATTAGATGCGATGTTTTTAAAGAAACTTATATGGATATATTAGGGATGGGGTATTTTAGTCATTGTATATATCCACAGCTCTTGTAAATATCCACAGCATCAAAAGGAAGCATTGGGAAAAAAACTTTCCTAAAAAATTGCTACAACTCATTGTTCTCTTACCAAACGAACATAAAAAATAAAAAAGCTCATTCTCACCGCTCATTGCCCAAAAAAGCTCCGCGCTAGACTTCGAGGTTTCAACATTATTAATTTAGAAATATTTTTAATTTGTATATACACTTGTATAGTATTTAATACTTTTGGTTTATTACTTTCATATTGCAACTAAAAATATAAGAAAAGAGTTATTTTAAATACCAAACTTAACTTACATATCAAGGGACTCATCCCTACATACATTTAAATGAAATCAATATTTGAGATTAAAAACATTTAAATATTTCACATATTTTTTATAATTTAAATATCTCTTAAACGTTAATCGTTAAGGAAAATAATTACACCATCGCGACGAGATTTAATTATCTTTCTATAGACGGGCACTTTGATATACTTTCGACAATTTTTTTTTTCTTCCTTTTTTCACTTTTTTCTCGTTTTTTTTGTTTTTTTAATTATTTAAATTTGCATGAAAAATTACATGTGATATTAGTGTTAAATCACATATAATTTTTTCATGCAAATTTCAGTAACGAAAAAAACGTAAAAAAAAAAAAACGTGAAAAACATGAAAAAAAATAATTTTGTCGAAAGTATTTCGAAGTGCCTATCTATAGAAAGATAATTAA
This sequence comes from Artemisia tridentata subsp. tridentata, assembly GCA_021014915.2. Lineage (NCBI taxonomy): Eukaryota > Viridiplantae > Streptophyta > Magnoliopsida > Asterales > Asteraceae > Artemisia > Artemisia tridentata. The sequence continues at coordinate 467,788,889 of CP139508.1, forward strand.
ATGCTCGTCGTAACAGCATATTTTTTTTTCGCTTAACGATTAACGGTTTGAAAGATATTAACATTTGAAAAAAAATGATGAAAGTAGTTTTTTTTTTTTTTTTTTTTTTTTTTTAATTATTAGGATTAATCTTATCCATTAAATCAAATAAAGATGAAGGGTGGAGATTAATCCCTTGATATGTAAAAAAAATTTGATCCTCAAATGATCTTAAATCAAAATATAAAGGTTAATTTAATTGTATAACAATATTATAAAGATTGTTTCATCTTAAAATTGAAAACATTTATCTCGTATATTTATGCATATCTTAATAACCAGTGTTCAGCTTGATATATTTTGTGCCCCGTATGTATACGAAGCTTTTACAATTACGGTTAGTTTAATAAGAATAAGAAATAAGAATAATATGAATAATAATAATTATTATAATAAAAGTTTAACAACAACAATAAGAAAAAAATGTTGCTTTTAAAAACAAGAGTAAATTACATAAATGGTCCATGTGGTTTGTCAAAAAATTCACCTATCGTCCTTAAAATTTAAAAATTGCATACATCGTCCTTATCACCTCCAAAGAATAACACTCGTGGTCCTTTCTTGAGGTGATAGGGACGATATATGCAACTTAAAAAAATTTCACCTATCGTCCCTAAAAGAACAACGAGTGTTATTCTTTGGAGGTGATAGGGACGATATATGCAACTTTTAAGTTTGAGGGACAATAAGTGAAATTTTTGACAAACCACAGGGACCATTTATGTAATTTACTCTAAAAACAAATATAAAGTCTAGAGGATGTTACTTAAACTTACTACATATTATGCAAATTAAAATTTTATGCTTAATCCTCTTATGAAAAATAGGAATTTTACGTTTAAAACCATACAATTAAATTTAAGATTAACCACTAAACTTTTAAAGATGACACTCTCTGTTATCAACTTTTTTTTTTTTTTTTTTTAAAGATTCTTACACATGTGTTTTTATAGTGTTTTTTTCCTTGACAAATTTTAACAACTATTGGCCAAAATTCAATTCGATTTTGATAATAATTGACCAATAGAATGGCTTAATTAGTTGAGATCAGTATAGATCCTATATTTGTCATAAATCTAATAAAACAATTTTAGTCATTCATTTTTTATCAAAATTAATAAAAAATCTATTTTTCACTTTTTTTAAAACAAACTTATCTTGCAAACGGTAAATCTTCAAGCTACGAAAAATACACCATCACGACAATAATTAAATTATCTTTCTATAGATATGCACTTTTATATACATTCTACGATTTTTTTTCAAAATTTTCGACGAGAAAAATCACATGTGATTTGTAAAAATCACATGTGATTCATTTTAAAAATCACATGTGATTTATTTAGGCGGAAATTTTGAAAAAAACAAAATAGTCGAAAGTATATAAAAGTGCATATCTATAGAAAGATAATTTAATTTTCGTCGCGATAGTATAATTTTTTTTCGCGTAAAAATTAACGGTTTTCGAGATATTTAATTTTTAAAAAATGGGGTGAAAGGTTTTTTTTTTTTTTTTTTTTTTTTTTTTTTTTTTTTTATCAAAAAATGAATGAATATGATTGATTTATCAGATATATGGCAAATATAGTATCTATATTGATCTTTTCTCATGGCGTAATTTTGCCACGTAGTCAAAATATGGCACACCTATTGATTCAATTAGGATTTTAAAACCTTTTTTTTTAAATACCACGAAAGGATCATATTCATTTATAATATTAAAGATAACACTAGTTAAAGTGAGTTCGCTTTAAGGTTAGAAACAGTCGATGACCAAAGTGACCTGGGTCACTGGCTGCCACGTCAGCTTTCTCTCTCCGGCGACCAGACATGACCAAAGTGCCACAGTTGATGACCGAGTTTTTTATTTTATTATTATTATTATTTTTAATTCAATCATTTTTTTACACACAAACGCTTACAAACACAAACCAAAGTCAGTCGAAGAAACGACCGATTCTATTTTTTGTACTTGTTCAACCGATGTTTGCCCTTTGCTCCACACTCGACTCGACCGATGTGAATATCGGTTGATGGGCTTGACCGAAGTTTTAAGATCGACTGTGAGTAGCCTAATTAAACTGACGGTGACCAATTAAAATTTTCTTTTGTTTATTTTATTTGAATTTAGTACATATTACATGATTGATAAACAATGGTACAATTAAATTTATCTAGTTTGGATATGTCTGAAATTAAATTTGAACAACTTTGAAATGAGCATTGCTAAAGGCTCGTACAATATCCTTCTACTAATCATCCTACACACATAACAATATTATATATATATTTTCCACTAATCCTCTTTATGCATCCAAGCCATCTATTCTGACACTTGTTAGAATCCTATGAGTAGGAAAATAAGTAGAAACAATTTGTAGGAGGAAATAACATTTTTCGTTTCTTAGTATATGTCTAAGCTAACCTTTGATCTCCAAATTTAACACATTTCTACTTTGCCAAATTTGAAACATTTACTAAGTTGGTACAAATCTTACTTTATTAAAAAAAAATAAAAATAAAAATAATAAAATAAAATAAATTTTTTGGTTGTATACAATTTTTTACTTGTTTATTGGGTCAAGGCTGGTTGGCTAAACCCAAATAGCCTTATTAGGAACTAGACCAAACGTGATGACCTATCTATACAATAATGTTAGTTGAAAGTAACGTAACAATATGTAGGTAAAATAAAAAGACAAATATTCTTGATATGCGTAAAAAAATTAAAAACAAATAAAAAGTTCTTAATTTCTCCAAATACTTTTTTTTGTAAAGGGGAATTACTATAGTAAAATATACTAATCACAAAAATGTTAAGTAGAATAAAATGTGGCTGAAATACCACATTAACATCAAGCAAAAGCTTGAATAACCACTATATCGTTTGTGACATGCCACAAAACGAAAACACCTCTAGTTACATACACTAACCAACACACCAATCGGAAAATACCACTTATCGTTTGTTAACCTTTAAGATGTTTAGGTAGGGGTAAGGCTGTCTACGTCTCAACCTCACCCATATACCATAGAAGACGGTATTGGGACCCATAACCCGTGAAAGACGGTATTGGGAGTTACTTTACTTTTTTTTATATATATTTATCTACATTCTAATTGTCGTTTAAAACAACTCCTTTATTTGTTGTTTGGGCTATTGGGCTAACTTTGGCCTATTTTCTTGGTCTGGCCCCTTTTTTTCAATTTGTTAGTGCTACTATTTTATACATGTAATGTAATATAAGAGACATGAGTTTATTATATGTGAATGTACAATTATGATATAGAGTACCAAAAAAATGAGTTAATTCTTTGGTATTAATCAGATTTTGCGAGAAAAAAAAAAAGACTAGAGTAAAAAAAGATGCCCCGCCGCAACGCGCGGGTAGCTTCCCACTCGTTGTGCACAAAAGGAGTTCTTTGGCTCCTTTTATTAAAAAAAAAAAAAAAAAAAAGGTACTTAAGTTAATGACTCGTGTTGGGTTCATAAGAGCTGGTATTGCTCATGTTGCTAGAAAATTGGGCTGTAATAAGCAATTATCAAACGAACTTACTCTTTGAAAGTCAGCAAGAATAACCTGAAACCCAACCCATTCTGCGCAAATAACAAATAATCTATAAATTTACAGTAGGGGTGAGCATCGGGCCAAACCCGACCCAAACCGAGAAATCCCAAAACCGAAATTGGAGGAAAACCAAAACCGAATACTGAACCGAAATTACTCGGATCGGGACGGGTCGGTTTTGGTTGTGTTTTATCATTTTTCGTCCCGAACCAAGAAATCCCGAAACCGAATTCGGGGAAAATCTAAACCGAATCCCGAACCGAGTAAGGTCGGTTCGGTTTCGGTTCACTCAGTTTCGGTCGGTTTTGCTCACCTCTAATTTGTAGTATCAAAGTTCATAGTAAAATAATCTGAGTATCTCTTATTCTTATACTACATGACGTGCAAAAAAAGGATTTTATAACTCACTTTCTTAATCAATGTTTGATAGAGTACTAATCTAAATCAGGTTTCTAAAGTAAGAATTGCAATCAACAATTAGATATAGATAATCTGACAAATGTAACCATCTCATACTAACAAAACAGATCCTTTATCATACATTATGTTCCAAAAATCCAACCTTCAACCACAACGGGATACCTAACGAACAATATCAGTCATACTTCTAGTACTACTTAGTGTTAGGAGAGCTAACAAGCACATCATTGAGAATAAGCTGCTTTTGATAATAATCAGACCATAAGATACCCCAACTGAGCCAAAACACCAGCAATTCCTGACTAATGGTACACTTCTAACTTTTCATCATGTAATCAAGGCATCAAGTCAATTTTTATATTCACTGCATTTTTATGTCCAGTAACTATAATTCTTTGAAATCTTCAAAAAAGGAATCCGGTATCTCTGATGGAGATGACAATTCCGAGACACATTTGAACTGTTGCAAAGACATCATAAACTGTAATCAGATGATGACAGCAAAAACCACGTAGCTGATCATGAAAGTGTTTACTTTTACACATACCTTATGTTGCTTGTATTTTTATCTAATTGCCACCAACGCCGCTGCTCTTCTACTTAACTACAAGTAATCAAGGGGGAAGAATTCCTCAAGCTTCAGGCTGACCTATTAAGGAACACAATCAACAGGCCAAGCTTAGAGAAGAAAGGAGGAAGAAAACCTATGAGAGGTATATGTGGCACATGACGAAGACCAAGGGAGAAGGCACCATCACTGATATGACCATTCACCTGACCAAGCCTATAAGCGTAATGGTTCACAGGGGACCAAGGAAGTCTGAGGTAAAAAAGCCCTTCAAGTTCTCAGACTATGGGCTAAGGGAATGGGACATGATGATGCCCATCCTGAGGAAGAAGCAAGGCAGGATTGTTCCAAGTCTTCTAGCTACCCTGAACTCCAAATACGAGGAACTGGAAAAAGTAGCTAAGAGTTTGGGAATAGATCACGAGAAGGCACTTGCTTCTCAGGGACTGTCAATCCCTGAACCTACTCAGAAGATTGGGAAGAAAAGGAAAGCTGTGGAACAGGAGCCTGAACAGTTCATAGCCACCCTTCATTGCAACAGAATTCCTCCTCAAGGAGTGAAATTTGTTACCAACAAAGTCATCAAGACTCCTGAGTATGATATTTTCTTCGTTGATGAGTTTGACCAACCGGCCTTCCAAAGGGTCAGTGACATACATTTTGTGGAAACGACTACTCTTCTGGCACACAAGCTAATGGCGATTCAAGTAAAGAGCCCTGAAAATGAAGAGTTTGTCAAGCTGTTGGAAAATATGATGAATGAGCGACCTGACAAAGAAGTGTTAGTGTCGAAGAAAGCTAAGTTGGAACTCATGGGAATCTTGGAATCCTGAGTACAAGATCCCTGAGTATTATATTAGATGTTAGGACCTTGTAATGATATTAATAAAATGATGGCCCATGTTTTGTTATATCAGTGTCCTTAATAGCTTTCTAGTATATTCAGTATGAGAAGAAGCCCATTTGCTCACTCAAAACTGATCAAAACACTTAGGCATAATTTATATCCAAATAGGGGGAGATTGTTGGGTCCGTCAGTACCCAAGCGTCCTGAAAACAAGATTTGAATACAAATTAAGCCTAGTGTTAATCAACCATAAACACTCTCAAGTCACTGAGTAAACAGTCACTCAGTGAGTCATCTTCAGGATACTTAAGGTGAGTCTAAGAAGAAGGATTCACCACTCAGGAAGGCGGAACTCCCTGAGTAGGACTTAAGCCAAAGAAGAAGATGATGGGTTCAGTGAGTCATGAAAAGAACTCACTGAAACCCCAGTCTCCTAAACAACTAAAATGATTGAAGACTGAAGACCTAGACTGAAGAATCTGAAGTCTGAAAGAAAGGCGGGACAAAGCGGGAAGAGTTTGAAAAGATAAAGAGGGGTCTTATCGCCGCCAAAGTCAAACTTTCCCTAAATGGCTTAAAGATGAGAAGTGTTATCACTGACACTCGGAAAGCACTTTTAAGCCATTCCCAAAATCGATTCTTGGAACTGACAAAATACTGTTGTATTTTGTCAGACTAGCTAGGTTATTCTTTTTGTACTTTTAGTCACGGGTGCTCTTTTATACTTGTGTATAAATAGGAATAGATGAGAGAAAAGTGGATTAGGTTTTGTGCATTAAAAGCTTAGACTTTCACAGAACCACTTTTCTCCTCCAAAGTGCAACCTAGTCTCTGAGATAGCTCAGTGGTTCATTTTAGTTGCCACTCAAGAATAACTTGAGTTTAGAGAGGAGAACATACCATCCCTTGTCTATTCATTCCCAAGTGTTATTTCCACTAAGACTTGGGTATTAATTCTTTTGATTAATTTCTAATTAGAATTTAAACGTTGAAAAACTTGTGTTTTTATATTTACGTTTTACTTATTTGTCATAATTAATCAACACACTATATCAGTCATGGAACACAATTAGATTAACTTTGTAGTTATTTCTACTTGTGTAATGGGAACAACAATAAGTAGTGTATAACCCTTTTTCATTGCATGGAAGAAATGCTAAATAAGTAAATATTATGTTGGATCGATATACTTTGACCAAACTAACTTGTAGCTTGTCTACTGTTTAACAACTTTGAATGAATTCAAAACTATTAATAATGAAACACTGATATATTTTGCTAAGTATGCGGAATCTACTTCAACAAAGCTAAGAAGAATTAATAAACGACTTTAAATATTATTAAAACCTTGAACCTGCTTTCTTACACAGATTCACTAACAAACTCTAAACTCTAATACTTCTAATAATCGTATATCACTAATCGCATGTCTCTAATGCCAACCTAGGGATCCTTTTATAGGCACAAGGAAAACCCTAGTCGGTTTACAAACTTGAATAACAAGTAATTCTAATTATAACTCTAATCTAATACGAACATTCTAGAATTACACATTAGTCCTTAAACTATTTGCATAGCAGTCCTTCAACGAGCAGCAGTACTTTAATCGAACAGCAGTACTTTGACTTGAGTAGCAGTACTTTGACTTTTAGCAGTACTTAGATATTTCATAGCCCAACAATCCTCCCCTAACTTGAATTCTACTTGCTTGATTTCAAGTTCCTTTGTATGTCTTTAACTTCAACACTTTATCTTCAAGGAAAGGTTGTATCTTTGAAATCTGACTCGTTGTTGTTTTGTCATCATCAATACAATCAGTATCTTCAATCTTCATCAGCAACAATTCTTTTCAGCATCAGATCTTTTCAGCAACTCAGCATCATATTGGCAATATGTACATCAGATCTTAAAAGTTTCATACTATTCTCATCACTTCCAGGTGTGTTAACTCCTGTGAGAGGTGAATCATTGAAAACTTAATGGATTTTGATGTCTCTTTACCAAAGCCATTAACTCTGGAGTAGCCAATGTTTAGATTTAGGAAAAACCATGGTACATTGATAACCATATGATTTTTAGCAAATCATCAGCTATCAACGGATTTGAGTAGTCTTTACCAAATAGCCGTTTGCTTTTGGACTAGCTAGTTCTTTTAGTACAATCACTACCATGGTGAACTAATTACCATATAATGGTTTTCCACAGCCTTTACCACAAAGCCATTATCTTGTGGGCTAGCCAACTCTTCACTAATATAGATATGGTGAGTTGAAAACCATACAATTTTTAGTAAATTTCCAACTAAAAACGGATTTGATAATCACATCAGAGCCGTACCCTCATGATGAGTCAAACTCTTTCTTGTTTATTAAACATGGTGAGTTGATTACCATTTGTTGTGTAGTACAAGTACTAACACCATGCTTTTGCTTTCAAAACCATTTGTTGCTGTTTAATCTTTGTGCTTCAAAATGTTTTTGCACTTATCAAAAATTACTAATTTTATCAAAAGACTTTACTGGTTTTATGCTGCAAGCAGTACTTTGAGAAAGTACTGTCTGACCAGCAGTACTTTGAAGAAAGTACTTATTTTTAAAAAGATTTATATAATAATTAAACCATACCAGTAGTTATGCATTAATCTTCAGATTCTGTTGTCCACTTGATGAATAATTTTATGACCATCAATGCTACTTCATCTTCTTGTTCCGCTTCCATTCCATGCTCTAGCATCCTGATCATCAGATCTCTTGTGAGTGGATATCTCTGTTCTGCTAGCATATGAATCATAGTGCCATCTTCTAACTCCAAAACATGTATCCCAACTGATTCAAAGAATCTCCATTTGTTAATCTCCCAGTTGTCTTGATCTTCCCACAAAGTACTGTCCTTTGTTTCCTCTGTCTCCCAAATTGTTGTGAGATCTCCTAACAATATCAAACCTACTCCTTGTGGTGGAATATGCTCAAAATAAGTTTGCACTTGGAGATATAGTTGAAGCATATCATCTCTATCAATCAGATGTAGTATATCCCATAATGAATTGAACACTCTAAAACTTCCATCTTGTCTATGAAAGATCAGATAATCTCCTTCTTTAGATTCTACAACTGAAAAAGTAGATATCTTGGACTTCTTATCAGTATCTTCTTTCAATTTTGGATTTTCAAAGTCAACAACTCTAAGATAATTCCTGAGCTCATCAACTGTGTCTGTTCTTAATTCAACAGCTTCCTTGAACTTCTTTGATGGCTGTTCATCAGTGATTCTTTTCCTCTTTAAGCTTCTTGTAACAGCTCTTTCCTTTCTTTTATCTTCAAGCTCCTTATCTTCAAAAGAAATAATGCTTGCAAGATCCTTTTGAATAGCTTCTCTAACAGCATCATACAGATCCTTCATCTCTGTATATGTCAATCTAACTAAACCTGTATATCCTTGACCTTTCAGATAAGTCATCATATCATTCCTTTCTCTAGCTTTACTAATTGGCCTTTTTGATTGAACAATCTTCCTTGATTCTTCTACATCTATTTCTGCTTGCAATATTCTAGCTGCTTCCTCATTTTTGGCAATCTGAATTTGTCTTAACTGTGCCAATGTCATCTTCTTCTTTTTCTTTTCTACCAAGATCCCTTTGCCTTTATCTTTTGGATCTATCTCTTGTGCAGGTTGAGAAGAAGCATGATGTTGTTGTTCAACCTCATGAATACTGATGCCTCTTTGACTTGACATATTAAGCATGATGTCAGCAATTGTTTCATCATCACTGTTAGTATGAGCTATAACATCTTCTTCCTGAGCTGGTTTAGAAGGGCCAACTTCCTCTTGAACTTGAATTGAAGGACCAATATCTTCTTCAAAATCTAAGGTTCTAGGTGTAATAGTGAATTGCCTCTCAGTACCTTGTTGAGCAGTACTTTCAGCTTCAGCTCCTTCCAAGTTTATTTCCTCAGTATCACCACTCCTTACTTCAACAGTAGCTTCTTCCAAATTTATTTGCTCTATTTCATCACTCTTCCTCTCAACAGTATCTTGAGGAATATTTTCAGGTGGTGTCCTCTGAGTATCATCCATAAATCCAGCATCTTGTTCAAAACCAGCATCTTCATTCAAATTCTCTAAATTCCTCCCCAATTGGAATGAAGATTGCTTCTTAGACTTTTTCTTCTTTGACTTAGAAATCTTCGTAGGTATCCTACCACTCTGCTTCTGAGACTTTACCCATAATCTATGGTGTTGAACTAGTGGCCAAACATACCTCTTCAATCTTTGAAACTTAGTCTTTAATTTGACTATCTTAGCAGCTTGAGCCTCACTCTCCTTTTTCAGCCTCTTTAACTCCCTTGTTAAAGCATAATTATCCAATTCTGCCTCTTCTTCTTCAAATTGCTTAGACATATTTGTGGAAGAATAATCAGTAGGAGATGGTGGTTGATTCATACCTTGATCTGACTCCTCATGAGTAGGAATGTCCATAGGAGCAGTATCTTCCCTAGTAGCAGAATGTGGAGAAGCAGTATGTTGAGAAGCAGTAGGTTGAGGAATACTAACTTCTCTTGAAACAGGAGACTCTTGACTTGCTGATTCAGAATTTGCTTCTTGCTCTTGCTCTTGCTCTGCATCTCTAACAACTTGTGCAACTCCCAATATATGAGCAGTCAAAGGTGTGTTGGTTCCAGAAAACTTGACACTTTGTTTAGATAGAAAAGTAAACACCTTTGATGGAAGTTTGACAGTGGGTAAAAAACTTTGAGGTTTAGGGACATCCTCAAGTTGATTGTTCAAGAATAACTGAACAAACCTTGGATACATAAAAAATGGTGATCCATTAGCAATATGTGTAAGCATACCATCAAGAATTAGTCTTGAAAAATTGAATCTTTGATCGGTAGCCAAACCCACTAATGTAGATGCAATATTTTGACCAAATTTATCAAAAGAAGTACTCTTGGGACTCAAACAATGAAGTAGAACGTGAATGAGGTACTTCCAATGAGAACAAAACAAAGGCTTTTGAAAAGTAAGTTTCGTCAGATCGCCTTCATAACCTATATGACTTAGAGTGTCCCAAAGCACTTGTTTTTCAAAATGAACAGCCCCCCCTTCATCATTAAACATCAAAACATCCCTAATCGTGGCCTCAGAAATCCGAATAGTTCGTCCAGCAACCGTAGCCCTAATCAACGAATCATCTTCAATTGTTGCAGTAGCCCAAAATTCTTGCATCCAAGGACCAATAACATCAGGGTCAACTAAAATAGAGTAATTGATGGAAGACCCAGTTAAGAAATCAATGATCGCATGAAAATCAACATTATCCCGTGTCTTGTCCAAGTTAGCGATCATATTGTGTTTGCTAACAGTGAGTCGATTAGCCATGATGAGTGGTAGAGAAGAATTCGCTTTGAGTGTGTGTCTTGTTAAAAAGATTGGGGTGTAAAAGCGAATGAGGGATCTCAAATATGGTAAAAGGCGGGGAAATAGGAGTGAGTTTCTTTAAATAGGATGGAAAGAAATCAAACTCATAATAATAAAGTTACCGTTTGGATTAGCTTATTATCTCCGCCGTAAGGAATTAATTAACCGTAGCCCCACAATTTTTTGACCGTTGGAACAGTACGTCCACGTAAGCAGTATGTTGAAGCAGTACTTTGCTGAGGCAGTACTTTAAACAACAAAGCAGTACGTTCCATCTTTTTATCCACAATCTATACTCCAAACTAAAACCAAGAACTTGTAAATGATTCATGCTTAAGTTCTAACTAATAGCATATGTTGCCTCCCCTCAAATACAACATATAGGCTAAACTAAACTACTAAAAACCAATACTTTCATTAAGAACTAATAGAAAGTATACTAACTAATACTAAAGCCTCCCCTCAAATGTAGCCTAGTAGTTAATCATCCCAATGCTCACAACTAAGTGGTTGAATCTTGAAACATCAAATCCCTTAGTGAGTAGATCAGCTACATTATCATCTGTGTGAACCTTAACCACATTTATAAGCCTGTGCTCATAACAATCCCGAATAAAGTGATGCCTAATCTGAATATGCTTGGTCTTGGAATGATAAACTGGATTCTTCACAATGCAGATGGTACTCTCATTATCAATGTTGATAGGAGTATTTTTGAAGTTGAATCCATAATCCAAGAGTTGATTTTACATCCACAAAACTTGTCCACAACAGCTTGCAGCAGCAACATATTCTGCTTCAGTAGAGGAGGTTGCAGCAATGGTTTGCTTCTTACATTGCCAGGAGACTAATCTTCTTCCAAGATATTGACATCCTCCTGAGGTTGATCTTCTATCATAGTTATCCCCTGCATAGTCACTATCTGAAAAGGCTTCCAAGTGAAAAGGTGACTCCTTAGGATACCATAATCCTAACTTTGGTTGATGCTTGAGATATCTAAAAATCCTCTTGACTGCATACATATGGGAAACCTTTGGTGTAACCTGAAATCTTGCACATAAGCAAACAGCAAACATGATGTCAGGTCTTGATGCAGTTAAGTACATAAGACAACCAATCATAGATCTGTAAAGCTTGACATCCACAGCTTGTCCATCTTCATCCGTGCCTAAGGGTTTATTTTTATCAATGGGTGTGGTGGCAGGCCTGAGATTTGGAAGGTCAAATCTTTTAAGTATGTCTGCAACATACTTTTCTTGGTTAATGAAGATTCCATCTCTTGTTTGTCTAACTTGAAGACCCAAAAAGAAAGTTAATTCTCCCATAGAACTCATTTGAAACTCCTTCTGCATAAGATCTTCAAATTCTTTCACCATAGACTTCTTTGTAGCTCCAAATATAATATCATCCACATATACTTGGACTAACATAATGTCTTTCTTATCCCTCTTGATGAACAAAGTCTTATCAATTGCTCCTCTCCTATAACCATGTTGTAATAGAAAATTTTAGAGTCTCTCATACCAAGCTCTGGGAGCTTGATGAAGGCCATACAGTGCCTTGATCACCTTGTAGACTTTGTTTGGATGTGCAGGATCTTCAAAACCAGGGGGTTGTTTAACATAAACTTCCTCAGAAATTGTGCCATAAAGGAAAGCACTTTTCACATCCATTTGGTAGACAGGAAATCCCATGTATGATGCAAAGGCAAGAAATAACCTTATTGCCTCTATCCTTGCAACAGGAGCAAACACTTCATCATAATCCACTCCTTCTTCTTGGCGATATCCTTGTGCAACTAATCTAGCTTTATTTTTGATAACATTCCCTCTTTCATCTCTTTTGATTCTGAAAACCCATCTTGTACCAATGACTCTTTTGCCATCTGGTAAATCACATAATACCCAGACTTCTTGAAGCTTGAATTGTAGAAGCTCCTCTTGCATGGCTTCAACCCAACTTTCATCAGCTAAAGCTTGAGCTACCTTCTTGGGTTCTTCTTGAGATAGAAAGCAAGCAAACAGGCATGTTTGGTGATCCTTGTGATTCATCCTGTTTTGTTTGTAAACAAAGCTAAGTAAAGCAGTATGTTGGTTAGAAGTCCTTTAACTTTGTTCCTTGTAACCACTCCTGAAGAGAGTGATCCAATAATGTTACTTTGAGGATGAGCTTTATGAACTCTCAATGTAGGAGTTGGTGGTACTGGATGATCAGACTCCAAGTTAGTAAAATCAATGCCTTCATTGGAGAAAATACCTTCTGGATTAAGCTCATCATCAACTTCCTCTAATCCAGGAATGTTAGCATTAACTAAATCATCATCATCAACATTGGAATCATCAGCATTGTTCCAATTTGATTGCTCTAACACACCAGAAGTACTGTCAAAAGGATCAGCAGTATTTTGATCTAAAGTGCTGTGGGCAGTATCTTGAAATTTATCCTGTTTCTTTGCAGCCTCATAAGCCTTCCTTTGTTCATCTTCATAGGATTGTGCTATGGTTTCTTGAAAAAGCATCCTATTAAGTTCATCTTGTATGGCTTGATCTTCATCAGATACTGTATTAGTTGGTGGAGCAGTACTTTGTTCCTCATTAGTAACTTCAGGTTCTTTGTCAGGAACATCTTCTGGTGTAACATTGACTCCATGAACAATGTACTGTGAATCATCTTCTTTGTAATTAGCCTGATTCTCTTCTCTAACAGGAACATAATTCATAGATGGTGTGAGCTTGAGATCAAGATCAAACATCCAATCAGGACCTTTACCTTTCTGAGTTTCCTTATCTTCCAAAAATTCAACATGAAGACAATCTTGTACCTTTTTGGTATTCCTGTTATAAACTCTAAATCCTTTGCTATTTGTACAATAACCCAATAAATATCCTTCATCTGACTTACCATCAAATTTTCCCAGAGAGTCAATGGTATTTAGAATAGTCAGAGAGCAGCCAAAAGGTTTTAGAAAATGAATGTTTGGTTTCTTTCCCATTAGTAACTCATAAGGTGTCTTCATCTGAGGTTTAGTTACTGAAACTCTATTTAACACATAGCAAGCAGTACTTATTGCTTCAGCCCAAAAGAGAATAGGTAATTAGGAATCTGCAAGCATTGTTCTAGCTGCTTCTATCAAAGTCCTGTTCTTTCTTTCTGCAACACCATTCTGCTGGGGTGTTCTAGCAATGCTAAACTCTCTCTTGATCCCTTTCTTGGCACATAATTCATCCATATGCTTGTTCTTGAAGTCTGTTCCATTGTCACATCTAATACCTCTTACTTTGAGTCTTAATTGATTTTCAAGGGCTACTATCAGGTCATGGATAGCATCAAAGGTTTCATCTTTGAATCCCAAGAAAAAGACCCAACTAAATCTGCTACAATCATCTGTCACAACCAAGCAGTACTTCTTCTTGTTTAAACTCTCTACTGAAACTGGTCCAAACAGATCCATGTGTAGCAACTCCAAAGGTTCTCTAATATCTCTTTCCCCAAGCTTCTTACATGAAGCTTTATGTTGTTTACCCTTCTTGCAAGCCAAACATGAATGATCAGTCTTGAATGTTTTGGAAGGTAAACCTTTAACTAAATTTCCTTTGACCAGCTTGTTGATGTTCTTAAAATTAACATGACCTAGTCTTCTGTGCCACAGATGTGCTTCTTCCAATGATGCCTTTGCTACTAAACATGTTGCTCTTCCAACAGAATTGAGACTCTTTAAGTCTAAACTGTATACATCATTGGTTCTTGGTACTCTCAATGTCACCAAGTGATCATCAACAAATTTGAACTCAGGGGAGAGAATGAGACATTCTGTATCAGTGAACAGAATTGGGTACTTCTTGTCACAAATCTGAGATTCTGACAATAGGTTGAACTTGAGCTCCTTCACATATCTAACATTCTCAAAATCAATACATCCAGCCTTGATTGTTCCTTTGCCAGTGATTCTTCCTCCATCAGGATCATTACCAAATGCAACTCTTCCTCCATAATATGCCTTAAAATCTGACAGGATCTCCTTGTCCCCTGTCATGCTGCCAGAGCAACCACTATCAACAATAATATGATCTTTAAGCTCCTCCTCTGGGTTGCCCTGCACATTAAAGAAAAGGGTTAGTTTCTTTTAGGAACCCAAGCCATTACTGACTTGTGTTCCCCTTGTGGAGTGACATACTTGAATTCCTTCAGTATGTAATCTCCACTGGTTTTAAAGGCATGGTCAATGATTATTTGAGTTGGTCCCATGTCCTGTGTTGTAATATCAACAACACTCCCTGTTTCACCCTTATTTGATGAAAGTACTTCTTGTTCCCCATCAGTACTTTCTTTCTTAACCCAATTTTGTTTGACCTTAGGTTTCTCTGATTGAGGTACTCTGCTTGAGTTGTAAGACCTTTTATATGAATTGAATCTATTAGGTCTTCTATGTGAAAAAGTGTTAGCAGTACCATGAGTGGGTGAAAACTTATCAGTCCTTGGAGAAGGTACTTCTTGATACTTATCAGTGTGTGAAGGTACTGGTGATTTGGAAAACATTCTTTTCTGGTGAGGGTACCTATAGTCTGTTGAGAAGTTACTATGGTTGACCCTATTTGAGTGATTCCAAATTGGTCTAGTCTCTCTTGGCTTATGGGTGGTAGATCTATTCTTTGGAAACTGACTTAAGTATTCTGAGTGTAAGTCACAGTGCTTAATCAAGTGATCAGGACTATAGCATACATAACATAACTTTCTCTCCATATTCCCAAATCCTCTTCTATGATTAAAAGATTTCCTATAGTGAGCAGTATTTTGAAAAGTTTCTCTTGGAGGTACTGCTGAATATTCAGCAGTACTTTGAAAAGGTTTTGGAGGTACTGCTTGTTTTTAAAAAGCTGTAGGAAACTTTTGATCATTACCCCTTTGAAAATCATTCTTAGGTGTCTCAGAACTAATTCTACCATTAAGCTTCTTCCTAAACTCTAGGTTGTCTACACCATAACGAGAAACATCTGTTCTAAGAGGTTGAAACTGACCAGTAGGTGGAGGAACTGAGTGGTACTCCTTATCTTTCTTAAACTCAGGAGGTGATTCACTAATTGGTTCCTCATTCCTAGATGTGTTTTCTTCTGAGCTTGTAAGGTCATCATCACTAGGTGGAATCTCTTCCTTCGCACTAGGTGGGGTCTCTTCCTTATCACTAGGTGAGGTCTCATCTGAACTACTATCTTCACCATAACCTAGTCCAGCTCTACTGTTTATGACTCTTTGTTTTTCAACAAATTGAACATGTGATAGACCAGCCTGTTTAATACTACCAAGTTTTTCTAACAAAGTATCTCTTTCCTTAGTAATCTTTTCTAATTCAGACACCTTACATCCTAACTTCCATTCACTTAATTTCAATTGGTAATCTTGTTGCTCATATTTTTCTGCCCAAGCCATTTCATTATTTTCATGTGTTAATATTTTGGCTTCCATTGACTCTAAAGTTAATTGATAACCAGCTACCTCAGACCTAGCTGTTCTACAATTATCTCTTTCAGTCACATATTCTTTAAGCAACTTTTGATAAACATCATTACACTTAGAGCATACCTCAGAGACATTGGATGAACTTGGTGAAGTGGCTACCATAGCAATCTGAACAGGTTCATCTTCATCCTCCATGCTCCAGTCAAAGCTTCCAAGACCATCTCTTGATTCCAAAGCAGCATATCCAGGTTCCTCATCAAAAGCTGTGCCCCAATCAAACTCTTCCATTGCAACCATAGAATAGGTTACAGGTTCATCATCAAATTCAGCACTCCAGTCAATCTCTGCTAAATTTTCTTGAGCCACCAAAGCTTTTGGTTGTGATTCAGTAATAGGAACCTCCTTTCTTTCAACCTTGGGTTGTTCAATCATCCTGTTTGCCTGATATTTTACAAACTTGCATTCCCTTGCAAAGTGTCCAAGCTTTTGACAATTGAAACATTCAATCTTGGATTTGTCAAAAGTTATACCTTGTTTGGCTTTGAAATCAATTCCCCTTCCTGTCTTGTTCATGAACTTCTTGATCCTAGCAGTGATCATAGCTACTTGCCATCTTATGTCAATCTCTTCTAAAGCATCTTCTTCAATCTGCAACAAGTCTTCTTGATAGGTAACAGGTAAAGTGGCTTGTTGTGCAAAGAAGGAACATACAACTTCATCAGAATTGGTGTTGTTTGTTGGTGATGGGTTGGGGGTAGTTGTGGTTGTGCAAACATGCTGTGAATCACCAACAGTACTTTGAGAAGGATAAGCAGTACTTTTAGTGGAAGTACTGCTTCTGTTTTCAGAAGATACAAAAGCTATGTTGTGAGTTTTCTGAGAACTGTGACCATTCATATCTTGCTCGTACACTTTCAAATTGTTATAGAGATCATCAAAGTCCATAGACTCCAATCCAGGTTGTCCTCTAATCATAGTAGCAACCACATGCCAGACAGACGGCAAACTCCTTAAGAACTTCAAATTTGCATCTTCAACAGATACCTCTGCTCCATACAGTTCTAGCATACTAAGTAGATTTTGGAATCTGTCATAGGCAGCATCAAGACTTTCTCTTTCACCAACAGTGAAGGTTTCAAATTGTTGCTTCAATAAGTTTCTATGCATCTTCTTTGAAGCATCATTACCTCCAAATCTTGTCTTGATCGCAGCCCATAATTGTTTTGCATCCTTAGCATCATGGAACTTCAGTAGGTGACCATCAGGAATAGCAGACAGCAGTATGTTGAGAGCCTTATCTTGATTTCTCTTTGTAGCTGCTGGTAAGGTTGGTTGAGGTGGTTTGGGTTGTCCTTCAACTTGTAGAGGTTCATCAAGAACAACATTACCATTGACAATTACATCCCATAGAGCATGGTCAGTAATAGCAAGGTACTGCCTCATCTTCATGCTCCAGAGATCATATTCTCCCTTCTTGATGATAGGAATTCTGAGTGAGGTGATGGATGGGATAGGTGCAGCTTCAGTCGACATTGTTGAGGGTTTGTTGATAAATCGGTTTTAAGGGTTTCTTCTTAATCAGAGTCTCCACACAAGCTCTGATACCACTTGTTGGATCGATATACTTTGACCAAACTAACTTGTAGCTTGTCTACTGTTTAACAACTTTGAATGAATTCAAAACTATTAATAATGAAACACTGATATACTTTGCTAAGTATGCGGAATCTACTTCAACAAAGCTAAGAAGAATTAATAAACGACTTTAAATATTATTAAAACCTTGAACCTACTTTCTTACACAGATTCACTAACAAACTCTAAACTCTAATACTTCTAATAATCGTATATCACTAATCGCATGTCTCTAATGCCAACCTAGGGATCCTTTTATAGGCACAAGGAAAACCCTAGTCGGTTTACAAACTTGAATAACAAGTAATTCTAATTATAACTCTAATCTAATACGAACATTCTAGAATTACACATTAGTCCTTAAACTATTTGCATAGCAGTCCTTCAACGAGCAGCAGTACTTTAATCGAACAGCAGTACTTTGACTTGAGTAGCAGTACTTTGACTTTTAGCAGTACTTAGATATTTCATAGCCCAACATATTATTAGTGATTCTTGTTTAGGAATCAAGTGAATTGGTGATTTGCTTTCAAGTTAGGATAGTCGCAGATTGAGGTCAGTAATATGGTCTTAACTCACTTTATAGCTTTATCATAATGATGTTTATGATAAATGATGTGGTATAGTGTATAGGAAGTGTGTTATAGCGAACTTGGATCCAATGCTAGTGTTATAGTTAGCAAGTCAATCGACTAGCTAAGCTATGTTATAGGTCTAACCATTGGTTGGACGATTCATTGTTATAGTTGCTTCCCTATACGTGTTATAGCTTAGTTAGTTGCTTATCTAACTAAGGTTTATGATAATACATGTTAATGGGTTATGTGTTACAGTTGTTATGACATTTACTTGCTAAGTGTAATGCTTATATTGTTAGTTTAACATGTTTTGTAGGTTCACATTAGGAGAAAGCTTAAGGAAGGAAGCATTTTGGAATAGAGTGTTACTTGCGCTATTTGTATGTAGTTGGTAAGTATAATATTGATATCATGCTCGGATAAGTTAGTACCCTCAATCATTTTGTAAAAATGATGTAAATGGTGTCTTCAAATATTTTATGCTCAATAGTAGTTGTGATTTCTGTTTGAATGTATAAAGTTTAAGTGTTTGCAAAATGAGTATAAATGGGGCGTTTGGCATAACACCCTCATTTTGATGTATCTTGATTTAGTAGTCTTCCACGTGTTTAAATGTCAAAACTTTTTATGTTTATAGTGTATATGATGAATGAAAGGTGTTTTATGACTTTCGGAAATTATCGAGTATTGTAGTATGTTTTCCGAAAAACGTAGCTTTGGTTTACTGTAGGTATATACTCCCACTTTCAGTGTCAACTAACTATACTCGTAGAAATGGCAAGAGCATGTCTAAGAGTCAAAACTAGAATCATAACACAAGAATATCGAATAAAATGCTCTACTATTTTAGCAACTTATATATGTGCATAGCAACTTCAAAACCCTCTTCAAAATATTAGCATTTTACATGCACAAAGTGCAATCCAAGTCACAAACTATTGTGCGGGGAGGTTTGGACCAAGAGAACTTTATTTAAGGTATAATTAAGTGTATAACTCAATAACTCAAATAACATCTTTGAATTAGAAGGTAGTTAGTATTTGTTGGGAATTAAATATTCAAGAATTTTAATATCGGGTTCTATTCAAAGAAATACTCTAAGTATGATTCTGCTGCTAGAGCATTTGGTTCCTGCTGTTAGTGTTTGATTCTGCTGCTAGCGATAAATGATTCTGCTGCTAGGCTTAACATTCTGCTGCTGAAGGATTCTGCTGCTAGCGTTAACATTGCTGCTGCTAAAGTACATTCTGCTGCTAAGTGGATAAGTATGAAAAGATATTATGTGTATTTAGTCAACAATATACGGTAGATAATATCTTACCCCATGTGCTTAGTTAACAAGTTGTGTACACAGATACATGTTGTATCTTATGTACTGACACACTCAAGATAAGTTAGCAAGTAGTTTGACTAGACTTAACAATATTGTAAAAGATCTTTCTTATGATATAAAAGAAAGATCTTAGACTTAGAGATATGTGTGTGTTAAAACTTATAGTGAAAAATATATCTCTCAAGAAAAAACAAAAAAATATCACAAGTAAGAAAAACTTAAGATTCAAGGTTGTAACCCTAGTGATAACTCAAGATCACTCGTATTATTATCTTAATAATATTGAATCGTTTGGTGTTAATCTTTCATTGTTCCTTGTTCAATAACAAATATAAACGTTCCATTTCCATAACACAAATAACCTTCTAAGTGTGATTAAGTAGATTCCGCATACTTAATCATATTAACTCAATATATCATACACACAAAGTACAAAAGGTTTAACCACCTTAACCGTGTGTCGAATCCTAACAAGTGGTATCAGAGAAAGGCTGATATTATTGATTTAGAAGAAGAAGCTTAAGAAATGGATGTTCAGGATACTGCTACAAATGTTGCTGCAAAGTTGCCCATGATCAAACAAAATGAGTTTGAGCTATGGAGGTTGAGAATTGAGCAATATTTTATGGTTCAAGATTATGCTCTTTGGGATATCATTATGTATGGTGATTCTTTTTCACTAGGCTATTCAGATGCTATCATTGAAGGCAAAACAGTAAGACAAAGAAATACTGGACCAGTTTCAAATGAAGAAAGGATACAGAAAAGAAATGATCAAAAAGCAAGAAACTTGTTGCTTATGACAATTCCTGGTGAACAAATGCTATCCTTTAGCAAGTATCCAGATGCAAAAACTCTTTTTGAAGAGATTTGTGCATGGTTTGGTGGTAATGAAACTACCAAGAAAACACAAAAGACATTGCTGAAACAACAATTTGAAAATTTCAGTTCAAATAGCAATGAATCTCTTGATAAGTTGTTTTCTAGATTACACAAGCTTGTCAGTCAGCTAAGTGTATTGAGTGTTGAGATAGCAAAGGAAGATCTCAACATGAAGTTTTTGAGAAGTCTACCTGATGAGTTCCATAGTCATGTGGTTGTCTGGATGAACGAGCCAGATATTGAAACCATGAAACTCAATGATTTGTTCAATAACTTCAAAATTGTTGAACAAAGTCTAAAGAAGTCTGGAATCTATGGTACTAGTTCTGGGAATGTGGCACTCTTGTCATCTCCTAGTATTAGTAAGTCAGAAGAGGTAGATGAAGTTGAAGGTGTTTCTACTGCTATTTATGGTGGTCTTTCTACTAGTTCACAAAAGAATGTTGCAGGACTTGGAGATCCGACATTCTATGTTTTCATGTCTAGTCAAACTAGTGGTTCTCCTCTAATTCATGAAGATCTTGATCAGTTGAATGATAATGATTTGGAAGAGATGGACATCAAATGGCAGGTTGTTTTGCTTAGCATGAGGGCTAAGAAGTTCTAGCAGAGAACTGGTAAGCAGATTACCATTGATGGTAATGAAACTGCTGGGTTTGATAAGAAGAAAGTGGAGTGTTTCAACTGTCATAGGTTAGGACACTTTGCTAAAGAATGTAGAAACCCAAGGAAGCAGGATAATAGAAGCACATGGTATAGGCAAGAGAAGAAGAAGGAAGTCACAGTTGAAGAACCAAGGGCTATGCTAGCCATAGATAAGGTTAACTATGACTGAAGCTTCATGGCTGATGAAGAGGAAGCACCAAAAAATGTTGCTCTTGTGGCCACTGAGACTGCTTTAATGGCCTTCTCTGATTCAGAGGTAAATTCCATAACCAAATGTTCTGAATCATGTTCTGCTCTTAAAGAAAATGAAGAACTTAAAAGAAAAGCTGATAATAGGCGAGAAGAACTAATTATTGCCTTAGCTAATTTAAGTAATCATAAAAGAGCTATAGGTGTGCTTGAAAAAAAAATTGCACACTTTCAAGGTAATGAATCTAGGTTTACTGATGACTTAAATGCTCTAAAAAGAGGCATAGCATTTAGAGATGAATTACTTACTAGTCAAAGTAAACAATTAGCTGAAGCCAATAATAAAACTGAAAATGTTAAGATAACAGCAGATGCTTTAGCTCATGCCTCAGAAGGAATGAATAAGATTTGGGAAGCTCAAGTAATTGATAAAGCTAAGTCTGGTTTAGGATACAAATCTGTTCCTCCACCATATAGAAGTGTTCCTTCACCTCCAGGTGTTGACCTAGCACACACAGGTTTTGCTGAGTTTCAAGAACCAATAATGGAATATGGTTCTAAGTCTACTGAGGGTCCTAAGATAGAAAAAGTAAGTGAAAGTTTAGATAAAACTTTACTTTATCAGGACAAGGTGTCCTTTGTTAAGAAAGGAGATGCTATAGTTGTTGAGGATTGCACAACTAATAGTGATGAAGAAGATCAGGTTATGTCTAAACCTGAAGTGGTTAAGAAAGTAGGAACAAGTGTTCCTAAGATAGTCAAACACAATACTGATAAGCCTAAATCAAACATTAAGCATGTTAAGCAACCAGTTAGATATTGTGAGCAATATAGAACCACCAACAAGCCCAGAGGTAACCAAAGGAATTGGAACAACCTCAAGTCTAACCAATTAGGTGATGACTTTGCTTTTTATAACAAAGCTTGTTACACATGTGGTAGTTTTGACCATCTTGCAGCTTTCTGCAACCATTGGGTAACTGGGTATGAAAACAATAGAGTGAACCACAAAAGGCAAACACCTAAATCTCATTTTCACTCTAGTTCTAGTGTTAATAGAACAAAACCCAGAACAGTCTCAAACACAGATCCTGCTGCTAGACTAATTGTTCCTGCTGCTCGACCATTTATGACTGTTAACCCAAAATCAACAGCTAAGGGTGCAAAAACATTTTTCAAACATGCACCAAAGACTGTTCTAAGGCCCATTCAAACAAAAGCAGTGGTTCAAAAACAAGTTTGGAAACCAAAGGGTAGAACTGAAAAGCTAGCAGTTCCTGCTGCTAAGCAATCAGTTCATTCTGCTGCTAAGGGAAACAGGGCAAATGCTGTTAAGGCCTCAACATGTTGGATTCTTAAATCCAATGTTGCATCAACTATCCTTAAAAGATTAAATTACATTGATGCAAGAGGCAGATCCAAGTCAGTAATGGCTTGGGTCCCCAAAAGAAACTAATACTTCTCTTTTATGTGCAGGAACATTCAATTGATCAACAAGAGGATCAAGGATACTCAGATAGTGGATGTTCTAGGCACATGACAGGCAACAAGTCTTATCTCCTAGATTTTCAATCAATAGATGGAGGCTATGTTACCTTTGGAGGAGGTGTTGGTGGTAAAATTTCCGGTAAAGGTACCATTAAAACTGGAAATTTAGATTTTAAAGATGTGTTCTATGTAAAAGAGCTAAATTATAATCTTTTTAGTGTCTCACAAATGTGTGACAAAAAGAACAATGTTCTTTTCTGTGAGACTGAATGTCTTGTACTTTCTCCTGATTTTAAGATGCCTGATGAAAGTCAAGTACTTCTTAAAATTCCTAGAAAGGGCAATATGTACAGTGTTAACATGAAAAACATTGTTCCTAAAAAGAATTTAACTTGTCTTGTTGCAAAGGCCATATTGGATGAATCAATGAAATGGCGTAGAAGGCTTGGTCATATTAACTTCAAAACCATAAATAAGATTGTTAAGAATGGTTTGGTAAGAGGTTTACCTCAAAAACGATTTGAAAATGATCAAACATGCATTGCTTGTCTTAAAGGCAAACAACACAAAGCCACTTGTAAGCCCAAGATTTTTACCTCTATTAATCAATCATTGTCTATGCTTCATATAGACTTATTTGGACCTGTTTCAGTAAGTAGTATAATGCATAAGAGATATTGTCTTGTTATAATTGATGAATATACCAGATTTACATGGGTTTTCTTTCTATCTACTAAGGATGAGACTACAAGCATCCTTAAGACATTCATTACACAGATAGAAAACCAAGTAGCCAAGAAAGTGAAAGTGATTATTCATTTTAGTACGGTTTATTTTTCCAAGAGAAAAACACAACGAATGCGTTTTCCCCGGGTCGTGTCCCAACGAAGGTCGAATTCGAATTTTCGTTTCGGTGTCGAATACGTGAAGTGAATGGGAATAAGAAGAGAGATGATTGGTGATTTTAAACTACGAGCAATGAAATATAAATGAAAACAACTAATTAAGCTAAGGGTACAAATCTACTAAGCATATGAATTCTAAAAACGCAAATTGGATTTTTAAAACGTACGAAACGAATTTTAAAACGTAACTAAAAAGTGAAAATCTTAATTTTAAGTCCTAAAAATATGAAATAAATTTTCCTACACTCTAAATATAAAAAGAAAATTTTATAAAAAAAAGAAAATTATTTTTTTTTGACTTTTTATGAATTTTTTGTGAATTAAAAACTAATTTAAACTATTTAAATGATTTAAAAATATTAAAACAACTTGGAAAAATCTGAAATTTTTTGAGTAATTCTAAAATTAAATGACTAATCTAGGAAAAATAAAATCAAAACTAAACTACACCTAAATAAGCAGATCAGTGGAAATAAGCAGTTTGCAAATAAGCTAAAAATAAGCTAAAAAGCTCTAAAAATAATCTACTGAACAAAACCAATCAAGCACACTAAAAGAAGCTAAAAGCTACTGAAAAGGTACCAATAAGCTCAAGGATAAGCAGAATAAGCAGATGGAACAGTAGCATAGTTATGGAAGAAGCAGTGATCAACAAGCCACTTTGCAGCTTGTGCATAAGCTAGGCAGAAGCTTAATTTTGAAATCCAGAAGCAGATATTGAAAGTTCATATACCAATCTACTATACTTCCAATTTTTCCCAAAATCTAAGTGCAATTGCAATCCTAAATAAGGCCAAGAACAGATGGTGTTAGACACAAAAGTGAAGTGAGCAGACTAGCAGTCCTATGAGGGCTTATTTGCAGGCCTGATTTTAAGCTCTTTAATAAGCTATTATTTTAAAAGCAAGCTCAGAACACTAAAGAATACACTACTAGCTACTAATAAAACCAAATTTCATGAAAAGTACGCAAAGGGATAAGCAATAACAGTCCCATGAATAAGCTAAGAAATACTCAAAAACTGCAGGTCTGCAAATGACATGCTGTTGCAGCAGAAGTAAAAAAATGACCACAATTCTTTTAAGACCTAATGAAATGTTACTAAACCTTGTGAAAACACTTAAACCTTTGAAATTAACATGAAAATACCAAAAATTCCAACTAGATAAGCTCAGCTTAAATGGGAAGCTTATTGAAGCAGTTTACTAACCTATGTTGCACCTATGGGTTAAAACCTCCAAATCACTCCTAAACAACTAATAAACTCCAACAAACAGCTTATATCACTAATTTAAAGCAAGTTTAAAATACCTAAATGGGCAAATCTACAGTACCACAACTGATCAACCCCTAACATTATCTAATCTAAACACTCCTTAAGTAAAACTGATTCTTAAACTTTCAAACACACCACTAACTTTAAGCTATAAACTGGACAGAATAATAAGTAAGTAACCTATTTAAGTTCTCAAAAGAGACTATCAAAAGTAAATAAGCTGATTAATAAGGTAAGAAGCAGAGTTGACTTATCTAGACTTTTGGAGGTTTTTTAAACAAAGTGCTACTGAGGCTATAACTACTGATCAAAACAGCAACAATAGGGCATAATAAGAACAATTAAGCTAGAAAAAAGGAAATAAGCTTAGAAAAAGCAGTTTGACCAAAGTTGACTTATATTAAAACTGAGATGATGAATACAATAATTCTGAAACTTAATAAGAAAATACAATAAGCAGTACACTAAACTAAAATAAGCTACATTAATCTACTCCTAAACCTAAAAAACCTAACACCATTTCTGTGGAGAGAGGAGCTCAATTTATATCCAAACCATGAGATGCCATGTCATTGATCCGAGGGATATTTGTGCTTCTTTGATTCCATTTTAACCCTTAGATCATCCCTTGATCATCCCTTGATCATCATAGCCGTCTGATCAATTCCCATGAGGTGTCTCGACCAATAGAAGCTTGCCACGTAGCCATTCGTGTGCTTGTTCTGACATCTGACATTCTGACACCCAATGATTAGACTATTCTACCCTTAATTGTAGTAATTGTTGCACGGGTAAATATTAGGGTTCATCGCTACAGTGGTAATTCTGGGTAAGTTTGAGATTTGGGGCGCGGGTAAAAAGGAATTTTGACCAAGTCATTAATTCTTTACCACCGGGTTTGGATAGTGGGTTTATTGATCCGGGTTTAAGGGTAAGGTTGGGCCGGTTGTGGATAATGGTTATGGGTTGGGTTTATGTTTGGATTTGGGTTAAATAAATGAAATCCGGATAGACTTGTGTATATTTAGGATGTGTGGTTTTGAAAATATAAGGACCAATTGTGTATTTTTCTGAAACTTCAGGGGCTGATTTTGCCAATCTTCTGAAATGTGATCTAAGGGCTTGTCTTGACAAATGACGATTCTTGAGGATTGATTTTGACTTTTTGAGCATAAATGTCTTTCCCGGCTTCGGCTTTGAGTCTTTTCCATATCTCGTGCTCGTTTTCCTGGTTTTTCCTCGATTTTGTCCTATTTTTGTAATATTGATGAAGCGAAAAGTGTACCGCTTTTAGGGGGTCATTTAAGCCCTAAATCGTATTTATTTGATCAAATATTGCCCTAAATCGTTCCTTTTGTCATTTTAGGTACTTTGGAGAAGAAATCTGGAAAAGGAAGCATTTTGGACGTTTTTGGAGCATAAAAGTGAAGAAAACGGCAAAGTCTCAAAATTACGCTGGAGAGTACCTTTGACGGCGTCAGGAATTGGTCCAGACGGCGTCATGGCTTGGCAAAAGTGGTGGATGTGAAAATTACTCATGATAAGCCAGAGAATTTTGCATGGAAATTCTGACGGCGTCACCCTTTAATGTGATCAAGGTCGTCACGGCTTAAGCTAAAATGGGACGGCGTCAAGCTTGATTCTGACGGCGTCAAGCCTTGATAAGCCAGAGCGGATTTTGGAGGTCTAAAGAGGGACGGCGTCAGGAAGACCATCCAGGAACCCTAAAAGCGGCGAGGTGACGGCGTCAGAATCTACAACGTGACGCCGTCAGCCCTTATACTCTATATATAGTTTTGCAATTTTTTGTCATTAGTGTGGAACTTTGTGTGTAACCTTTTGGGAGGAAACCCTAAGACGATTTTAGCAGCTTTTTCAAGGCTTTTTGCCTTGAGATCTTCCATGTTACATTGAAGATAAGTTATCAATTAATCATTCAATATGTCTATGTGTTGTTTGATTCTATCTTGTTCTTGTCTTTTGTTTAACATGCTAGGCTAGGTTTTCTTTGTGTTTGCTTAGATCTAATGAAACCTAGCTATTGATTATTGGTTATTAGTGTGTTATTAGTTGTATTGGATGATTGTTTATCTATGTTAGGCTTAAGAAAACTGGCTAACCTCCTATTCGGTAACTTGCTTGAACGTCTTAAGAAGCATGAACCAATGCGTACTAAGGTTTTTATGGTTGTATTTAATGCACAAGCGAATTCTAGTGATCCCATGTTAGGAGCTTCCTAGCCGGCTCGACATAGGAGTGAAGTAGGAGCTTGTAGAGTTGGGGAAGTACGTACGCCACCCCACGATTGGTATTAAGGAATACACCCATCATCCACGCAATTAATACCACTAATCAACCGGTAAAAGATAGTTAGGGAGTAAGGAAATCTAAGTAAACACATTTCTCCCCACATAAGTTTTACCACCTTTTCATTTTCGTTATTTTATTTTATTTGCATTCGTAGTTACTTGGGTTAGTTGACTAGCAACTAATTCCGCCCACTCTTTCAAACCCGAGATTTTACTTGCTTTCATAAAATTATAAAAACATAAAAAATAATCTTCTCTCACCCCTAGACCTATTAGAGTAGTTTTTCAATCCTAACGACACTATTCCCTGTGGAGAACGATCAATCCCCCGTACTTACCACTACACTATACTACATCGGTCAGGTACACTGCCTGGTGGGGTTGTAAGCCTCTTGAGATCCCTCGAGAGGTAAAACCTGTTGTAAGGTTGCAAAACCACGCATCAAGTTTTTGGCGCGACTGCCGGGGAATAGTTATTGTTTAGGTTGAATTTTTATTTTATAGGTCTACTCACTAGATTCCTTTCTAGTTAGATTTTTATTTTATTTTTCTAGGTTTTCTTTAGTCTATCTTTTTTCTTCGTTTCTGTGTTCGTAACCAATACCATCCGACATCATGGAAGATGGTAATATCCTCGATCCCAACATCCCACCACCACAACAACCACCACCACCTCCTAGAGCCCGTACTTTAGGAGACTACTCCCGTCCTAGCCACCATGGCTATCGAAACACCATTGAGCTCACTCAAGGAGCCAATGTCACTCCCTTGCGATCCGACACCATCCGGTTGGTGCAAAGCGGATGCGCATTCAATGGACTTCATTCTGAAGATCCTAATCAACATCTCAAGGACTTTCTCAAAATTGTTGATTCTATAGACCTTGATGTTGCCACTCGAGAGACGACCCGACTGCGTCTCTTTCAATTCTCTCTGCGGGACCAAGCTAGTCAATGGCTAGAGCGTCAACCCGCAGGATCCATCACCTCTTGGGATGATCTCACCACTCGTTTCCTTGCTCAGTTTTTCCCACCAGGAAGAACTACCAAGCTAAGGAATGATATCTTGATGTTCCAACAACGTCAAGGCGAAACCCTCTACGAGGCATGGACTCGATTCAAGGACTTACTCCAAAAAGTCCCTCACCATGGCATGGATCCTTGGCTACAAATCCAACGATTTTATGATGGCGTAAACCATCAAACTAGAAGAACCATAGATTACACTGCCAATGGGAGGCTGAGCAGGCTCAGCGTCGATAAGTGCTGGGAAGTCATTGAGGACATAGCACAGTACGAAGAAGAAGAATGGAATGACTCAACGTTCTCGGAAGAAGGGACCTTAAATAATATAAGTGCAACCCAAGAACAGCTATTCGAAAACATAACAAGGCAGGTTGAGAAATTAATGGAAGCCGAGACACCTATGGCTAATGAGAATCCCGATGAGTGTGTAAACACAATTGGTAAACATACGTTTCATCAATTCTCACGACAAGATGAATTTGAAGGGATAATGCTAACTTTCGTGAACAACCAAGAGAAACGGATCCTGGAATTAGAGACTCAATTGAAAAACACCCAAGATATGTTCATGGAACTAGCAGAAAAATTTATCGCGAGAATAAAGGAGAAAATTAGGAAAGAAGCTTCACACAAAAAGATCGAGAAGATCTTTGAACTCCCGGTCCCTAATGAACCATACAACGAATGGGATGATGAAACCCCTCTCCCCGAGCCTTCACCTTTAAAACCCTCTTATCCATTTGGATCCCCTCGCGAGAAAGAGAATTCTCAAGATCATAGCATTTTCATGGGAAGCATGGTTGTCACGCTCCCTAACTTTCATGAAGCTAGGAAACGATCTTTTGGCTTTAAGCCAGGTGTGAGAAGAACTAAATTAAAGCACACCCTCAATTCGAACACCCCCTGGAAAAGTTCCTCTCACTCCCTGAATACCTGCCGTGATGGAAATTGGAACCTGAATGAGACGTCAACCGGCCCTTTTCGACATTTTACTACATCCCGTGACAGTAACAAAACATTTGACCCAGGAGGAACTTGTTAACGAGACTAGCTATCAGGATTATTGACCCTGACTAGCTGCTCCCTTAAAGTACAAGGGGCTCTTTTGTAAACTGGCACAAAGTAGTAAATTACGCTGGCCTGACGGCGTCAGGATTTGAACGTGACGCCGTCACCCCGTCTGCACAGCAATAATAACTTTATTTCCATCACTTTCATCACAAACCCCACAAACCATATCCACTCCAACCCCACCTCCGAATTTCCCAGGACAAATTCGCCAACTTCCGCTACCAATCTTCACGTGATAATGAGTAAGCGTCAAAGACCTAGCCGAGGGAGTTCTTCCAGATCTCAACAAGAGAACTTTGGGGACACGGTCCTCAGTTGGGGTGTCTTTGATAATGATGCCGCCACAACTAAATACACCCAATTGCTACAGCATAAAGTTGAAAATGGGGCTGTGGTAGATTGGAGCTTTCTGAGGAGGGAAGGTCTTGAGCAAACCTTTCTCCAAAGCTTTCAGACGGATGAGTTTACCGGCCCTCAGTGGGAAAGCCTGTTTAGAATTCAGGAGCCGGTCTATGATGAATTGGTACGTGAATTCTTTGCCACTTTTCACTTTGACATGGCTGAGGCAAGGACCGATGTGGGCAGTACCACAATCTACTTCAGGCTGGGGGGTGAGCTTAGGACGTGCTCGGTTACTGAGTTTGGATGGAGACTTGGGTTGTATAGTCAGCATGAAACCACTCAAGCAGGGTTCATGCCTAGGTTGTTGCATGGAGAGTCGAAGAGGAATGATTTTAGATGTTCCATGTTCTGGCCTACTATTGGGGATGGGATGTACACCTCGACTACTGTGGCATCTCAAATCAGGGAGCCTAGGGTTAGGTTGACCCATAGATGTCTCACCTACAGCTTGACAGGGCGCCACAGCTCTCACCACCGTGTCACTACTTCAGACCTCTTCTACTTGTACACCATTTACTCGAATGAGGTTTACTGCAACATCCCATTTTGGGTTGCTAGCTTTCTGCATGGTGGAGTTGGGGAAAGGGAAGGAGACAGGATTTATGGTGGGATGTTTATCACCCGGCTGGCCCGATCCTATGGAGTCCTCAGGCCCGAGGTCATGAGGTATTTGAGTAGTGGTGATGCATGCAGGACAGTGAAGGTTAGGTCCCTGAAGCAGATGGAGGTGGTTATGGAGATGCATGATGGGACCTTTATGTGGTATCATCCAGACGGTGATGAGGATGATGAGGAGGAGGAGCATCAGCAGCAGCAGCATGGGGGTTATGAGGCTGGTACGGCAGATTACTACCGGCACATGAGCAGAGGGGATTGGCAGGCTCACCAGGGGGCATGGATGGGCCAGGTTGATACTTGGAGGACCCGGGTGGACGAGAGGTTCGACTGGATGTATGATCACACTGTTCGTCAGATGCAGCACTTATCTACGCGTGATCAGTTGGACCCACACCTGCAGATCGACCCTTTCCCGGGACGTGAGCAGGACTACCCACCATATGGGTACTACGGGCATCTCCCTCCTGACTATGACTATCGCCAAGGTCCCCCACCCCAGTGATGCTTTGATTTGATGTTTTGATATTTGAACAATTTAATCTATGGTTGTATGTTCTGAAACAATTTGGTCTGTAATAATTTAGGATAAGGCATTTTTGGCCTTTAAACATTTGTGACATTGATTTTCTTTATTGCATGCAAGCCTTATTTGATTGTTTATTTATTCATTTGTTTGTTTGATTTTATTTGCTTCCGTATGTATGTTTAAATTTTATTATTATTGATTCATGTTCAAAAACTAATTTGTGAAAATGCTTTATCTTGTTTTTAACTTCGTCTTAACTACATATAAAGGTATTTTGCAAAAGTTAAGTGTAAGGGAAATCCAAACCGGTTTATTAGAACACAAATGAACATGAATCGTAATAATAATAAATTAACATACATATTAGTATTTGTTTGAGTCAAATGCTTGTATCGAGTCATAATGATGTTTTGCAGGAATTCCAGGAAGTAAGGTATAGTTTTTTCCAAAATTTTTCCGGAAACTTAACATGAGAATTCTGTCAGATTATTTCTGACGGCGTCAGGCTTTACAACCTGACGGCGTCAGGTTTTAATTTTCTGAAAATTTTGAAAGTTTTGTTTTCATAAAAAGTTTCTATTAAATCTCTAACTTATAATCTCCAGGAATCTGCAAAATTATCATTCCACAAGCATTATATCCTTATATAGAGTTTATCCCGCCGATGTTATGCAGGTTTTCGTGTTTGTTTTCTCAGGTTTAACAGGTTATTTTGGACAAGGAAATGTTTTGGATCAAGCTTTTGGCGATGCATTAGTCATGGAGCTTCAACATTACTTTGGAAGAAGATCTAACCGTGTTACCACAATATCCACCGAGCGAATCAGGGGAGTATTTGATTTCATTCTTTTACCTTATTACTTTTACATCTTGTTATTTGAACATTGGGGACAATGTTCATCTTAAGTGTAAGGGGGGTAAAAGTACGATACTTTAGAGAATACAATTGCACTTGATTTTTGTTTGTTTGATGGTAGATGTGTAATAAAACTGAGATAAATACCTGTTAGGGCAATTTTAGTGCCAAATTTAAAATTTTTTACAACATTTAGGAGTGAAACTTTGATCTTAATGAGCGTCTCATGGATAGGAGTTATATGACTAGCACAAAAACCGTACCACTAAAAAAATTTCCACCCCCAAATATGTGAGGTTCGCCTCTAGAATTGGTAGGAAAAGCATTTATGCTATGATGTGCGTACCGGTAGCACTTAGATTCTAGAACTTGCGTTAGGACCATTCCGAGGCCACAAGTGAGACTACATTCGTGTAGTTAGATTTACTACATGATAAGAGGCATTAGGATTAACCCATTGTTTTACACCTGTGTTTTTGTTATAATTACATTGGCTACATTGGTCAAGTAATTCTCCCACACCCTTTGCGTTGTACTCATTTTTAGTACACGATACCCCTAGTACACCCCTCAGAGCCTATCTTTTCGTTTCAACCTTTAATCATTTTACTTAAAGGAAGAATTTGTTACACCCCACTTAAATGTACACCCAAATCGCCTTAGCCTACCTTGTATGCACTCATTTTTAGTGCATTATTGTGACAACATTTGTTTAAACCCAAGTTAATTATCTAATTGATTACATGGTTGCTAAGTCGATTCATATCCTTGTACATATTGTTTTGGGACGATTGGGACTCATGGGTAAAGTACTAGTGTAATGGAGTAATGGGGAAGAACAACATTATTACCTCCATATGTGCTAAATATTTTAAAAGTACTCCAAGTTTTTCAATTATCTTAATTCGAGTCATTAGAATAGTTATTTGTAAAATTATGTAAAAGTTCAAGTGTAAGGGGAATGCAACGCCCCTATGATGTATTATTTTGGATGGTAGGGCAAGAATGTATGAAAAAAAAAAATCGAAAAATTAAGAAAAATACAAAAAAAATGAGAAAAGGAAAAGTAGAAAAAACATACGGACTACCATCCCGTTTCATTTTATGTTTATTTTATGTTTTTGTTATTTTGTTTTTAGCTTAAGATTGAGTCGAGTCTTGGCTTAGCAACATTGTATAGTACATGTAATTAATCAAGATATTTAACTCGCCACCAGTAAAATATCCTTTATCCAACAAAACTGTGTTTATCATATCCCTACACCTAACGTTATAACCCATATAAAAGCCCTCTTTGATAGTTTATCTTAGGTGCTTACGCCTAGTGGAGGAGGTTTTTGATCCTTTCCCAAGCCTATGGTAATCTATTTGCTATGACAGGTAGTGAGAGATAATATCCGTTTTCATTTATGAGATTTATGTTGATGACACTTGAGAGATGTGAGTATCTAAACACTACTTGTGAGGTGCTAGTATGTAATCTCCGTGCTTATTATGATTAAAGTGGAACGACTAATTGTTGCAATTACTTTTATATTAGCGTTAAATGACCCCTAACTTGTATTTTGATTAGAATAAAAGCGCATTTGCTTGAGGACAAGCAAATCTCAAGTGTAAGGGTATTTGATGAAGCGAAAAGTGTACCGCTTTTAGGGGGTCATTTAAGCCCTAAATCGTATTTATTTGATCAAATATTGCCCTAAATCGTTCCTTTTGTCATTTTAGGTACTTTGGAGAAGAAATCTGGAAAAGGAAGCATCTTGGACGTTTTTGGAGCATAAAAGTGAAGAAAACGGAAAAGTCTCAAAATTACGCTGGAAAGTACCTTTGACGGCGTCAGGAATTGGTCCAGACGGCGTCATGGCTTGGCAAAAGTGGTGGATGTGAAAATTACTCATGATAAGCCAGAGAATTTTGCATGGAAATTCTGACGGCGTCACCCTTTAATGTGATCAAGGTCGTCACGGCTTAAGCTAAAATGGGACGGCGTCAAGCTTGATTCTGACGGCGTCAAGCCTTGATAAGCCAGAGCGGATTTTGGAGGTCTAAAGAGGGACGGCGTCAGGAAGGCCATCCGGGAACCCTAAAAGCGGCGAGGTGACGGCGTCAGAATCTACAACGTGACGCCGTCAGCCCTTATACTCTATATATAGTTTTGCAATTTTTTGTCATTAGTGTGGAACTTTGTGTGTAACCTTTTGGGAGGAAACCCTAAGACGATTTTAGCAGCTTTTTCAAGGCTTTTTGCCTTGAGATCTTCCATGTTACATTGAAGATAAGTTATCAATTAATCATTCAATATGTCTATGTGTTGTTTGATTCTATCTTGTTCTTGTCTTTTGTTTAACATGCTAGGCTAGGTTTTCTTTGTGTTTGCTTAGATCTAATGAAACCTAGCTATTGATTATTGGTTATTAGTGTGTTATTAGTTGTATTGGATGATTGTTTATCTATGTTAGGCTTAAGAAAACTGGCTAACCTCCTATTCGGTAACTTGCTTGAACGTCTTAAGAAGCATGAACCAATGCGTACTAAGGTTTTTATGGTTGTATTTAATGCACAAGCGAATTCTAGTGATCCCATGTTAGGAGCTTCCTAGCCGGCTCGACATAGGAGTGAAGTAGGAGCTTGTAGAGTTGGGGAAGTACGTACGCCACCCCACGATTGGTATTAAGGAATACACCCGTCATCCACGCAATTAATACACACTAATCAACCGGTAAAAGATAGTTAGGGAGTAAGGAAATATAAGTAAACACATTTCTCCCCACATAAGTTTTACCACCTTTTCATTTTCGTTATTTTATTTTATTTGCATTCGTAGTTACTTGGGTTAGTTGACTAGCAACTAATTCCGCCCACTCTTTCAAACCCGAGATTTTACTTGCTTTCATAAAATTATAAAAACATAAAAAATAATCTTCTCTCACCCCTAGACCTATTAGAGTAGTTTTTCAATCCTAACGACACTATTCCCTGTGGAGAACGATCAATCCCCCGTACTTACCACTACACTATACTACATCGGTCAGGTACACTGCCTGGTGGGGTTGTAAGCCTCTTGAGATCCCTCGAGAGGTAAAACCTGTTGTAAGGTTGCAAAACCACGCATCAAATATCCTTCCCTGCACAATCAAAAACACAAAAACACAATATCTTTTGGCATTTTGGTTAGTTTTTGGTCTTTTTGGGTCCGGTTTTGGTCAAGAAAAGGTATGTGAATAAGCACATACCAAAATCCCCCAGACTAAGTCATTGACGTGTCCTCACGAAATGTTATAAAAACACGTTTTTGAAACCGAAAATTTCCAATCTCTTTTTACTAACTTTGAAAAGTAGCAAAATTTTCAAAAGAGATCAAGAAATCTTAAGTTCTAAAAACTCCCCGATTTTCCTTTTATTATATTTTTGTATTTTTCTTATTATTCATGTGACGGCTTTGTTGACAATCATTATCTATCGATAATTTTTAGGATCTTCGAGCAGGAAACACGACTCATAAAGAAGTGACCATACGGATAAAATTCGTCGTCCCCGATTTTTCACAAGTCCCCAAACTAAGCTTAAAAACGAAATCATTGTTATTTACAAGTTAGATTGCCGACACTACCCATGGAAGTTACTTGTGTATTACTTCTTATTCCCAGATTCCTATTTTCCTCTATTTATTTTATTTTTGGTGAGAAATGAATTTCTTCAAATTCTCGTTTCGATAAGTTTTAATCCGATAAAGATACCTAGTTTAGACGCTAAGTAATTTCCAAACCTTCCCTCGAAAACCGTTGCATACAAAAATGAGGTCCACATCAAGGTCTCTGATTTAACACGATTTTGAGGATATCCCTTTTATATACGACCAAAACAACTCATCTACGAGTCCAGAGACAGAAGCTTTTATTAGGATACCCCCGGAGTCAAAATTTGGCATTTTTTTTAAACATTATTAAGCACATATTATTATTCCTCGGCCTTTTAAACAACCTAGACAACGACAGCGAACCGTCCAGAATCGGGAGTCTTATTTTGACCTTGGATATTTTTCCTCTGCCTTTTTGAAGTCTGAGTCAACGGGAGCGAACCGTCAGGAAACAGAAAACTTTTATCGGCTTTGGATTGTTATTATTATTATTCATTATATATTTTGCCAAATCCCGAGTCCTACGGCTTTTATAGCAATAGAGACAATAGCACGTACTATCAGGAATCAATTGCCTATTACACCGTAACACTGACAGTACCTTGATGTGTACCCAACTTTCATAAGCAAGGATTTTCTAAGGAAGGAGTAAAAACTAATTATCGCCAAAACCAAAATACCTTTAATTATTCCTAGATTACTATTTTTGAGTGAAACAAGCTTATGGGAACAAAAAACCACAAATAACTTCGATGAGCTCTAAAGAGATCCAACTACTCCACGTTTAGCAATCTAACTTATAAACAACTCTATCATTTCTCGTTCTTCGCAAATTTAAAATCTTAAATAATAAGATCCGTGAATGCTTAGCCTTATAATCAAGCCATGCATATATAAAGTCAATACGGGAACTTGCAAACTCTTAAAAAGAATTCGCATTTTATAGCTCCTTGTGTAAAAGACTAGCACGAGCTTATGGATTATGAATGGTTAAGGGAACAAGCTAGGGCTCAACACGCCCGATCAAGTCAGAATTTTATTCCTACTCTCACCAGCGGAAAGTCAACAAAATGTCAAAATTTATTATATTTTTGCACAAAATTTTTTAAAATTTTCTCATTTTTTTGGATTTTTTCATTTTTGAGGAAAAACGGGGTTGCGTGAGTAAACGGCAAAAAATGCAAGGAAAAAATCTGATCGAAAGATCACCCCCCCCCAAGACTAAAACGAGACATTTTCCTCAATGTCTAAAAGGTACGGGTTTTCCTACAAAAATCTAAGGCCGTTTATTAATTATGCCAAAAGATAGATGTAAAACGATAAGATTTAGGATATCGGATAAGCAACGAATGATTAAACTCGAGTGGAGAGAAGCAACCACGAGCACGAGAGTCTTCAATCATCGGGCAAATCCTGGACATACACAAACAACCACGCAACACAAGAAATGGAAGAGGCAGCCCTCCTCACGTCACTTATTAGAAAATAGATAAGAAGATAGATGGATAAGCATGGGGTGCCTCCCACGAAGCGCTTTTTTAGTATTGAGTCGGAAAGCTTAGACTCGCCCCGAATTTAATTGTCCTTGGGGGAGCATTGATGAGTGTGTAAATACTCATCATTTTTGTCGTATCTGAACTGCCAAAACATCCAAAAACACTCAGAAATGCATCAAAATACTGAAAATATCCCAGGGATTGTGTTTTATATGTTTCAAATGCAAAATGTTTGAAAACAATTGAAAAACGAACAAAGTTTGCATTATTGGCAGTTTCAGTCCCTTAACTTTCAAAACTTGTCAAATTTAGTCCCTAGGCATTTGTTTTGTAAGAAAAGTCACCAAAGGTCCTTTTGAAATCATAGGTTGTCATATTTAGTCATTTGGTGAAAAGTTTCAATAATTTACAAGTTTGGTCCCTGCACTTTCAGAATTTGCAAAAATGGTCCCTGGGAAAATTTTATTATTGGAAATTTCATGTATGGTCCCTGGATTATTGGAACATGGCAGGAATCACCCTTGGTTTATTTTGGAAGATGTACAACTTTGGTCCTCCAATTTTCAGAATCTACAAGTTTGGTCCCTAGCTTATATAATTCTACAAACCAAACCGGACCAAGTTATTTAACAAAAACCCAAAATAAAACCAACCCAAAATCCTAATTATTAAACCCAGTTACAACCCAATCCAAAACATAACCCGGCCCAATCCTTTTTTACTAAACCCAGTATTTAAAACCAGGTTTGACCTCAGTCAAACCCGTCTCTCACACAACCCCGCCAAAACCACCACTGCTCCAAAACCACCATCACCTTTACACCTCAACCCCCACCTCATCACCACAGCTGTCTAACCTCTCCCCTCCACCTCCACATCCTCCCAAAATTCTTTAATTGAAAAAACCTGCTATTGATACTTTTGGCGCCAAAAGTATTTTGAGTGATTGGGATTAATTGGAAGCAATCCAAGGGTGTAGAAGTGATCAGAGATGTCGACAAGGGATTTCCCAGTTGTTTTTAGTATTAATAGGACTGTGTAATAGACTAAAAAAATAAGTAGTTAATTAGCAGTAGTCGTATTTTTTTTACTCAGTCTTTTGTAATATTGTAATTTCAAGTTCCATTTGTTAATACAAGTTAAATTCAGTTTAAGCAATCCAATTTCTATTCATATTGTTCTAAATTTCTGTTATGCTAAGTTTCAAGTTCAACTGTTAAGCTAATTAAGTTCAAGATCCATACAAAAGCTCTCAAAAGCTCCCATACCTTTACTATAAGCTTATACAAGCTTAATATAGCTTTCTGTAAGCTTATATAGAGAATACTAGTTCTAAATTTCAAGCAATGGAAAAAGTCAACAAAAGTCAAC
Organism: Artemisia tridentata subsp. tridentata; assembly: GCA_021014915.2. NCBI lineage: Eukaryota > Viridiplantae > Streptophyta > Magnoliopsida > Asterales > Asteraceae > Artemisia > Artemisia tridentata. The sequence goes on from CP139508.1 coordinate 467,827,467, forward strand.
CTGAGGTCAAATAAGCTATTCTGGGGTTAAAAGCTATTCAGGAAGGCTTATATTGGTTTTCTAGCTTGTGTGAACAAGCTAGAAAGGTTCTGCTCCTTGGTTCTTTGGTGCATAGTCATTTAAGTTGTAAGCTCATTTCAAGCTTTATGCAATTTTCTAATTTTACTGTACAATAGCTTGTTACTAGCTTATTACTGTTTTTTGTTGCTTATTATTAGTTTCTACTCATATTTCATCAAGCTTATCAGTATTTAATAACCTTTGTTTTCATTTTACTTAAAAAACATAAAAAAAGGCCAAAAATAGCTAATATTAGTATAGCTTATTAATCTGCTTATTTATAAGTTAAAAGTTGTTGATTATAGTCAAAATAAGTTAGTTAACTCATAATAATCAGAAAATATAAGTTTAATTAGACTGTGTTAGTTAAAAATCCAAAACAGTCCCACAAAGGGGTGTTTGGCATAACTAGTCAAAAGGGTCATACTAGCTTGTTACTGTGCATTTACCATTTCACCAACTTTAAACTAGCTTAATTCATCATATATAAGCTGTTTTTAAGTCCTAGTAAGCCAGTTCAGTTGATTATACCAAGTTACATAGGTAGTGGAATTTTTAGACTCCAATACAGTCACATAAGCCATGAGCAGCCATAAGCTCTTTTGGCCCTTGTTCTTGGCACTTCTGAGTTTCATTTGAGCCATTTAGAGCATTTGCAAAGTTTGGTTAAGTCTTGTTTAGCCTACACATTTCTGCACAACTCTGTGCACAGCAGACTCAGTGTATACTGAGTTGCTGAGGTTGCTGAACTCAACTCAATTGTGCCTTATCTAGATAAGTTGAGGGCTTGCTTTTTGGTTTTCTGAATAGCTCATAGTACTAGCTCACTTTTGCCCCCATATTCTTCAACTTATCTGCTTATTTAAACTGCTTAATTTGCCTTGCAATTTGGCAATTTTCCTGAGTTTCTGCATAAGTAAGCCAACTGTTCTAGTGCTTTTCTTGCTCATTTCTTGTGCTTATTTGTGTTTTTAAGTTGTTTTGTGCTTAATATAGTATATTAAACTTGTCCTGAGCTTTTGGTTAAGTTTTGAGCTTATTAGCTTATTTTTAGCTTATTAGCCCAACTGCTTATCTGCCCATCTGCTTATCAGGGCTTATTAAACTTTTGATTTTAATTTTCCTAGCTTTTAAATATTAATTTAGACTTAACCTAAATTTTTCAGATTTTTCCTAAGTCATTTGATATTTTTAATCTTTTTAATTAGTTTAAAATAGTAATTAAATCATAATAAATAGAATTTTAATCAGAAAAATATAAATCTTTTTTACATAATTTTCTTTTGTCATTTATAATCTAGGAAAAATATAATTATATTATTAGACCTTAAGAAAAACAAAAACAGAAAAATAGTGATAGCTTCTATTTAATAGAATTTATCTTTTTAAATTTTAATTAAGCATTTTTCATTTTTATAATTTTCTTAGCTTCTTTTCACTTAATAATATTTATAGAAAAAGTTTTAGATTTTTCTTTGTTCATTTAGTATTTATTATAAATTAAATTAGTTTAATAAGTAATTAAATAATAAATAAATTAATAATAATTAGATAAAAAGTGTAAAAAATATATTTTCAGTCTTAAAATAAGTTTTAGGTTATTTTAGATTTATCTAAGTTAAAATTTTAATTTTCTAGGTTAATTTCCTATTTTCTTTTAATTTAGTGCATTTTAAATAATTAATAAATAGTTATTAATTAATAATAATTAATTAAATAGTTAAATAAATAATTTTCTTTTTCTCAAAATTTTATTTTATCTTTAGGTTTATAAAAAAGTTATTTTCATATTTTTAGGATTAATATTTCTTCATTTTCACTTTTTATTTTGTACGTTTACGTTTATTTAAATTTAAACGTACGTTTCTAGGTTTCTAAACATTTTTAAGTAATTTGGTTTCCTGTATTTATTCCTATAGCTTGTTTAAAGCTATTTCCTTTTATTTCCTTAGTCCAATAATTCAAAAACCCTTTTCCATTCAATACCACTTGATCACAATTCGTCTTTAAACACAATTTCACGCTTCGCTGGGATATAACGACCTAGGAAAACACTATACTCCAGGGAGATCGTGCTCAATTGGTTTGACTTTATTTGACCACATCCGTGGTTGAAAATAGTTGACTGTTTAGCACTAATCAAGCATGTGGAAAAGATAATCTCAATCGGACTTTCATTCAAGATGTTTGAATAAACATTGAAGCATATGAAAGTTCCACTCCGATGAGATACCCGCGGCTTAAAAGAAGGAGAGATGCCGGGGTCAAAGATGGTATCTTCACTCCCGAAGGAGTGAAAGAGAGGAGAAGTCACCGAGTAGGTGAAGAAAGGGAGAAGGATCTTAATCACAATGAAGATCCATTCTTCATCAATAAAAACCTCGGGAGGGAGGGTTGGGGTGATATCATCGATAAGTAAACTCTTAGGATAGAGTACATCTCCCCCCGGGTCATGATCTTCCTCAAAATGAAAGTAATCATACTCCGGAGGAGGTATGATATGAGTGAGTTCATCGGAGAACTCCTCATGAGGAGATTCAAGAATACGAGGAGAATCTGTGAGTTCCGGTATGGGCTCATCAAGATTAGAAAGAAGATCCTCCTCGCCCTCAACGTCCTCTAACCCCTCATCAAAAAGAGGATTAACAACACTTAAAGTGTAATCGTCATTATATTCAAAAAGAGGGTTAGAGAAAATTTCGGAAGTAATCTCGGAAACGTCAAGGGAATCTCCATAAGATTGAAAATCACTTTCATCGTCAGATATTTCCTCGGACTCACTTGGGATTGGGACGAGGTTCTCAACACTGGACTTTATGATTTCGTTTGATTCCTTTTCAGGAAGAGTGCTAAGATGCTCGTCCCCCATTTTTAGAGAGTCCTCGGGTTCTTTGGTAGGAAAGACGGGAGTGATTTCTGTTGAATTTTCACAAACTCCCCACATAGAATCCTCATCATCGTCATCGTCGTCGTAAACGAAAGTTTGACGATAATTAGAACTTATTTTAGCTATTTGTCTTTCAGCTAAAAATTCTCCATAAGTTATCTGATGAGGTTCTTCTTGTGGGAGTTGTTTATTAACCAAAGCCTTAAGATCTTTTAATGTATCAAGCATAGCAATGAGAAGTTTTTCTTCATTGAGTATTTCTTGAGGAGGTGGCTGAGGTTGTGGTTGAATCATATGGTGTTGTGGGGGTTGGAAATTGTCAAAACCGGGAGTACTATAGCAAGGATTAGGTTCATAGTAATTTTGATTCCACGGTTGACATTGATAATCATTATGAGGACCCCCACAATTTGCACAAGAAAAATTCGGAGAATTTTGAAACGATGTATCATTGAAACTTTGATAGTACGGCTCGTGCTCATATGAATTTGGTGGAGGGAGGTTGAAATTGTTTTGAGAAAAATTGGAAAAGTTCGGGTTAGAATCATAAGCGAATGTATTTTCAGCTCTTGAAGCGCAAGTTGAACAAATTCCATTTATAAGATCATCTCCACACCATTCGCAGGTACATCGTCGACATAGAAAACCATCTAACGGATCTCCACACCCACAGCAATAACGCTGATTGAACGAAGACGACTGGGGCTGTGGAGGGTAGTCGGAGAAATTTGGCGGTTCATTGAAAGAGTTTGGATTAGAATCATAAGCGAATTCAGCTTTCGAATAAGAACACATACAAAGTCCACGACTAAATCCACATTCGTTGCAAAAACATCGGTCACAAAGTGAATTGTCCCCCAACGGATCTCCACATATAAAGCAATTATACTGAGGGAGTGAAGATGGCTGGGGTTGTGGAGGGTGTTCGGAAAAACTTTGAGAATTATCAATGGAATTAAGCTCTTTTTCGAGGGCTACTTCACACCAATAACAAGATCCTCTTGGGTTGTGATTTCCACACCGCTCACACTTACACTTTGAACAACGAAGACTGTCGATCAACGGGCTTTTACAATCAAAACAATGATAGCCAAGTGACGACATTAGAATTAAACGGATAGAGGGATAAAGAGATAGAATTAAACGGTTAAGAGGATAAGAAGATAAGAATTAAACGGTATGAGAGGGTAAAGAGATAAGAATTAAACATATAAGAGGAGACGAAGATTATTTTTGGGTTTTGTAATTTAGAAAACTTTGAAAAACACAAAAGAAAAGGGAAAGAAAATCTTTTTGGATTTTTATATATAAGAAAAATTATTATCTTTTTGGTGATCGTTCGATCAACCGTACTCGTTTCTTTCAAAACTACGCGCAGCGTGGCGGGAGAGAAGAATGGATCTCTCTTCAGTCTGCAATTTAATGTCAAGACTTCCTTAAACCCCGTGTATAGGTTGTAGTAAAGAAATAATCCGAGAAACGTTTAACTTCACGATCTCTTTTGTTGTTTATTCGGAATGGTTTACAACACTTTCAATAAAGTGAGGATATATTATTTTTGTATTTTTGAAAACACTTTAGGAAAAGTGTTTTATTTATTTTCTTTTTGTAATTTTTTTCTTTTTATAAAAACGAGAAACTTCCGAGGAAGGGTCTTCAAAACACGATCCAACGAACGAAATTCAAACTCTTCTCAAGCCTTCCCCGGCAGCGGCGCCATTTTTTGATTAGTCGTTTTAGTACGGTTTATTTTTCCAAGAAAAACACAACGAATGCGTTTTCCCCGGGTCGTGTCCCAACGAAGGTCGAATTCGAGTTTTCGTTTCGGTGTCGAATACGTGAAGTGAATGGGAATAAGAAGAGAGATGATTGGTGATTTTACACTACGAGCAATGAAATATAAACGAAAACAACTAATTAAGCTAAGGGTACAAATCTACTAAGCATATGAATTCTAAAAACGCAAATTGGATTTTTAAAACGTACGAAACGAATTTTAAAACGTAACTAAAAAGTGAAAATCTTAATTTTAAGTCCTAAAAATATGAAATAAATTTTCCTACAATCTAAATATAAAAAGAAAAATTTATAAAAAAAGAAAATTATTTTTTTTGACTTTTTATGAATTTTTTGTGAATTAAAAACTAATTTAAACTATTTAAATGATTTAAAAATATTAAAACAACTTGGAAAAATCTGAAATTTTTTGAGTAATTCTAAAATTAAATGACTAATCTAGGAAAAATAAAATCAAAACTAAACTACACCTAAATAAGCAGATCAGTGGAAATAAGCAGTTTGCAAATAAGCTAAAAATAAGCTAAAAAGCTCTAAAAATAATCTACTGAACAAAACCAATCAAGCACACTAAAAGAAGCTAAAAGCTACTGAAAAGGTACCAATAAGCTCAAGGATAAGCAGAATAAGCAGATGGAACAGTAGCATAGTTATGGAAGAAGCAGTGATCAACAAGCCACTTTGCAGCTTGTGCATAAGCTAGGCAGAAGCTTAATTTTGAAATCCAGAAGCAGATATTGAAAGTTCATATACCAATCTACTATACTTCCAATTTTGCCCAAAATCTAAGTGCAATTGCTATCCTAAATAAGGCCAAGAACAGATGGTGTTAGACACAAAAGTGAAGTGAGCAGACTAGCAGTCCTATGAGGGCTTATTTGCAGTCCTGATTTTAAGCTCTTTAATAAGCTATTATTTTAAAAGCAAGCTCAGAACACAAAAGAATACACTACTAGCTACTAATAAAACCAAATTTCATGAAAAGTACGCAAAGGGATAAACAATAACAGTCCCATGAATAAGCTAAGAAATACTCAAAAACTGCAGGTCTGCAAATGATATGCTGTTGCAGCAGAAGTAAAAAAATGACCACAATTCTTTTAAGACCTAATGAAATGTTACTAAACCTTGTGAAAACACTTAAACCTTTGAAATTAACATGAAAATACCAAAAATTCCAACTAGATAAGCTCAGCTTAAATGGGAAGCTTATTGAAGCAGTTTACTAACCTATGTTGCACCTATGGGTTAAAACCTCCAAATCACTCCTAAACAACTAATAAACTCCAACAAACAGCTTATATCACTAATTTAAAGCATGTTCAAAATACCTAAATGGGCAAATCTACAGTACCACAACTGATCAACCCCTAGCATTATCTAATCTAAACACTCCTTAAGTAAAACTGATTCTTAAACTTTCAAACACACCACTAACTTTAAGCTATAAACTGGACAGAATAATAAGTAAGTAACCTATTTAAGTTCTCAAAACAGACTATCAAAAGTAAATAAGCTGATTAATAAGGTAAGAAGCAGAGTTGACTTATCTAGACTTTTGGAGGTTTTTTAAACAAAGTGCTACTGAGGCTATAACTACTGATCAAAACAGCAACAATAGGGCATAATAAGAACAATTAAGCTAGAAAAAAGGAAATAAGCTTAGAAAAAGCAGATTTGACCAAAGTTGACTTATATTAAAACTGAGATGATGAATACAATAATTCTGAAACTTAATAAGAAAATACAATAAGCAGTACACTAAACTAAAATAAGCTACATTAATCTACTCCTAAACCTAAAAAACCTAACACCATTTCTGTGGAGAGAGGAGCTCAATTTATATCCAAACCATGAGATGCCATGTCATTGATCCGAGGGATATTTGTGCTTCTTTGATTCCATTTTAACCCTTAGATCATCCCTTGATCATTCCTTGATCATCATAGCCGTCTGATCAATTCCCATGAGGTGTCTTGACCAATAGAAGCTTTCCACGTAGCCATTCGTGTGCTTGTTCTGACATTTGACATTCTGACACCCAATGATTAGACTATTCTACCCTTAATTGTAGTAATTGTTGCACGGGTAAATATTAGGGTTCATCGCTACAGTGGTAATTCTGGGTAAGTTTGGGATTTGGGGCGCGGGTAAAAAGGAATTTTGACCAAGTCATTAATTCTTTACCACCGGGTTTGGATAGTGGGTTTATTGATCCGGGTTTAAGGGTAAGGTTGGGCCGGTTGTGGATAATGGTTATGGGTTGGGTTTATGTTTGGATTTGGGTTAAATAAATGAAATCCGGATAGACTTGTGTATATTTAGGATGTGTGGTTTTGAAAATATAAGGACCAATTGTGTATTTTTCTGAAACTTCAGGGGCTGATTTTGCCAATCTTCTGAAATGTGATCTAAGGGCTTGTCTTGAAAAATGACGATTCTTGAGGATTGATTTTGACTTTTTGAGCATAAATGTCTTTCCCGGCTTCAGCTTTGAGTCTTTTCCATATCTCGTGCTCGTTTTCCTGGTTTTTCCTCGATTTTGTCCTATTTTTGTAATATCCTTCCCTGCACAATCAAAAACACAAAAACACAATATCTTTTGGCATTTTGGTTAGTTTTTGGTCTTTTTGGGTCCGGTTTTGGTCAAGAAAAGGTATGTGAATAAGCACATACCAGAAAGTGAAAGTCATTAGATGTGATAATGGGACAGAGTTTAAGAATAGAGTTATGGATGATTTCTGCAAACAAAAAGGTATTAGGAGAGAATTTAGTGTTGCTAGAACTCCACAACAGAATGGTGTTGTTGAAAGGAAGAATAGAACACTAATTGAAGCTGCTAGAACTATGTTAGCTGATTCCAAGCTACCTATAACTTTTTGGGCTGAAGCAGTCAACACTGCTTGCTATGTTCAAAATAGAGTTTTAGTTATACAGCCTCACAATAAGACATCATATGAAGTTTTTAGAGGTAGAACTCCTGCAATAGGTTTCTTAGACCTTTTGGATGTCATGTGACAATTCTCAATACCTTAGACCATTTAGGAAAATTCGATGGTAAAGCAGATGAAGGATTCTTTGTTGGATATTCTCTTAATAGCAAAGCATTTAGAGTATACAACACAAGAACTATGATTGTAGAAGAAAATCTACATGTGGAGTTTTTGGAAGATAAATCCAATGTAGAAGGTCAAGGACCAAAATGGCTATTTGTTCTTGAAGCACTAACCCATTCTATGAATTATGTGCCTATTGTTGCAGAAACTAATAATTTTTCAGGTTCACAAGCAACAGATGAGGCAAGGTTAGAAAAGGAGACAAACCAAGATCATGTTTGGATGCCAATATGGTCAAGTATAAGTGTGGAATCAACTTCAACAATTGATGAATCTTCTTCTGGAAAAGCTAAAGAAGGTGTTGAAGATGAAAGGAAAGAAGATGGAACTCAGGAACAACAAATTGTTTCTGCTGGTGATTCTACTGCTAGGCCAAATGATTCTGCTGCTGGCCCTTCAGAAACGAAAGAAGCAGAATTCTCAGACAATGAGGTGGATTTCAACAATCTTCCATCAAATTATCAAGTTCCTTCTACTCCACAAACAAGAATTCACAAAGTCCACTCCCTAGATAATGTGATTGGAGATGTACAATTTGGTGTGAAGACAAGACAACAACTGATGTCTTCAGACCAACAAGGGCTTCTTAATGCCCTTTATGCTTCAAAACAGCATGAGTTTTCAAACTCTTGCATGTTTGTATGTTTTCTCTCACAAGATGAACCAAAGAACATTCTGAAAGCCTTAGATGATTCAAGCTGGGTAGAAGCTATGCAAGAGGAGCTTCTTCAGTTCAAGATTCAGAAAGTTTGGGTGCTAGTTGATTTACCTAAGAATGCAAAGGTAATTGGCACTAGATGGGTTTTCAAGAATAAAAGGGATGAAAGGGGCATAGTGATTAGGAATAAGGCTAGATTAGTAGCCCAAGGGTACACACAACAAGAAGGAATAGACTATGATGAGGTTTATGCTCCAGTAGCAAGGATTGAGGCAATTAGGCTTTTCTTAGCTTATGCTTCATTTTTAGGCTTCACAATTTATCAAATGGATGTCAAGAGTGCAATTTTATATGGAACAATTGAAGAAGAGGTGTATGTTTCACAACCTCCAGGCTTCATTGACCCACAACATCCAGACAAAGTGTACAGAGTAGTTAAAGCTCTCTATGGCCTTCATCAGGCACCAAGAGCTTGGTATGCAACACTAGCTTCCTACTTATTAGAAAATGGATTTCAAAGAGGAAAGATTGATCAGACACTTTTCATCAAACAGCACAAGAAGGATCTTCTGTTAGTGCAGGTGTATGTGGATGACATTATCTTTGGGTCTACTAGGAAGGAGATGTGTTTAGAGTTTGAGAAGCTTATGCATGATAAGTTTCAGATGAGTTCTATGGGAGAACTCATATTCTTTTTGGGTCTGCAAGTTAAGCAATCAAATGAAGGAATCTTTATCTCTCAGGACAAGTATGTTGCAGAGATACTTAGAAAATTTCAATTTGCTGATTCAAAAGTAGCAAGCACACCAATGGATTCTGAGAAACATCTTCTTAAAGACTTAGATGGAGAAAATGTAGATGTACATACATACAGATCTATGATAGGCTCCTTGATGTATCTTACATCATCTAGACCTGACATCATGTTCTCTGTTTGTGCTTGTGCAAGATTTCAAGTAACTCTAAAGGTTTCTCATTTAACTGCAGTCAAGAGAATTTTTAGATATCTCAAGGGTCAACCTAGGTTGGGTCTATGGTATTCAAGGGAATCACCTTTTGATTTGGTAGCATTTTCGGATAGTGATTATGCTGGTGCTAGCTTGGACAGGAAGTCAACAACTGGAGGATGTCAATTCCTTGGGTGTAGACTTATCTCATGGCAGTGTAAGAAGCAAACAATTGTGGCTAATTCAACAACTGAAGCTGAATATGTAGCTGCTGCAAGTTGCTGTGGTCAAGTTCTATGGCTTCAAAACCAACTCCTTGACTATGGGTACAATTTCTTAAACACTGTTATTCATATTGATAATAGTAGTACAATTTGTATTATTAAAAATCCAGTACAACATTCTAAAACAAAACACATTGAAATTAGACATCACTTTATAAGAGACTGCAATGAGAAAAGATTAATTCAAGTTCTTAAAATTGCTTCAGAATTCAATTTTGCAGATCTGCTAACCAAAGCTTTTGATGTTGGAAGGTTTCAATACTTGGTAGCAAGTATTGGAATGCTTAATCCTCAATGATTTTAAACTTTGTGTTTTTGTAAATAAATTTTTGTTTGTGCTGCTGGCCTTAAAAGATTCTACTGCTATTACAAAAGTTTGTGCTGCTAGTACAAATTTAATTTGTGTTATTCATACAGTTAGTCCTATGATTATTCTAATATAAGACAAGTACTTTGTACATTGTTCTTTTGGTTTTAGGCTAACAATTTCAGGTATGAACTTTTAAACACAAAAGAATATTTTCAAGTGAAATATGTGAGCAGCAGAATGGAGATACTAGTTGCTGACATAATATGTTTATGATGGACTGAGTTTGGGAATTAAAACTCCTTAAAACTTCTTTCTTGAAACCTAAGTATGCAGTTTCACATTGAATTGATGACTTAGTTGGTATGATAGTAACTGACTGAACTCACTTTCTATCATTTTATACTTTCAAGTATAATGTGTTAATCTCAGGATATCTGATAGAAAGAACAATTAGTAAAAGTGAATCTAACACTTGTGTTAGAGGTAACAATTACTATAAGCTGGAAACCCTGTCAAGAAAGCCTTTTGAATAGGTTTATCTTTACACAGGCAGTTATTTATAACTGAAAACATTGGTTCTCACACAACCAGAGGTTGCTTTAAACCAAAATTTTGATTAAGTGTCTGTTATACACTTAATCCCTTCAAAATGGTTGAAAGCAGTATGGTTTTTCATAATAAAATCAATTACATACTGCTAAGGCAAAAGTTTCTTAAAAAAATTTTTCAAAGAGACTCACAAAAACCATCCATTGATGGACCATGAGTCAAATTCCCCATGAATCACCTCTCATAGGAGTTAACACACCTAGAAGTGATGAGGCCAGTAAATTAAACTCTTAAGGAATTGATGGCTACATGTACAACATTGTCTGAAAACAAGTTCTCATTGGTAGATCAGATAATGGAGAGAGATATTTTGGTACATAGTGAGAGATCTTCCAAACAGGGGAGGATAAAAATTTTATTTGCTTCAGGGGAGGAAACATCTCAGGGGAGGAAATAAAAGCCCAAGAAAGGAAGACAAACCCAATGTAAGGGAGGAAAAGACAAGAGCATACAAGATGATGACATGGAGGTTGAAAATGACAAGATCACAACTAAAGGAGAAAGTTCTATCTAGGTCAAACGAAGAAAAGTTTCAATTTCAGTTTACCACGTTTGTTCATCACTTGAAAAGGCATTCTGATAGATGATTTCACTTGTTGAAACAAGCATCCAAGATACACAACATCATTGCCTCTTATAATTCCTCCATCCAAGGAAGTTGCACCATCTTTAGGTCAGTGTTTAAGATGTGTGTTGATATTGTTAAAGTCAAAAGAACAAAGCAGATGAGTTACTGAGAAAGATATTCAATCTTGAAGAACAGAAGTGTTTGAAAGATCTTCACAATCCATAATTTAATTCAGAAACATGTTGAAATGGATTCACATGTTTAGGGGAGGATTGTTGGGAATTAAATATTCAAGAAGTTTAATATCGGGTTCTATTCAAAGAAATACTCTAAGTATGATTCTGCTGCTAGAGCATTTGGTTCCTGCTGTTAGTGTTTGATTATGCTGCTAGCGATAAATGATTCTGCTGCTAGGCTTAACATTCTACTGCTGAAGGATTCTGCTGCTAGCGTTAACATTGCTGCTGCTAAAGTACATTCTGCTGCTAAGTGGATAAGTATGAAAAGATATTATGTGTATTTAGTCAACAATATACGGTAGATAATATCTTACCCCATGTGCTTAGTTAACAAGTTGTGTACACAGATACATGTTGTATCTTATGTACTGACACACTCAAGATAAGTTAGCAAGTAGTTCGACTAGACTTAACAATATTGTAAAAGATCTTTCTTGTGATATAAAAGAAAGATCTTAGTCTTAGAGATATGTGTGTGTTAAAACTGATAGTGAAAAATATATCTCTCAAGAACAAACACAAAAATATCACAAGTAAGAAAAACTTAAGATTCAAGGTTGTAACCCTAGTGATAACTCAAGATCACTCGTATTATTATCTTAATAATATTGAATCGTTTGGTGTTAATCTTTCATTGTTCCTTGTTCAATAACAAATATAAACGTTCCATTTCCATAACACTAATAACCTTCTAAGTGTGATTAAGTAGATTCCGCATACTTAATCATATTAACTCAATATATCATACACACAAAGTACAAAAGGTTTAACCACCTTAACCGTGTGTCGAATCCTAACAGTATTCATCTCCATCTAAGGGTATGTTAGCATCTTGTCTGAAGTGGCTAAATCAATAACAACGCTATGCACATTTGCAATATTAATGTTGGACTTTTGTTTGTATCTCAAGCAAACAACATAATTCAGTTGACTGGATCAACTCAATATTTGGTCATAAAATGTGCAAAGATACAAAATATTTTCCCAAATAAGTAATTCGTGAACTAATTTTTTAAAATGACGGAAGGTTCACATGAGATAGATTTTATAATCAAGAATCGTACAACCTGGCGATGCGTGCAATGATTGGAAACCCTCCCTATGGAGGGTCCAAATAACTTACCCTTATTTAGAATGGTGCTAGTAAAGCTTATTATAATAGTACAAATGTAACCACATGGAGTACTGTACTATGCTACAGGTGCGATTTCCATTAGGTTAACTTTTTATAGATAGTAACATGAAGCTGGTTCACTACCACTGGATATGCAATAACCTCGTGAACTCAGACATCATATCTTTAACTTGTGAGTTATTTGGCGTGGTATACACCTAGCTACCAAAGGTTGAGCCTTTGGCATGGTCATCCCATAACCTTCGGTCATATCAACCATCTCTTCGCTAACCCGTTCCCAATCAAAGCACTGTAAAAGCAATCCTACGGCCAACCCAATCACACGTGTCGCTAATCCTTCCCCCGGACAACTCCTCCTTCCGGACCCAAATGGCATTAACTTATACCCATCTCTTGTTCCTTCAAGCCTTTCGAATCTTTCTGGGTAGAACCTTTCAGGCTCACTCCACACGTTGGGGTCACGCTGTATGGTCCATTGATTCACCAATAGCATGGTCCCACCTGGGACATGATAGCCTCCGACAACACAATCCTCTGATGATGCATGTGGTACTAGTAGTGGGACATGATGGTACATTCTCAAGGTCTCGTTTATTATGCTATGAACGTATGGTAAGTTGGCCACGTCTGATTCATCAACAAAGCGGTCTTTGGCCACATTAGTGTCGATTTCTTTTTGTGCCTTCTTTATAACATGTGGATGGTTGAGCAATAGTGAAAAAGCCCATTCCATAGTTGTACTAGAAGTATCAACACCAGCTGTTAACAGATTCTAATTTACATTTTTTTACCCGCAAACGTTGTACTAGAAGCCCATTCCACAGTCGATAACCGAGTTTTCTTTTTTTTTTATTCAAACATTTTTTTACCCGCAAACGTTTACAAACACAAACCAAAGTCGGTCGAAGAAACGACCGATTCTATTTTTGGTACTTGGTCGACCGATGTTTGCCCTTTGCTCCACACTCGAATCGACCGATGTGAATATCGGTCGATGGGCTTGACCGACCGAAGTTTTAAGATCGACTGTGAGTAGCCTAATTAAATTGACGGTGACCAATTAAAATTTTTTTTGTCTATTTTATTTGAATTTTGTACATATTACATGATTGATAAACAATGGTACAATTAAATTTATCTAGTTTGGATATGTCTGAAATGAAATTTGAACAACTTTGAAATGAGCATTGCTAAAGGCTCGTACAATATCCTTCTACTAATCATCATACACACATAACAATATTATATATATTTTTTCCACTAATCCCCTTTCTGCATCCAAGTCATCTATTCTGACACTTGTTAGGATCCTATGAGTAGGAAAATAAGTAGAAACAATTTGTAGGAGGAAATAACATTTTATGTTTGATAGTATATGTCTAAGCTAACCTTTGATCCCCAAATTTAACACATTTCTACTTTGCCAAATTTGAAACATTTACTAAGTTAGTACAAATCTTACTTTATTAAATATATATATATATATATATTGTTGGTTGTATACAATTTTTTACTCGTTTATTGGGTCAAGGCTGGTTGGCTAAACCCAAATAGCCTTATTAGGAACTAGACCAAACGTGATGACCTATCTATACAATAATGTTAGTTGAAAGTAACGTAACAATATATAGGTAAAATAAAAAGACAAATATTCTTGATATGCGTAAAAAAACTAAAAATAAATAAAAATTTCTTAATTTCTCCAAATCCTTTTTTTTTTTTTGTATAAGGGAATTACTATAGTAAAATATACTAATCACAAAATGTTAAGTAGAATAAAATGTGGCTGAAATACCACATTAACATCAAGCAAAAGCTTGAATAACCACTATATCGTTTGTGACATGTCACAAAACGAAAACACCTCTAGTTACATACACTAACCAACACAACAATCGGAAAATACCACTTATCGTGTGTTAACATTTAAGATATTTATCTACATTTAACATGCTTAAAAATAAATTGAAACATCTCAAAAGTGTGATTAAAGATTGGAATAAAGAAAGATTGAGTGGTAGAAATAAAGATATTATCACTCACGAGATCGCAGAGGTTGATGACCAAATTGCAAAGTCTAATGGTAATAGCTTTCTGGTTGAGAGTCGCAAAAGGTTAATGCATGAGTTACGTGATCTCAATATTCGAAATAACAAAGACTTGAAGCAAAAAGCGAAAGTGAAATGGGCGCTGGAAGGGGACGAAAATTCTAAATATTTTCATGCCATTATAAATGCCAAAAGGAAGTCGGGTATTCTTAAAGGTGTGAAACATAATGGGGTGTGGATCGATAATCCTAGTGAGGTTAAGAAAAAATTCAGAGATTATTTCGCGAATAAATTTCAACCATTTAAGGGTGCTCGGTTTACTTTGAATACTCCTCCGGTCCGTACTGTAACTGCGAATGAAGTTAGCCATCTTGAAGCTTCGTTTACTGTTGACGAAATTAAAAAGGTTATTTGGTGCTGTGGGGGGGACAAAGCCCCGGGTCCGGATGGTTTTTCTTTTGCTTTTGTGAAGAAGTATTGGGACGTTCTGAAGGACGACGTGGTTAATATGGCTAATGAATTTCATGAGCGAGCAATCATTCCAATCGGCTGTAATTCTTCTTTCATCACACTCATCCCCAAGGTTAGTAACCCCATTCTTATGTCTGATTTTAGACCTATTAGCCTCATTGGTATTCAATATAAAATTATTGCCAAATTGCTTGCTAACCGTCTTGTCAAGGTTATTGATCAAATTGTTAGCATCGAGCAATCGGCGTTCATTAAAGGTCGTCAGATTTTGGACGGCCCTCTTCTGCTTAATGAGGTGATAGATTGGTATAAAAACAAGAAAAAAAGGATGATGTTGTTTAAGATCGATTTCGCAAAAGCGTATGATTCCTTATCTTGGGATTTCTTGTTATATATGCTTGCTAAAATGGGTTTTGGTCACAAATGGATTTCTTGGATTAAGGCTTGTTTAGTATCTGCCAGATCTTCAGTTCTAATTAATGGTAGTCCTACCGATGAGTTTAGTATTCATCGTGGATTGCGCCAAGGAGATCCTATGGCCCCATTTTTATTCATCATCGCTATGGAAGGTCTTCACATTGCCATTGACAACTTGGTTAATAATGGTATTTTTTCCGGGGTCAAAATTAATCAAGTCTCGCTCTCTCATCTTTTCTATGCTGACGATGTGATGATTACCGCGGATTGGGACGAAAAGAATTTGCTCAAAATGTCGGAAGCGTTAAGATTTTTTTATGGCATTTCGGGACTTAAAATTAATTTCCATAAGTCTTCTATCATTGGGGTGGGGGTTAATCCTGATGAGGTTGATAGATTCACCGCTTTGATTGGTTGAAAACCTAAACCGAATACCGAACCGAAATTACTCGGTTTTACTCGGTTCGGGACGAGTCGGTTTCAGTCGGTTTTGGTTGTGTTTTCTCGGTTTTCGGCCTGAACCAAGAAATCCCGAAACCGAATTCGGGGAAAATCTAAACCGAATCCCGAACCGAGTATGGTCGGTTCGGTTTCGTTTAAATACGATCCTGGTACTATCACTCTCCAATTACTCTTCTCAATAGTAGTAAATGATTTTGATTTTTGTATCATGTCCATTAACATGGAAATCAGTTGAAGCGGTTGAAAATTAAAGATCCAAATTCCACATAGTGAAAAATTACAATTGTATTTTTTCAGTATTAATTTATACCTACTTATTCTTTATTAATACACATAATGTCATGCTTTATGTAATGGTATCTTTACATATTTTTTCCACCTACTCGTCTATTGAATACGCAAATAAAAATGTATTGTCACTTCCTTATTTTTTAACAATCATCTCACATAACAACATAGTGTTACACATTTGTCTGATAACTACTTTAACCCTCAATCAAAGGATTAAAGCGACTTGAACCCTTAATCATGACCTATTATCACACCTTGCTATTATATTTTATCATGATAAAGTGGCATCGCATTTTTTATTAGAGAAAGAGATTATTATTCGTTTAAATATTCAAATGGATCTTTTCATATGATAAAGCTGGTTCACTACCACTGGATATGCAATAACGACCTCGTGAACTAAGACATCATATCTTTAACTTGCGAGTTATTTGGCGTGGTATACACTTAGCTACCAAAGGTTGAGCCTTTGGCATGGTCATCCCATAACCTTCGGTCATATCAACCATCTCTTCACTAACCCGTTCCCAATCAAAGCACTGTAAAAGCAATCCTACGGCCAACCCAATCACACGTGTCGCTAATCCTTCCCCCGGACAACTCCTCCTTCCGGACCCAAATGGCATTAACTTATACCCATCTCTTGTTCCTTCAAGCCTTTCGAATCTTTCTGGGTAGAACCTTTCAGGTTCACTCCACACGTTGGGGTCACGCTGTATGGCCCATTGATTCACCAATAGCATGGTCCCACCTGGGACATGATAGCCTCCGACAACACAATCCTCTGATGACGCGTGTGGTACTAGTAGTGGGACAGGATGGTACATTCTCAAAGTCTCGTTTATTATGCTACGAACGTATGGTAAGTTGGCCACGTCTGATTCATCAACAAAGCGGTCTTTGCCCACATTAGTGTCGATTTCTTTTTGTGCCTTCTTTATAACATGTGGATGGTTGAGCAATAGTGAAAAAGCCCATTCCATAGTTGTACTAGAAGTATCAACACCAGCTGTTAACAGATTCTAATTTACAACATGCAAGAGTTAGTTAGTACAAAAACATTTAGTCAATTAAACAAATCTTTATGTAGTTGTTGAAACATTAGAGTACAAATATATCTTACTAGTACAAACCAAAGGCCTCTTGGCCCAGCTGTATGTGAGTGATCCATCAACCTAGAGGTTGTGGGTTCAAGTCTCATTGGAGACATGTGAGATAGAATTTGTGTGATAGGTGGTGTGGGTTGTAAAATTTGTCGTTCTAAAATAAATAAATAAATAAAATCTTACTAGTACAAAACTTTTAATCATCTCATCGGTGTAGTAATCTGGATCCGTCTCTTGTAACTGCAACAACACATGAATCACGTTTTGCTTCTTATTTTCAACTTTTCTAAGTTCGTCGATTAACTTTTGAAAGAAGTCATTTCTTGTTTTCTGCAACGAAATTAACTTCTTCTCTAGCCCTTTAACTCCTAACCATCGTAAAAAAGGTAACGAATCACCTAAATTCGAAGCTTTGCTGACTGCAAAAGTGTCCCTTGCTATCTGCTGAAACACTTTCCCTTCCTCCTCCAAATCACGATCGCCATTAAAATACCTCTTGCCGGAGACAATCCTCATTATCACATTAACTATCAAATCATTAAATACTGAATGCAAGTTCACTGGCTCAGAACACTCAGATAACAATTTTTTTATCAGTAGTCTTACTTCATCAATACGTATGTTATAAAACTGTTGCATACGCTGAGGAGAAAATATCTCAATGGCAGATATACGACGCAGGTTGCGCCAATGGTCCCCATATGGTGCCAAACCAAGGCTAGTGAAGTTGTAACCAAGAATCTTGCCAGCAAGTAATCGAGGGCGGTTAGCAAAGATGATGTCGTTCTTAGTGAAGCATTCTTCGGCTAGGGAAGGAGAAGAGAGCACTAGGACGTTGCGTGACCCAAAGCGCAATAGTAGTATTGGACCATGTTTGGCTGTGAGTTTAGCAAGGGTTCTATGGAGGGGTTGCTTCAAGAGGTAAAGGTGGCCGATTATCGGGATGGTTGGGAAGACAGTTGGAGGAAGCTTGGAGAATTTGTGGCGGTATATAGTGGCGATTAGAAACGAGACTAAGAGGAGAGAGATGAGTGTGATGAAGATATGATCCATAGCTAGATAATGAACAATGGTAGATCAAGGAATGGTAAATTCTACTAATGTTTTGGAGAAACTTGAACTATATAAATATGTGCATTGAATTAGTCTTTTATTAATTTTTTTTTTCTTTTTTCTTTTCTATAAAAGTTAAGTTAGTGGTATTTTTCTGACTTTCCTAACAAATACCTAATTACGGAGTAATTAATTTTTTTTTGCTATTAGTAGAGTTGTTTTGATTGTTTCTGAAAATACGATGTTTTCGATTTCTATTAAGTTTTGCGTATGCAATAATGAATAACCCGAACCTATACCATCCTGGTACCATCACTCTCTAATTACTCTTCTCAATAGTAGTAAATGATTTTGATTTTTGTATCATGTCCATTAACATGGAAATCAGTTGAAGCGGGTTGAAAATTAAAGATACAAATTCCACATAGTGAAAAATTACAATTGTATTTTTTCAGTAATAATTTACACCTACTTATTCTTTATTTATACACATAACGAGTTCGGCGACGATCCGCCGCGTTGCGGCGGGCCGTTGTTTTATTTCGTTGATTATTGCACGATATTTTTATTTCCCCGAAAAAGGACTCTTTTTGCAAAGAGTCGCCGATGGCAGGGATATTTTTTGCCAATTGTCGAAATTTTTTTTTTTTGGAAAAAGGACTATTTTTGCAAAGAGTCGCCGGTGTCAGGGGTAATTTTTGCCAATTTTCAAAATATTTTTTTGGAAAAAGGACTTTTTTTGCAAAGAGTCGTCAATTGCAGGGGTATTTTTTGCAAATTTTCGAGAGATGATTTTTTTTAAAAAAAAAAAAAAAAAAAAAGTGGGCCGATTACTGTAGCAGTTAGTGGGCCGGGTCTTGGTACTGTAGCACTGTAGCATGAGTGACGTCGTTTTACATGACATATAATATATATAGTAATGTCATGCTTTATGTAATGGTATCTTTACATATTTTTTCCACCTACTCGTCTACTGAATACGCAAACAAAAATGTATTGTCACTTCCTTATTTTTTAACAATCATCTCACATAACAACATAGTGTTACACATTTGTCTGATAACTACTTTAACCCTCAATCAAAGGATTAAAGCGACTTGAACCCTTAATCATGACCTATTATCACACCTTGCTATTATATTTTATCATAAGATAAAGTGGCATCGCATTTTTTTATTAGAGAAAGAGATTAGTATTCGTTTAAATATTCAAATGGATCTTTTCATATCTAATTATCTATCTCTATTATATAGTAAAAAACAGAACAAAAGGAATTTTTTTTTTTTTTTTTTATTTTTAAAACAAGACTAGGAAATCTATAAAACCATAGCCTTAAAATAAACGGAGAGGTTTCTCTTGTTCAGGTTATACAGAGAGGGTGAGCATTTTTTTTTACATAGATGTATGTGGCCTCACCGAGTTAATCTCGAGACCGATTTTGACCGTTCCCTAACCACACCCAAGTATACACACCTAGCGAGGTTTAAATCATTGCCTTTGTGAGCAAACCAAGACCTTACCACTAGGTCATTTGGTGGTGGTTCATAGCGTTAATATAGGATGCGTCAAATAACTCTAATTAAGAAATTAAAACTTTCAGTATAATAAATCGAATATGTATACTAGTTGTTAGACTTCGAGGTTTCAACATTATTAATTTAGAAATATTTTCAATTTGTATATATACTTGTATAGTATTTAATACTTTTGGTTTATTACTTTCATATTGCAACTAAAAATATAAGAAAAAAGTTATTTTAAATACCAAACTTAATTTACATATAAATGGACTCATCCCTACCATCAATTTAAAATGAAATCAATGTTTACGATTAAAAGTATCTTAATATTTCACATATTTTTTATATTTAAATATCTCTTAAACCGTTAATCGTTAAGCGAAAATAATTACACCATCGCGACGAGCATTTAATTATCTTTCTATAGACGGACACTTTGTTATACTTTCGACAATATTTTTTTTTTCGTTTTTTCACTTTTTTTCTCGTTTTTTCGTCTTTTTTTTCATTATTGAAATTTGCATGAAAAATTACATGTGATATTAGTGTTAAATCACATGTGATATGTAATATCACATGTGATATTAGTGTTAAATCACATATGATATATAATATCACATGTGATATTAGTGTTAAATCACATATGATTTTTTCATGCAAATTTCATTAACGAAAAAAACGTAAAAAAAAAGGTGAAAAACATGAAAAAAAATAATTTTGTCGAAAGTATTTCGAAGTGCCTATCTATAGAAAGATAATTAAATGCTCGTCGTAACGGTATATATTTTTTTCGCTTAACGATTAACGGTTTGAAAGATATTAACATTTGAAAAAAATGATGAAAGTAGTTCTTTTTTTTAATTGTTGGGATTAATCTTATCCATTAAATCAAATAAAGATGAAGGGTCGAGATTAATCCCTTGATATATAAAAAAATTTTGGTCCTCAAATGATCAAAATATAAATATAAAGGTTAATTTAATTGTATAACAATATTATAAAGATTGTTTCATCTTAAAATTGAAAACATTTATCTCGTATATTTATGCATATCTTAATAACCAGTGTTCAGCTTGATGTATTTTGTGTCCCGTATGTATACGAAGATTTTACAATTACGGTTAGTTTAATAAGAATAAGAAATAAGAATAATATGAATAATAATTATTATTATAATAAAAGTTAGCAACAACAATAAGAAAAAAAAGTTGCTTTTAAAAACAAGAGTAAATTGCATAAATGGTTCCTGTGGTTTGTCAAAAATTTCACCTATCGTCCCTAAAATTTAAAAATTGCATATATCGTCCTTATCGCTTCCAAAAAATAAAACTCGTGATCCTTTTTTGAGGTGATAGGGACGATATATGCTACTTAAAAAAATTTCACCTATCGTCCCTAAAAGGACCACGAGTGATATTCTTTGGATGTGATAGGGACGATATATGCAACTTTTAAGTTTGAGGGACGATACGTGAAATTTTTGACAAACCACATGGACCATTTATGTAATTTACTCTAAAAACAAATAAAAAGTCTAGAGGATGTTACTTAAACTTGCTACATATTTATGCAAATTAAAATTTTATGCTTAATCCTCTTATGAAAAATAGGAATTTTACGTTTAAAACCATACAATTAAATTTAAGATTAACCACTAAACTTTTAAAGATGACACTCTCTGTTATCAACCTTTTTTTCTTTTTTTTAGATTCTTACACATGTGGTTTTGTAGTGTTTTTTTCCTTGACAAATTTTAACAACTATTGGCCAAAATTCAATTCGATTTTGATTATAATTGACCGATAGAATGGCTTAATTAGTTGAGATCAGTATAGATCATATATTTGTCATAAATCTAATAAAACAATTTTAGTCATTCATTTTTTATTAAAATTAATAAAAAATCTATTTTTCACTTTTTTTTAAAATAAACATATCTTGCAAACGGTAAATTTTCAATCTACGAAAAATACACCATCACGAAAATAATTAAATTATCTTTTTATAGATATTTACTTTTATATACATTCTACGAATTTTTTTTTTCAAAATTTTCGACCAAAAAAATCACATGTGATTCATTTTCCGAATCACATGTGATTTATTTAGGCGGAAATTTTGAAAAAACAAAATAGTCGAAAGTATATAGAAGTGCATATCTATAGAAAGATAATTTAATTTTCGTCGCGATAGTATGATTTTTTTTTCGCTTAACGATTAAAGGTTTTCGAAATATTCAATTTTTAAACAAAGGGGTGAAAGTTTTTTTTCTTTTTTTTTTTTTTTTTTTTTTTTTTTTTTTTTTTTAAATCAAAAAATGAATGGACGTGATTGATTTATTAGATATATGGCAAATATAGTATCTATATTAATCTTTTCTCATGGCGTAATTTTGCCACGTAGTCAAAATATGGCACACCTATTTATTCAATTAGGATTTTAAAACCTTTTTTTTTTTTTTTTTTTTTTTAAATACCACGAAAGGATCATATTCATTTATAATATTAAAGATAACACTAGTTAAAGTGAGTTCGCTTTAAGGTTAGAAACAGTCGATGACCAAAGTGACCTGGGTCACTGGCTGCCACGTCAGCTTTCTCTCTCCGGCGACCAGACATGACCAAAGTGCCACAGTTGATGACCGGGGTTGTTTTATTTTTATTTTATTTTATTTTATTATTATTATTATTTTTTTTAATTCAAACATTTTTTTACACACAAACGTTTACAAACACCAACCAAAGTCGGCCGAAGAAACGACCGATTTTATTTTTTGTACTTGGTCGACCGATGTTTGCCCTTTGCTCCACACTCGACTCGACCGATGTGAATATCGGTCGATGGGCTTGACCGACCGAAGTTTTAAGATCGACTGTGAGTAGCCTAATTAAACTGACGGTGACCAATTAAAAATTTCTTTTGTTTATTTTATTTGAATTTAGTACATATTACATGATTGATAATCAATGGTACAATTAAATTTATCTAGTTTGGATATGTCTAAAATTAAATTTGAACAACTTGGAAATGAGCATTGCTAAAGGCTTGTACAATATCTTTCTACTAATCATCCTACACACATAACAATATTATATATATTTTTTCCACTAATCCTCTTTCTGCATCCAAGCCATCTATTCTGACATTTGTTAGGATCCTATGAGTAGGAAAATAAGTAGAAACAATTTGTAGGAGGAAATAACATTTTCCGTTCGATAGTATATGTCTAAGCTAACCTTTGATCCCCAAATTTAACACATTTCTACTTTGCCAAATTTGAAACATTTACTAAGTTAGTGCAAATCTTACTTTATTAAAAAAAAAAGGGAAAAAAAAATTGTTGGTTGTATAGAATTTTTTACTCGTTTATTGGGTCAAGGCTGGTTGGCTAAACCCAAATAGCCTTATTAGGAACTAGACCATACGTGATGACCTATCTATATAATAATGTTAGTTGAAAGTAACATAACAATATGTAGGTAAAATAAAAAGACAAATATTCTTGATATGCGTAAAAAAATTAAAAATAAATAAAAAATTCTTAATTTCTCCAAATATTTTTTTTTTGTAAAGGGGAATTACTATAATATACACGATATGTTAAACAAATGAGCCAAGACTACTCTAAGTCTCTAATCATGACTTATTTGCAGTACTGACCCTCATGTTAAACGAATGAGTCGAGATGCTATAGATATACATAAGATGTTAAACGAATGAGTCGAGATGATATAAATATACATAAGATGTTAATCGGATGAGCCGATATGATATGGTTATACATGAGATGTTAAACGAATGAGTCGAGATGCTATAGATATACATAAGATGTTGAACTGATGAGTCTAGATGATATGGTTATACATGAGATGTTAAACGAATGAGTCGAGATGATATCGTTATACATGAGATGTTAAACGAATGAGTTGAGATGATATCGTTATACATGAGATGTTAAACGAATGAGTCGAGATGATATCGTTATACATGAGATGTTAAACGAATGAGTCGAGATGATATCGTTATACAAAAAGTAATTTAAATCATTTATTTTTAGTTTAAATATCCCACTTTTAATAAATTTTAATAAATTTAGTAATTTTAAATCATTTTTAATTAATTTTAATAATTTTAAATCATTTTTAATTAATTTAAATAAATTTTAATAATTTTAAATCATTTATAAATAAAATTTTTTAAATATCCCACTTTTAATAAATTTTAATAAATTTAATAATTTTAAATCATTTTTAATTAATTTAAATAAATTTTAATAATTTTAAATCATTTTTAATTAATTTTAATAAATTTTAATAATTTTAAATCATTTTTAATTAATTTAAATAAATTTTAATAATTTTAAATCATTTATAAATAAATTTTTTTAAATATCCCACTTTTAATAAATTTTAATAAATTTAATAATTTTAAATAATTTTTAATTAATTTTAATAAATTTTAATAATTTTAAATCATTTTTAGTTAATTTAAATAAATTTTAATAATTTTAAATTATTTTTAATTAATTTAAATATATTTTAATAATTTTAAATCATTTATAAATAAAAATTTTAAAATATTCCACTTTTGGCGGGGACATGTCCCCGCCTAAAGTATTGGAGGGGAAAAAGGCGGGAACAATTAGTAAACTATAACTTTGGTCAAATTTTTTGTGAAAATCATATAGACTTTTGGCGGGGACATGTCCCCGCCAAAAGTGTGCGTTAAAATTTTTCTAAACGGTCAACTATTTTGTGTGCAATGTCAGCATGTTTTTTGTCGTTTAGCGACTTTCGGCGGTGACAGGGTCGTCCCCGCCAAAAGCCTCGTCGCCCATCCTCTCTTTTGTTGTAGTGACTATCACTCTCCAATTACTCTTCTCAATAGTAGTAAATGATTTTGATTTTTGTATCATGTCCATTAACATGGAAATCAGTTGAAGCGGGTTGAAAATTAAAGATACAAATTCCACATAGTGAAAAATTACAATTGTATTTTTTCAGTATTAATTTATACCTACTTATTCTTTATTTATACACATAATGTCATGCTTTATGTAATGGTATCTTTACATATTTTTTCCACCTACTCGTCTATTGAATACGCAAATAAAAATGTATCGTCACTTCCTTATTTTTTAACAATCATCTCACATAACAACATAGTGTTACACATTTGTCTGATAACTACTTTAACCCTCAATCAAAGGATTAAAGCGACTTGAACCCTTAATCATGACCTATTATCACAACTTGCTAAGTTGCTATTATATTTTATCATAAGATAAAGTGGCATCGCATTTTTTATTAGAGAAAGAGATTCATATTCCCTTTCTGAATCATTATAGATAATGCGTAAAAGAATTAACCCATTCATTAGGAAATGGGTCAATGTTGGCACATCTAGTATAAGGCATAAGCTAGGAGGTGGTACTTTGTATTTTGGTTACTATCAATGTGAATGGTTTTGAGTGGCTACAGCAGAAGTAATCGACCGAAAAGATCATCATATGGCATTCTGATTGTGGCGCTAGTCGTTGTTAGCCTAGCCCGTATTGTGTCTATTGTAATGGGCTCTAGCCCGTAATCTAGAATAGTTGGTATATGGTTATATATGTTCGATGTAATGTTACTTTGGAGAATTAATCAAATCAAATAAATTATCTCCATCATATCTTCTATCATGGTATTAGCAGCCAAACTTATCCGATCTTCATAAACACCAAAACCCTACCGCCACAAAATTCTTCAGCCACCAAAAACAGTTTCCTTTGTGTATTATCATTATTAGGTGATTTGTGCTAGGTCACAATCCTCATTGTCTTTGTGTTACTTGTGCATTAAGGTCACAAGTGTCTTTAGTGTGTTGGTGATTTGTGCTAGGTCACAATCCGCACGTTTAATATTGTTACTTATGCGTTCAAGGTCACAAGTCCTTTTGGTCCACTTGGTCCACTGTTCTATTTTAATTCAAAGGTTGGTGATTTGTGCTAGGTCACAATCCGCACGTTTAATATTGTTACTTATGCGTTCAAGGTCACAAGTCCTTTTGGTCCACTTGGTCCACTGTTCTATTTTAATTCAAAGCCACTGTCGTCATTTTATTCTCCTTTTCATCAATTCTCATTCCCAAATCATCAACTGGTGTATTAATTAATAAGGTGCTTGGTTGCTTGCTTAAATAATTCACCCCATCAGTATTGTTTACGTAATACTATGGCACATAATGCTTGTCAAATATTGCACCTGGGAATGCAATTACACAACATGGTGCACCAGCTCAGTTGGGCTTCCAAGGTTACCGACCTGTTAGCATTTAAATTATTAATGTAAAGTGATGGTCATTTGTACTAATAGAACTTGTATGTGTGTAGATAACTAAGTCATGAAAGTGGGCTCTTGGCTTATCTAGTATGTAAGAATTAATGTAAAAGATGTCCATAAGCCAAAGCCCACACGAAGCCCAAAGAAATCCCATGGAAAGCCATTTAGGGCGTTGGGTTGTAGCTATAAAAGGACACACTCTCACCTCATTTCAAGTGTGCCTCAAGTAGTGTATAGGTGAGAGTGTGTGTGTGCTCTAATTATCACTACAAGAAATCAGTCAAATACCCACAGACAAAAATTGTGGCTAATAGACCAAAATTCGTGGGTAACCTTCTAATACCCAGGGAAAACCCACAAACGCATATACATGGGTATAACCTCCGAGGGTAATTATGCACCCACAAAAGTTTCGAGTGGTGGGTAAGTTTACCCACAATATAGTTAGTGGGTGATTGTGCCAACTCCGTGGGAACAATTTCTGTGGGACTTCATATATGACCACGAAAATACTCACAAATTCAGCCGTGTGTAATTCGTGTGTACATTATCTAGGAATATATTCGTGGGTAAAATACTAAATCGTGGTAATCTATAATTGAATTTTGTTTTTCAGTTATATGAGTTACCCACCATATTACTGTCAAAAATCCATGAGAAGTAACAAAATGACAATTTTGTGTAGTGTATCTAATAGATATGTACATGTATATAGATAACTACACACAAAAAACTTGTATACAAATAATATGACATTCATTGATCCATGTACAAATCTTTACATCAATTTCTCCATTATGCACTAAAGAAAAAAAACTATACGAGTTACATAACTAACATTTATTATTCCAAAAGTCTTAAATGGATGAAGTACATATCTACGTCATATGATATATCATTTTGGAATCATCAATCCACCATAAATGTTTCTTAATTTGTAGAATCGGTCACGTCGTAAAGTGTCTCTTTTGCGTTATTCACAGATTGATCTTCACTCGAACCCAACATCTTACTCATGCCCTACATATCAAATATAAAAATAATTACAATAAGGCTCATATGTTATAGAATAATCATGACATTATCATGTTATTTTATCTCGTAAACAAATCTAGCTACAATTGATCAGAAGATAGACGAGAGATTAGATATGACTGACGGGTCGAAGGATCACAAGCCTCAAGGCACAATAACTTCTATTATAATATGATGTTAGATTATTAACTTTGTTTTGAGTAGACACTTCCTTTGCTGATGACATCAACAATTGTCAAGAACAACCTATAACATAATCGATAGACAAAAGGATGAGTGTGCCGCGACTTTAGTATAAGACTTTTTATGATGAATTAAAACTATAAAAGAAATTAATCACCTCAAGAATTAATATGAGAGGAAGTTGAGTATGTAAAATAATGACATTTCCTGAAAGAATTAATAGTGTTTGATGGAGTTAAATATTGTAACTGGGAAAATTAAACTACAAAACTTTATAAACAAATAACCATAAGATAATGAAATTGGGCGAGAGAATATGAGAGGAAGTTGAGTATGTAAAATAATGATATTGAGCGACATTTTTGTGGTTAGAGGGGTATGGCAGTTAGAGGATTTCACTTTTTAAGGAGTCATGAAAACATGAGAAGGAAGTCAAAATTTTTACTTAAATTTCATTTTGGATATGTTTGGCGCACGAGCTTATTAGAGCTTATCGTAGCATGAACTTATTTTTTTTAGAAAAATAAGCTACCATTGAAAATAAGTCTCGTTTGGCTGACACGGCTTGAAGGAGCTTGTTAAAAAAATAAGCTACTAAATGAAATGCTAGTTGTACTAGCATGTAAAAAAAAGCTCCAGCCACATGCTCCAGCAACCAGCTCCAGCAACCCGCTCCAGCGATCTGCTCCAGCTCCTACTTGTGCCAAACATACCCTTAAATTTCATTTTGCATAGTAGCGGGAAGTTTCCCCTCCATTAATTTCTACTACTTTGTATTTTATTTTTTCTTTTTAGTCTAAGTATATGTATCTTTTAAACTTAAAATGCTTAAAATTTAAATAATATTGATTGTCTATAATATCCTTTAAACATAAATGCTTAAATTACAAGTTTTACTATTTTACTTTTCGTTTTAAAACAAGTTAAGTCACACGATTGCTCTACCAATAGCAATCTCTACAACTTTTAAAATGTTAACTTTTAAAATAATAAGTTTTTAATATTGGCTAATCTCTACGTGTTTATCAATTTTACAAAAAATACACCGTTTCTTTATCAATACCAGCTTACACGATTACTCTTATAAAGAGTGAATGATATTTCAAAAACATAAAAGCTTAAAATTGAGTAATGCTAGTGGACTATTACTCATAGGGTTGAGCATCGGTCCAAAATCGAACCGAACCGACGAAAACCGAACCAAACCGATTTTTTGAAACCATGAACCAAGAACTAAACCGAAGTGACTCCGTTCGGTTTGGTTTTGTGTCGATTCGGTTAGTTCGGTTCGGTTTATATGATTTAGGTGTGTTTTTGTCGGTTTTGGCTCGAACCGAACCGAACCGAAATAGAAAACCATTAGTATATGGGAACCGAAACCGAACTGAATATGGTCGGTTTGGTTTGGTTCGATTCGGTTTTCGGTCCACTTTGCTCAGCCTTACTATTACACCCTTTATTAAAATTGATAACATTATCTACAACTAAATTAATATTTTAAACATTGTTTAATCTTTAAACTTTTATCATTTTTTTTATAACCAATAAACATTTTTCTCGCAATGACTACAAATTAAACTTGTAACTTTTACATCAAGGGTCAAATCAAAATCACGATTTCGCAAGTATATTTTTTGCCGCTAAACACCGTTGTTTTGCGCAGGTATTCGTCTAGTTGTAAAATGAAAATTAGATGAAAGGTGTCTTGTAATAGGGGTGGAAACGAGTTGAGCCAAGCGTGAGCCTACTAGAGCTCGAGCTTGGCATGTTTAAGTTTTATAAAGCTCGAGCTCGGCTCAGTTCGAGCCTTATTTTTAAGCTCGATCTCGGCTCGTGATTATTTATAATGGCCAGGGCTCGGGTCGAGCTCGGCTCGTTTATACGAATGAAAAATTATAGCTTTGCTCTAGCTCGGCTAGTAATATATATATTTTGAGCTTGTTAATAAGCTTGTTATTGAGTTCGTTAATAAGCTCGCATATAATACAAATGCATAACGTTTTATATATGTTTAATAATTGAAATATTCTAGTGTCGTTTAGGCTCGCGAGCTCAATCGAGTTTTGTATGTAAATCTCGAGCTCGATTAATAAATAGGTTGCAACTTATAAAGTACCTATATAAAGTTACCCACTGATAATTACCAACAAAAATATGACGTGGGTAAATCCATGAGTACATATTTAGCCTCAAGTTGCTTACAAAAAAGTACCCACAAAAAAATAGATGCGAGTAATCTGTGGGTAAAAAAATTTACACACGCCGTTACCCACAATTTTTACCCACAGTTACCCAATATATGGGTATTTTGTGAGAAATGTTTTAGCACAAATAATTTTCCCACTAATTACCCACAATATTTAACTTAATGGGTAAGTTCGTGGGAAGTTTGTGAGTAACTTTTGTTAGCTTTTATAAACGATATGTGTGGCTAATTTGTGGGTAATATATGGGTAAATACCCACGAATCAACATTCACGGCTAATTTCCGTGGGTATTCAACAAAATTCTTGTAGTGTATGTGTTTGTTTTCTTTCTTTGCAAGCTAATAAACATCGAGTAATATTTCATACATACGATCCACATATTCTCATCTATATCTCTAGTTCTTATATTGTCTTGAGTGTCACGTATAGAATAGCATAAGTAGTTAAGTTTGTGTGATAAAGATAGGATTAGTAGCTTTACAAGTGGTATCAATACGCCAAACATCGAAATAGGATTTAGTTAGGTTCGTTTTCCTTATCAAAGTCTACAAAAGTTGCGTCTTTAGTCCATAAAACGTGTACTTTTGTGGTTAAATTTGAGGTTTAAGCAAGTTTTAAGGATAAAGCTTCAAGCTTTTTAGTTTTTTCGTGAAGTTTAGAGTGTTTTGGATAAAAAGTTACAACCTTTGTGTCGAAAAAGTGGTCTAAACATAATATTGGCGTCAAAAGGTTTTAACTTTATTACTAGTAGTTTGTACGAGACTTTGAGGTTTTTGATCGAGAAAAGAGCTACAAAAAGTTGCGTTGTGGAAGTATCTTCGACCTACAAAATATCTATTTTCTTGTATAAGAATTTATATAAAAAGGGGTTTGCACCCCAAATAGGAATTCTTGTGTAATAACTTATATAAAAGAGGGTTTATAGGAATTGTGAATTCTATAGAAATTGTGTAATTTCTATAGAAATTGTGGACCAAGTCGTTTTATCGCAATTGTGGAACAAGGGACAATTATCGCAATTCTGGTCACTAGAAAGCTATCGCAATTCTCATCAAAAGGAGTCTATTGCAATTGTCGTGAAGTCAACCTTATCGCAAACCTTGGTCAACTCTATCGCAAATCTGCTCATTGACTTTATCGCAATTCTGCCAAAGGAAGCTATCGCAATTGTGGTGTGGTCCTTTCGCAATTGTGACTTGGGATTCTTTCGCAATTGTTCCTTTTGTAATCTATCGCAATTGTGGATAAAGTGTCGCAACTTAAATAACTTTTATAAATTCGATTTGCATTTAATTTACATAACATCAAACGTGAACTCGGTATTTTCTCGCTTGTATAAGTGTAACGAATACTTCGACAAGGGATATATCTACTAATTTGTATAAATTAGTTAGATTTTTTTGTATAAGTTGCAAATTTATATAAATTGCATATTTTTATATAAATTGAAATTTTGCCAAAATTTGTATAAATTTTGTTTAAATTAAGATTTCTATAGAAATTGTGACTTTATCTAAATTGTAATTTACATAACTTTGTCGAATTTGTGAACCTTTGATCTTGTCTAAATTATAGTCCTATCAAATTTAGTAACTTTATTTAAATTGATACGTTTATCTAAATTGTCATAGTTTATCTAAATTGCAAGAAACCTCAAACGATCTTCATTAGAGTTTCACCTTCATCAACCATAACTCCTATTTCGTTGCAACGATATGATCCTGAATTAACTTTATCATACAACATCAACAATGACAACTCAACAAGACATTCATGCAGCCGGTGCCGAAAACCGTCCTCCTATGCTTGAAAAAGGTGATATCTTCCATGGACGAGCCGTATGCTTCGCTACATCAAAACTAAAGAAAATGGAAAACTCCTACTTCACTCCATCAACCATGGACCATTCAAGCCTCGTCAGGTTCTAGACCTCGGGGATCCAAATGGAACACCTCCCACACCACCGTACTATCGTGATCAATACGACCATGAATACACAGAAGAGGATAGGAAGTAAATTGCAGCTGATGACTTAGCAATGCACTTAATTCAACTTGGTTTACCACGGGAAATATTTGCTGTTGTTGACAGTTATGAAACTGCTTATGACATGTGGGAGAGAGTTAGAAGGCTTTGTCATGGAATAGAAATTGGACAACAAGATGTTGAAAACAAGCTTCTAACTGAATGGGAAAAGTTCACATCCACCCCAGTGGAACCCATTGAATCTTACTATACCCGGGTTTGCACTCTCATGAACTAGCTCATCAGGAACAAGTTGACACCAAGGCCAATTGTCTAAAACATCAAGTTCATCAATAACTTACCAGAAGAATGGGGACGATTCGTCACGATTGTCAATCAAACTAAGGACCTTCATCAGGTGAACTATGATCAGCTCTATGATTTCCTTAAACAAAACCAGGCAGAGGCAGATGAAGTCAGGAGAGAGAAACTAGCAAAGCAACTTGATCCTCTTGCATTGATTGCTCGAACACCAACACCTACAACAGTGAATACACAACCATCATCAACAACTTCCACTCAGAACATCATGCAACAACAATATGTTCCACAACAACCATTCTACCCATAACAACAACAAGTTATTCCATAACAACCATACCCACAATACCAAGAGCCAGATTTCACTGACAATGATGATAGTGCTGCTTTGACTCAAGCATTCACTCTTCTCTCAAAGGTATTCCAAGGACGCTATTCCACACCAACTAACAACAACCAAAGAATTTCATCGAACACTCGCAACAGCCGAGTTTCAACATGGGTCAACAAGGACAAATGATTGGAGGTTATGGAAATGAGCAGGGATATGCTCCTAGATATCATATGGGTAATTAGAATGCAGGGCAGTATGTTGGAAATCAGATGGGTCAGTATGCAGGAAATCAGATGGGTCAGTATGCAGGGAATCAGATGGGTCAAGTTGTTGGAAATCCGAGGGGTCAGAATGTTGGGAATCAGATTGGGAATGTTGCTGCTCCAGTTGTTGGGAATATGAATCAAGGGAATTTGTTAAAGTGTTTCAACTGTCAAGGAATTGGTCACATGGCAAGGAACTGTCCCACCAAGCCAAAAAAGAAAGATCTTGAGTATCTTCAGAAAGCAGTGCTTTTGGCTCAGAAGAAAAAGCCAGGGTTTCAGTTGAATGCTGAGGAGAATGATTTTATGGCACTGGTGGATGATATGGAAGACCTTGAGGATATCGATGCCAACTGCATTTTCATGGCAAATCTTCAGGAGGTTAAATATGACACGGATTCTGAAGCACCTCCTGCTTATGATATCAATGGAATCTCTGAGGTATCACCATTCACTACATGTCACAATATTGATATATTTGATATGTCACCTCAGAATGAACAGCATCCTGCCACTCCTGTACTCACTTACAATACATATATGGACACGCCAAGTTGTAGCAATATTAATTTGGCAAGTCCAGATATGAATCCTAATGGAGGCCTCGAGTCACAACATACTGAGAATGATGAGGAAACACGTGCACTATTTGAATTATTATTGCAAAATTGTAGTATTGAAATTGAAAAGGTCAAAAAGATCAATCGCGATGTTAAGGCTGCGAATGAAAAATTGACCACTGAGCTTGAGAGGTATAAGGAAAATGAAAAAGCTTTTGATTTTAATAACAAACGACATTCAGAATTAGAAATAGGTTATAGAAACTCCGTTTCAAGAGAAAAACAACTGAAAATCAAGTTTGACACACAAGATGTTAATTTGAACTTGAAAATAAAATCCTTAAACACGGAAATTTCAGAATTAACCAACCAACTTTCTAAACAAAAATCAACTTGTTCTGATCTTGAAAAAGAAAAGAAAGACTTGAATGCAAGGTTTTCAAAATGTGAAAATCAACTTCTTGATGAAATCATTGACAAACAAGAAACCATTAAAAAGTCGGAAGAGTTGCTTGTAAAAACGGGTCATTCTACACAAATAATTCATATGCTCATTAAAGATCCAAACCCGCTTTTGCACACAATGAAGAAAATGGCTATCGGTTGTGAAAATCCTTATACACTCAAGAAAGCTTAGAAAGAACATAATGTGTTATATAATGGTAATGTGCTATTTGATAAACATGATCCCCCTGAGGTTCGTGATTCTGATGAAACGATTGAGCTTGCCGAAGAGAGTAGAAATAAAATGAGACAGATGAACCTAGAAATTAAACCAATAGATTATAATAAGCTTAACATAATTTCTGGAGTAAATTTTGTTAAACAACAGCCAGTACCAAAGGTTTTCAAAAGACAAGTTGTTTCAACAAAACAAAAAACTGTTTCCAAGAATCTTTCTAACATCAAACAAATGTCCTCTAGCAACCCTTTTAACACAAGCGAAGCTAGACGATATTTGGATGATCTTAAAGAGAGAATGGAAAATTTTCAATGTCTTATTAAAACCAAAATAGAAATCTGTATCAACAACTGGCATTCAAGTTTTCATGCTAAACAGAAAAAGATGTTTGAAAAAGACATTATTCCTCCACTAAATGCAATTAGTATTAGGATACTTAATGTGGAAAATGTGCTTTTAAAAGAAACAGCCGACTTTGCCAATGACCACACATCTCTGGTAAAGGAAGCAAATGAAAACATTGAATATATCAAAGTTTTAGAAAGACACAATGACACTCTCTTCGAAGTAGCTCTATCAAATGATATTATGTCCATTATTTAGCAAACATATTCTGTAGAAAATGATGAAAGACTACGAGCTGAGACTTCTCAAATTGTGTTAAAATATGAAAATGTGATTGCGAAGCTTGAAAAGGAAAATGTAACATATTTTAAACAACTTGATCGGAAAAAAGAAGAATGTAAGTATCATAAATTTTCATATGAACGTGCATATAAAAACATGAAAGAGCAAAATGATAAATTAAAGTCTCAGCTAGAGAGTCAAAAAGGGAAGGGTGAGGAAACTAAGTCTGCTAAACCATCGACTTCGGCTAAACCTAAAATGTCCATTTCCCAAAGCGTTCCAAAAGTTGATGTGATAATTACACCCTTGCCTAAGCAAAGTGAAAAAGGAAAAGAGAAACCGGTTGTCAAAACACCAAATGTGATAGCACCTGGCCTTTATAGGATTAATACCACTACTGCATCTACCTCTACATCTCAAACATATAGGGCGATAGATAAGAGTGTTAAAAATAATCCAACAGAGACTAGGAATGCTAAAACTGAATCAAAGGACAATAAGATAAATCCTAATGCGTGTGCCTTACCTTCTACAGGAGTAGAAAGTATCTCTAGGAGCAGCAGACTAAAGCCTAGGAGCAATACAAGAAACAATAGAATCTCGCCTGCCTTTGAGAGTGAAAGAAAGAATAAAACGCAAGAAGTAGAAGAACACCCTAGGAATTTATCGCTTTCTAATAAGAAATATATGTCATCTGGATGTAATGTTAAGAGTACGGTTTCTAGTGCATGTAATGACTCTGTTTGTTTAATGTACAAGAAATCGTTATCTGAAAATGCTTGTGATGATATTGTTTCTAATAATATGAATATGAGTGCCATGTCTGAACAGAAAAATGTTCCTTCAGGAACTAGTGCTAAGACTAGATATATTCAAAGACTTATTGCAAAATCTAGGTCAACCACTAGTCGCATATTGCCTAGGAACTGTCTTAAAATGTGCATATGGATACCAACGAGTAGAGAATTCACTTTAGTAAATGGTAAATTAGTGGCTCTGATGAACTCAAATAAGTACATTTTATTACCATCATTTATCCTATGTATTTGACTTGTTTTATTATATTACATATGAGAATTGATACTTAATTGCTTACTTTTGTAATTCTCAGGTAAAAACAAGCATTTGGTGAAACTAAGCGATTTTGGACTAAAAATGGAGCAAAACAACCAAGATTGGAAAAGTCTACTGAATTGAAGAGATTAAGGACCATTGCCTGACTTTGAAGAATGCGCCGCATGGATTTATCCCATGCGCCGCATATGAAACCTTGGTCAACGAGAAGAACCAACTTGTTTTACTCCAGATGCGCCGCATGAAGCTCCTGATATGCGGCGTATCATTCTCAAGACTTCACCAGATTTCCAAGATATTGAAGAATATTCGCGAATATTATAATCTTGGACCCCACGCGAAGTTACCTAGATACGCCGCATCGAACCAATCCGATGCGCCGTATCGGCCATACACAATCCTTACCAAAGAAATCAAATGGAGATTAGAAGCTTAATGAAGAAGTCAAGATTACAAGTCGACACTTGAAGATGCTTTCGTATTTTGGCCATAAAATCTTCATCCGGACTCCGATTTAGTTGATTCAAGCGGCCACGCGAAGAGAAAAAGAAAATCTATCTGAATCTGAAGGAGATGCGGCGCATCTGGTCCTTAGATGCGCCGTATTGGGAGATGAGGCGCATCTGGTCTTTAGATGCGCCGTATTGGGTCAGTTTCAGACTTGGAGGCTACGTTTACTTATAGATGCGGCGCATCTAACTCTATAGATGCGCCGTATCAACCCAGATTTCAGAATCTATAAATACCGAGCTCATTAACGAATTAGGGTATCATTGGGGACCCTTGGGGTCGTTCCCAGAAGACTAAAAACCCCTCGAAACAGCAGAAGACCTCCTTGAAGATCCAATCATCCTAGAAGATCATCTCAAGAACCTTATATTAAGTGTAATCGTTCGGTTAGCGTATCGTTTTCATTATGAATTCTTATTCGTTTGCTTTGATTACAACTTTATGTATTGTTACTGAGATTATGGGCTAACACCCTTAGGTGTTAGCCAAGTTTATGAAGTCTATTTAGTTTATTTGTGTTCTTGATTACGTGTTTCCTTTGTTATTGGATTGGGTGCTTATCGATAAAAACTCGTTTATTGCTTATAACTAGTAAAAGTCTATGTAACTAGATTATGAACTTATTGGTTTAATGTGGTAACTTAACTATCTGTAATTGTGGTTACTTTAATTGATCATAAAGTGTAGTAATCCGAATCCTATTAGACGGCTTAGAGGGAACACACCGGAACCGTGCCTTATGCCACTATTAGGACTAGTAGCGCGTAATGCCAAACTAGGTTAGACGGTTTAAAGCGATAAGTTAGTATTGATGCTAGATAGGTCACTATGATCATGTCCTCTTTCCCACCACGATGGTAGGTTATTCAATTGTGACAGGATTAATAATCGGATTGATGGCAAAACAATTGAATGAATTAAAACAAGTAGACATAAGCATGTATAACTATTAGATGGATTAGGCTTGGCTAACCCGTTCTTCTATATATCGATCTATCTTTAGTTTAGTTATTTACTTTCCTGTATTTAGTTTAATTATACACACAAACTCGTGATAGCCTCTCAGGCTAAACCCCCATCTATCTTTAATTGCTTTCTAGTTTAGTTTAGTTAGATTAGAGACTAGAATACCTTTAGATCATTTTAGCTTCGCTCCTAGTGAACGACCCTTGCTTACCTAAAAACTATCTACATTGACCGGGTACACTGCTCGTTAGTGTTTAGAGTCTATAGGTTAGTTCGGCAAAATATAAATTTAAAACTTGGTAGTTTATTATAGACTAAAAAAACACATCAAGTTTTTGGCGCCGTTGCCGGGGAGTGATTGTTTAATTTGATTTATTGGTATTTTAGTTTTTATTTGTTTTCGTTAGTTTCTGTGTGTTTTTGTCATTCTGTGTTTCTGTCTCAGAAAAGCAATACGGCGTATTCTTGTCTGTGAATACGGCGCATCTGTCTGATTTCAATACGGCGTATTCTTGTCTGTGAATACGGCGCATTGACGTTCTGCGACAATTTTTTTTTTAGTTTGTGTGATTTTGTGTTAAAATTAAAAAAAAAAAAAAAAAAAAAAAAAAAAAAAAACTGTTACAGTAAGATAATACGGCGCATCTATTGTCTGTTAGATACGGCGTATTAACTTGTGTCGTATACGGCGTATCCATTGTCTGTTGGATACGGCGTATCCATCTTCTGTGACCTAAAAATATTTTTCGTTTTTTTTTTTATTTTTTGTGCTTATTTAATTTTTATTAGTTTAGTTTTTATTTTTGTTTCGTCTACTGCTGTTCTTGGTTGTTTATCTTTCAGGTAATAATGAAGATGGACAATCCAGACATTACTATGGAAGAATATATGAGACTTGAAGAGGAAAGAGCCTTGAGCAATAATGGGATCTACGATTGGGAAAGAGCAAGAAATGGTGGACAAGTCACTGAGACAAAAGAAATCACTATGGAAGAATACTTGTTGCTGGAAAAGGTTCAGTCAAAGAAAGAAAGAAACGGGTTTCCGTTTCGACATACTTGGACTATATCGGATGATAATGATGAGGAAGTGTCCCATGTATTTAATATGAAACAAATTCCTGCAATTGTTCTCGATGGTGCTTTTTCTCCGGAGATTGCACAAGATGATGTGTATACGGAACCTTACGTTGAAGAATATTCTGCAATCGTATTACCACCATTAGACAATCCATCGGATGAAGATGAAAAGTATTCTGATTTTGATTTCGAACCATTTGACGCCATAGTTTATAATGACTTACCTCAACCAGATTTTGACCCAACAAGGGATTTTGAAGAAATCTGGGATGAATTATTTAAGGATGAAATTCGGGACGGTTATGAAATTGCAAGACCATTAGTTGAAGAAGGAGACTCACAAGATGAATTGGAGTCACTTACAACAAAAAGTAGTACAAATTTATTTAATACTATTGATCCCGTTACTACTAATCTTGCTAGTTTTCCTAAACAGGTTGCAAAACAAAAGGATAATGAGGTGGAGTTTATTACACTACCTATTAAAGCACATGAAGAACCTGTAATCAACCCGTATTTGGTGGAGCTCGAGGAAGAATTTGGTGATGAGCTCTTAAACATTGCTATGATTGATGAAGATGATGATTTCGACCCTATGAAGGATATAGAGGAACTCGAACTTTTACTCGCTAAAGACCCTTTCTCGTCTACTGCGGAAGTCGAGGGACGCCTTACTACCGAAGAGACTAACCAAGAAGAAAGGAGACTCATTTTTTCTTCAACATACTACTCTTTCAGATGAAGTGGTCGAATCATCCAATTTATCAACCAAACCGGGTAAGGATAGAAAAGATGTACATATATTGCCAAGGTATGATTTTTATTTATTTCTTCCATCTTTACTAGCAAATTTACACTCTTTTCGTGTTTATTGCTACTATCACCCGCACTTGATCCCAAGTGGGGGGAACAATACCCTATTACATAGTAAATAAGGGTAGAGTCAGGCTCGTGACTCGAACAAAAACAAGCGCTTCGTGGGAGGCAACCCATGCTTGTCTTTTATTTTCTTTTTAGTTTATTTTATTTTCTTGTGTTTATTTTTATTTGTTTTTTTCTGCATGACTGCTGTCGCTGTATTCTGCTGATACAAACGATACGGCGCATCTGTATTCTAGATGCGGCGTATGGCGTTTTAATTTTATAAACAGCGCATTTAATAATTCGAGTACGGCGCATCTATCCCCTAGATACGACGTATTCTGTTTTTAATCAGAAAATTTTTAAACCATAACCGACATACGACGCATCTGTTGTACAGATACGGCATATCTAATTATTTATTAAAAACAGACTTCGAATTAATAAAATAAGAAGCGACGCATCAATTTATATTGATACGGCGTATTATCCCATTGCATGCAGTTTAGTATTTCCTACAGGTTGTTGATGCGGCGTATCCAATATTCCATGGATGCGGCGCATCGACACTCTGACCTGTAATTTTTCGTAGTTTTTATTTTCCTAACCAATGATTAACTAGATGCTCTCGAGATTCTTTTTTTGTGGTCTCTATATTTTTACAGGTCTGGACAATTGAAGAGGTTGATGGACTCCCGCATTATATACGCTCGCACGTTTACATTGGAAGATCATACCGAGCAAATCTCAGGGGAGTTCTCCGTTCTAATTCTTTCTATCTCTTGTTTTT
The DNA here is from genome assembly GCA_021014915.2 of Artemisia tridentata subsp. tridentata. Taxonomy (NCBI): domain Eukaryota; kingdom Viridiplantae; phylum Streptophyta; class Magnoliopsida; order Asterales; family Asteraceae; genus Artemisia; species Artemisia tridentata. The sequence goes on from CP139508.1 coordinate 467,867,225, forward strand.
AATTTTAAATACAAACAATGAGGACGTTGTTTAACTTAAGTGGGGGGATGGAGAATTAGAACGTTACTTGTCCTAAATTTTCAAAAATATGCTTTAATCTATGCTTAATTATAAAAATTTAAAATTTTTTTTTTAGCATGTTTTTGTTTAATCTAAGTTGCATAGCTGCACACATAACCTTATTTTCAAAAATTGTGAACTTATCAAAATCCACAAATCTATGAGTGTGCCGGTGACTTGTAAACTTTAGAACTTGGCTTGTATACTATTCGAGACCACCATAATAAGTATTATTTTATATAATTGGAGTGACTTGTCTAAATTGGTAAATTTCTAGGATTACACCCAAAAAGCCTTTATATGTTTTGTGTTATTAACTAACTACACTGGTTAGTTAACCCCCGTATAAACCCTTTTGTTACTCTCATTTTTAGAGTAAGATACCCCTAGAAAACACTCAGAGCCATTCCTTTCGTTTCTTACACCTATGTTTAAAATGTTTCGTTACACCCTTACACCTTAGCCTACCCTGTAGATTAGAATCCGTGGTTGGTTAATTGCTATAGGCAAAGTGTGTTTCCTTACATTACCTGTGTTCGCGTGCGTAATTCATTATCTTTGGTTAGGTCGGGAAATTGCACAATGCAATTGGAGTGAAAGTAAATATTGTATATCTTTGAGTTTGTTTTTCGTGTGTTTACTACTTTCACTATTACCGTTATTTCTGAAGTATGAGAAGTATGGAAAAATTATCCAAAATTATCATTATAGTGATGTGGTGAAATTTTACACATCTATGTCTATGTTAAAAAAAAAAAAAAAAAAAAAAAAAAAAAAAAAAAAAAAAAAAAAAAAAAAGAAAAGTTGGATGTTTGTTTTTTAAACCAACGATGTAAGGTTATGTAAGTGGTTCATATGACCACTATTTGTTGTACTATATCTATGGATTGAATGGGAATTGGCAGTTATGGGAACGCCAATTAAGGTTTATTCTTTGATTAAGATCTTGTTGAGTATAATTCGTGTCTACCTAAAGCGTGTGTTTCAAGTGTTAAAGCGTGAGTTATTCAATGATATGAGTCTTATTCATGGGATGGTTGGGATAGTGATTAACCACACTTAGGATTTTAATTTATTTGTTTTGTTTATTTTTATTTTTACACCAATTTATATCCCAAATATTATCCATACCCTATTATTCTTTATCCAACCAAACCTTTGATTTATTGAGATTAGGGATTTGAGCAATCTTAAGTATCGTAGTCGTGGATTCGGCTATGTATTTATGATTTTGTCGCCCTTTTTGATATATTATTATTGGTGAAGTTTGGACCTATCTTTAGCCTATTCGAGTTAAGGATTTGAGCAATTGCAAGTATCGTGTTCGTGGATTCGATCATGTATTTGTGATTTTGTCGCCTTTTCTGGAATTTGAGATCGATAGTGATTAAGAATAATTAACCCTTAAGCCTAAAAACCCTTTTTACCGCTTTAGACTTGTTATTCCTTAGCTTTAGTGGGGGAGATGTGTATACTTGCCAAGCTTATGATAGAATATTCGTCACGACTGGACAGTTAAACGATTAGATTTGCTTTTATCAAAATATTTTATTATATTTCTAATTCGTTAAGTGTTTGGTTGTGTGATTATGAAATAAACGAATACATGCTTAAATATAAAAATAAATCCTAACATCTTTTAGGATACATTTTCATAAGATTAATTCTAAGGTTTACTTGGGGACAAGTAAAGTTCAAGTGGGGGGATATTTGATGAACTCAAATAAGTACATTTTATTACCATCATTTATCCTATGTATTTGACTTGTTTTATTATATTACATATGAGAATTGATACTTAATTGCTTACTTTTGTAATTCTCAGGTAAAAACAAGCATTTGGTGAAACTAAGCGATTTTGGACTAAAAATGGAGCAAAACAAGCAAGATTGGAAAAGTCTACTGAATTGAAGAGATTAAGGACCATTGCCTGACTTTGAAGAATGCGCCGCATGGATTTATCCCATGCGCCGCATATGAAACCTTGGTCAACGAGAAGAACCAACTTGTTTTACTCCAGATGCGCCGCATGAAGCTCCTGATATGCGGCGTATCATTCTCAAGACTTCACCAGATTTCCAAGATATTGAAGAATATTCGCGAATATTATAATCTTGGACCCCACGCGAAGTTACCTAGATACGCCGCATCGAACCAATCCGATGCGCCGTATCGGCCATACACAATCCTTACCAAAGAAATCAAATGGAGATTAGAAGCTTAATGAAGAAGTCAAGATTACAAGTCGACACTTGAAGATGCTTTCGTATTTTGGCCATAAAATCTTCATCCGGACTCCGATTTAGTTGATTCAAGCGGCCACGCGAAGAGAAAAAGAAAATCTATCTGAATTTGAAGGAGATGCGGCGCATCTGGTCCTTAGATGCGCCGTATTGGGAGATGAGGCGCATCTGGTCTTTAGATGCGCCGTATTGGGTCAGTTTCAGACTTGGAGGCTACGTTTACTTATAGATGCGGCGCATCTAACTCTATAGATGCGCCGTATCAACCCAGATTTCAGAATCTATAAATACCGAGCTCATTAACGAATTAGGGTATCATTGGGGACCCTTGGGGTCGTTCCCAGAAGACTAAAAACCCCTCCAAACAGCAGAAGACCTCCTTGAAGATCCAATCATCCTAGAAGATCATCTCAAGAACCTTATATTAAGTGTAATCGTTCGGTTAGCGTATCGTTTTCATTATGAATTCTTATTCGTTTGCTTTGATTACAACTTTATGTATTGTTACTGAGATTATGGGCTAACACCCTTAGGTGTTAGCCAAGTTTATGAAGTCTATTTAGTTTATTTGTGTTTTTGATTACGTGTTTCCTTTGTTATTGGATTGGGTGCTTATCGATAAAAACTCGTTTATTGCTTATAACTAGTAAAAGTCTATGTAACTAGATTATGAACTTATTGGTTTAATGTGGTAACTTAACTATCTGTAATTGTGGTTACTTTAATTGATCATAAAGTGTAGTAATCCGAATCCTATTAGACGGCTTAGAGGGAACACACCGGAACCGTGCCTTATGCCACTATTAGGACTAGTAGCGCGTAATGCCAAACTAGGTTAGACGGTTTAAAGCGATAAGTTAGTATTGATGCTAGATAGGTCACTATGATCATGTCCTCTTTCCCACCACGATGGTAGGTTATTCAATTGTGACAGGATTAATAATCGGATTGATGGCAAAACAATTGAATGAATTAAAACAAGTAGACATTAGCACATATATAACTATAAGATGGATTAGACTTGGCTAGCATGTTCTTCTATCATTGAATTCACATTTTCTTTTAATTAGTTTAATATTTATTTTCTCGTATTTAGTTTAATTAAACACACAAAATCGTGATAGCCTCTCAGGCTAAAACCCCCAAAGTATTTACTTGCTTTCTAGGTTAGTTAGTTTAGTAATTAGAATACCTTTAGATCACTTTAGCTTCGCTCCTAGTGAACGACCCTTGCTTACCTAAAAACTATCTACAATGACCGGGTACACTGCTCGTTAGTGTTTAGAGTCTATAGGTTAGTTCGGCAAAATATAAATTTAAAACTTGGTAGTTTATTATAGACCTAAAAAAAACACATCAGGCTCCAAAAGAACCAGTAAACACTGTCTATGAATGTGATTCGTCTGTTACCCCTAACCCCATGGAACCAAATGATAAACGGTTTCCAAATGCACAATCATCTGTTATTGGCAGGTTATCGAAATATGTCTTTGGATCGTCGGCTCGGGTTGCTCCAAGCACATGACCGGGAATCTGAAGCTGCTGATCAACTTTGTATGGAAATTCATGGGAACTGTACGGTTTGGAAATGATCATGTAGCAGCTATTCTGGGATATGGAGATCTTTAGTTTGGAAATTTCTTAATCACTCGGGTTTACTACGTCGAAAGGTTGGGACATAATCTGTTTTCAGTCGAACAGTTTTACGACGCAGATTTAGAGGTGGCATTTAGGAGAAATACTTGCTTCGTTAGGAATTTGATTGGAGATGATCTCTTAACAGGAAATCGTGGAACCAATCTCTATGCTATTGATATTAACCAAATGGCCTCTTCATCACCAATTTGTCTCATGACAAGAGCTTCCGAAACTAAGTCCTGGTTGTGGCACAGATGATTATCCCATCTTAACTTCGACACCTTAACCAAGTTAGCCAAAGACAACATCGTCACCGGTCTCCCAAAGTTTAAATACACCAAAGATCACTTATGTCCATCCTGCGAACAAGGCAAAAGCAAAAGGGCAACATATAAACCAAAAACCGTACCCAGTTCGGTCGATAAGTTACATTTTTTGCATATGGACTTATGTGGCCCAATGAGAGTTGAAAGTATCAATGGGAAAAAGTATATTCTTGTTATCATCGATGACTATTCAAGATATACTTAGGTAAAATTTCTGAGGTTAAAGGACAAAGCACCAGGCATCATCATCACCTTTCTGAAGCGTATTTAGGTCTTACTTCAAGCTCCGGTAAGGATCGTAAGAACTAACAATGGGACAGAATTCACTAATCAGGAGTTAAGAACATATTTTGAAGAAACTGGAATTACTCACCAGACATCAGCTATTAGAACTCCACAGCAGAACAGGGTAGTTGAAAGAAGAAATAGAACTCTTGTGGAAGCTGCTCGCACGATGCTGATTTATTCTAGTGCACCGTTATTTTTATGGGCTGATGCTGTTGCCACTGCTTGTTTCACTCAGAACCGATCCCTAATCCATCCAAGATTCAATAATACTCCATATGAGCTAGTGAACAACAGAAAACCTGACATCTCTTACCTTCATGTATTTGGCGCTTTTTGCTGTCCAACGAACGACAGAGAAGATCTGGGGAAGCTGAAAGCTAAGGGTGATATTGGTATATTGATTGGTTATTCAAAAAACTCGAGGGCATTCAGGGTGTATAACAGAAGGACTAGAAGGATCATGGAGACGATGAACGTGAAATTTGACGAGATTTCACAAATGGCTTCTGAGAGACTCGCTCTAGAACCCGCGCTTAACCAGATGGCTTCTAATCATACCAGATTAGGACCCGCACCAATCAGTCAAACTTCTGGACATATCAGTTCAGGACTCGTACCCCAAGGAGCTCAGTCAACAAACAATGACAAACCGACAACTCAAGAACTGGAAAACTTCTTTGAGTATATATTTGATGAATACTATGGTGGAACTTCGACAAATGCATCACCACAACGTTCCACTGCACCCGCTCAACAACATCAACCACCACCACCACCACAAGATGCATCAACAACAATCGAAGCTGATGCACCAACTCCCTCTACGTCATCAACATCTACTCCAGCAACTCCAGTAATTGAGATTGTTCTACCAAGAGTTGATGAGCAAAACCACAATACCCCAAATTTAAGAAGAACAACAACAAAATGACGCAGTGTTAGAAGAAGAACCATTCGAAAATCCATTTGCAATGGAATCTGCTGAATTTTATTCTAGGTTACAAGAACCATCCAACACGCATTCGTCAAATCCAAGGTACCCTTCAACGTTACAGTGGACTAAAGACCATCCAATACATCATGTTATTGGTGAACCTTCACGGCCAGTTCAGACGAGAAGACAACTAGCCACCGATTGTGATATGTGCATCTACGTCTGCTCAGTCAGTCTAAAAGAGCCAAAGAACATTCGGGAAGCGATGGCAGACAATGCATGGATTGAAGCGATGCAGGAAGAACTTCTCCAATATCAATTACATGACACTTGGGATTTAGTGCCGAGACCAATCGACAAACTTGTCATTGATCTTAAGTGGTTATGGGAGAACAAAAAGGACGAAGAGATGACTGCCATTCGCAACAAAGCTCGTCTAGTGGCCAAGGGATTTAGACAGGAAAAGGGGATATATTTTGAGGAGCCATTCGCGCCAGTAGCAAGACTTGAGGCAGTCAGGATTTTCTTAGCCTATGCAGTTCACAAGAACATCACGGTCTATCAGATGGACATCAAGAAAACATTCTTGAACGAAACTCTGAAAGAAGAGTTGTACGTGAGTCAGCTAGACGGATTCGTTGACAAGGATCATCCAGACTACGTCTACAAGCTAAAGAAAGCTATCTACGGTTTGAAACAAGCACCAAGGGCATGGTATGACGAATTATCATCTTTCCTACTTCTTAATAATTTCACCAAAGGAACAATTGACCCGACCTTGTTCACTAAAAAAATTCAAAGATGACATTTTGATTGTTCAGATTTACGTGGACGACATAATTTTTGGGTCCACTAATCCGAAACATTCAAAACATTTTGAAAATCTCATGAAAAGCATATTTGAAATGTACATGATAGGGGAACTAAAGTTCTTTCTGGGATTACAAATTCATCAATCCCGACGTGGTATTTTTATTAATCAGGCTAAATATACAATTGAGATTTTAAAGAAACATGAAATGGAAAATTGTGAGTCTGTTGGTACACCAATGGTCACTTCACCCAAAATAGGCGCTAAATTATATGGGAAACCCATTGATCTGAAGAAATATCGGAGCATGATTGGGTCTCTCATGTACTTAATTGCTAGTCGACCCGATATTCATTTTGCTGTCTGTTTATTAGCATGATTTCAGGCAAGGCCTACCGAACTTTACCTCTAAGAGGTTAAACGGATCTTTCGATACCTATGAAGAACCATTAACATGGGACTTTGGTATCTGAAGGATTCGGAGTTTAAACTAACAGCCTTTTCAGATGCGGACCATGCTGGTTGCCAAGTTACAGCAAAAAGTACATCCGGGGGAGCATAATTTTTGGGAGAAAAGCTAGTAGGCTGGTCATCAAGGAAACAAGACTGTACGACGCTATCAATCGCAGAAGCCGAGTATGTGTCTCTATCTGTGTGTTGTGCCCAAGTTTTATGGATGAGGACACAACTCACAGATTATGGCTTTACTTTCGACCGCATACCTATGTATTGTGATTCGAAAAGTGCCATAGCCATCTCGTGCAATCCAGTTCAACACTCCAAGACCAAGCATATTAGAGTCCGCTATCTCTTCATAAAGGAACACGTAGAAGAGGGTACTGTGGAATTATTTTTCGTGAAGACCGAATACCAACTCGCCGATCTATTCACTAAAGCTCTTCCAAAAGATAGATTCGACAATTTAGTTCGGTGAATTGGCATGCGAAGCCTAACTCCCGATGAGTTAGAAGGTCTTCTCAAAACTTCTTGAAACTATTTTGCTGTAGATAGATATAGATATAGTTAGATCATTAAAAAAAAAAATGATGATGATGATGATGCATATTCTTCTTCAGATATGTCTCTCGTATAAATCGATATTATGTACGTGTCTAGAAATGTCATTCAACAATGATACGGACATGTACATATGCTTGAAAGAGAACATATTTTCTGTCAAAATTTCTTCACTATGGCTTTCGAATACTTCAGTACGAAACCCGCACTCCACTGATGGCTTTCGTATACTTCAGTACGAAACCCGCACTCCAATGATGGCTTTCATATACTTCATTACGAAACCCGCACTTAAAGGAAAATTTTTGATTATCTCTGATCAGAACTCGTAATCAAAGACAAAATATCCCAACTTCATGTAAATCCGTCTATCTCTTCACAAGGACACTCATTTAATCAGTTGATATAAAAAATATCACTAAATTCTATTTTTGAGGGGGAGAAGACGTGATTAAATATGATCAAAGATCGTGGATTGAATCTCAAGACTCAGTTTTAACCCTCGAATTGATGAAATCCAAATGTCCATAATCGAAAAGACTTGTCCGGGACGGGTAATAATTTCAAGCTGGTTATCCGGTGATGTAAACGTGTCTCGCAAAGTACTTGTCTGAGTAGAATGTACCAATTCGAGAGATGATCAGTGAATATGACCGGGACGGGTAATAATTTCAAGCTAGTCTAACTAGTGATGTAAACGTGTCTCGCAAAGGTCATGTTCATTGAAAATCGATCAATTCAAATGTGCGAACTCTACCCAACAAGTGCAAATTTATCTTAAAAATGCATGAGCACATGTGAAGGGGGAGTATTTAAAAAATGTAAAACTCTCGAAGTGTTAACTAAATGTGTTTATTCATAAACACTTTGAGAGATTTTCTCAAAAGGTTTTATGGCAAGTGATCAACAAATCTAGGATAATCATTGAGTAATAAGGTGATTATGGTTAGGTTATGTCCTATGATCCGCCAGAGCCGGAGGGATCTACCCAAGGAGAATTTCAATAGATTAGAATTAGAAGTTCTTAGGTAAGATTGAAAAAGGAGTAAAATGAGAAAGGAGAAAGAAGGGGTTGAAGAATGAAAAAGAAAAGTTTAATGAAAGGGTGAAAAGAAATAGCCCTCCATGAAAACTTAGGGCCGAAACCGGGTCAATACATCTGCTATCGGTTATCACAAGTGGATACTGATATTGAAGACAAGACGTCATGGACCCAGTGACGCGCTGCACCACCCCTCCTAGCCACTCATATATCTATTAAAAGATATTTGTTTCATTTCTCACGGAGAACCCTACATAATTTATCGGCCTCTCATTCCGAGATGTGTTAATATTGAAAAGGTGGCACTCTGCTCCATGCCTCCGACTACTAAAACTAAAATGCACATTATCGAGTCTAGAGCCATGAGATTCATCAAAATATCTCTTAGGAACACTTCCATAAGAATACCATTGTGTTCACCTAAAAGGACACAAGGTGTACAAGAGTCTTAATGAGATCCAAAAGATCTTGCCATTTATATCATGATGATTACTATGCTTCAAACGGTCTACAGTCATAGGGTGATCTTCAGTGACTCACTGAATTGTGGGTGCACTTCGGTGTGTCCTTGTAAGCATTCTCGGGGGTATCCGATTCAGAACGGCCTAGGCGAGGATTAGAGAAAGTATTCACACTATGCTGTTGACGATCTCGAAGTCCGAACCTGTAAGTGCTGGATGATTTATTACTAACAATTTTATGCAGTTACCTATAAATGTCCATCAACCATTATCAAATACATCAAACATCTTCACCTCCACATACCCATACTTATGAAGACCATCCTCAACAAAGCTCAAGAGTAAAAGTTCAAGACAAAAGGAACAAGTTAAAGACAAAGTGTAAAGACAAAGTCAAAATGCTAATCAAGATGTCAAGAACAAGTTCATGTATCAAGTGGGGAGCACATAAGTATGAAATCCAAGATGTATGAGTATGTTGGAGGACACGACGCATAACCACACGAAGATGTTGATCAAGGCAAGAACTACCAAAAGGCGATTACTTTGAAGATCATGTTGCATGAAGGAATGAAGAATGAAGACTATTCTACATCGACACACAAAGTTCAAGACGTTGAAGACAAAAGACCTATCACCGGGTGCATCATTGAAATGACCATCCCTTGGGGGAGATTGTTAGCATTTAAATTATTAGTGTAAAGTGATGGTCATTTGTATTAATAGAACTTGTATGTGTCGTGTAGATAACTAAGTCATGAAAGTGGGCTCTTGGCTTATCTAGTATGTAAGAATTAATGTAAAAGATGTCCATAAGCCAAAGCCCACACGAAGCCCAAAGAAAGCCCATGGAAAGCCATTTAGGGCATTGGGTTGTAGCTACAAAAGGACACACTTTCACCTCATTTCAAGTGTGCCTCAAGTAGTGTATAGGTGAGAGTATGTGTGTGCCCTAAGTATGTGTTTCTTTTCTTTCTTTGCAAGCTAATAAACATCGAGTAATATCTCATACATACGATCCATATATTCTCATCTATATCTCTAGTTCTTATATTGTCTTGAGTGTCATGTATAGAATAGCATAAGTAGTTAAGTTTGTGTGATAAAGATAGGATTAGTAGCTTTACATGACCCATCTATAGTATTATGCCTCAACCAGGTTTTGGCCCTTTAGCATTACACACATCTTATGGACAACAAGGGTTAATGGGTCAACAGACCAATCATAATGGTCAAGCTCAATTCCTGGAAATTGTACCTTCTCAAAATGGTTCGCTAGCTTCAGGACAATTGGGTCCTACATTTGGTTCAGGTCACACGACAGTTTTACCTCACGCATTTCATGTTATGACACCACAATACCTGAACAATGGCGCTTGGAATATGGAGAAAGGTGCGAGCTCACACCTTAATGCATCTGTTAATAGTCTTAGTAACATTTTTAATACTTGCATGTATCCATCTGTATCGGTTGGTGACGGGCATAACATTCTGGTCACCAATACGGGTCGTAGCATTTTGCCTACTCCTTCTCGACCCCTTTACTTACATAACATCCTTATTACCCCTCATATTGTCAAAAATCTTATATCTGTTCGTCAATTTGTCTGTGACAATAATTGCACTGTTGAATTTGATCCTTTTGGGTTTTTCGTCAAGGAAATCATGACATGTCAGGTGCTTCTCTGATGTGACAGCACGGGCGACCTATACCCTGTCACGACCCCGTGTCCTATTCCCCAAGCTCTACTTGTAAGTCAACATATGTGGCATCAGCGCCTTGGACATCCAGGGAACGAAGTGCTACGCCGCCTCGTCTCAAATAAATTTATATCTTGTAATAAGGAGAATCCGCCTGTGCTTTCTCATGCTTGCCAGCTTGGCAAACACATTTGACTTCCATTTGTCAGTTCCGATACTATTGTAAATGCATGTTTTGATGTTATTCATTCCGATGTATGGACTTCACCAATTTCGAGCCTCTCGGGTTTTAAATATTATGTTTTGTTTTTGGATCACTATTCTCATTTTGTTTGGGTCTACCCATTGATAAACAAATCTGGTGTATTATCAAAATTTGTTCTATTTCGCAAGTACGTTCACACTCAATTTAAGTGTGAAATCAAATCATTTCCGTGTGACCATGGCAGTGAAATTGATAACTGCACCCTTCATAAACCTTTTGCCGATAATGGCATTCAATTTCGTTTCTCATGCCCCAAGACATCTCAACAAAATGGGAAGTCAGAACGGATGATTCGCACCATCAACAACCTCATTCGAACCCTACTTTTCCAGGCCAACCTTCCACCAACCTTTTGGGTTGAAGCTTTAAACATGGCTGTCAATTTAATCAACTTCTTACCTTCCACAACTATTGCCAACGAAATCCCGTATACCCGATTGTTTGGCCAAAACCTGAATTATAGCCTTATATGCACATTTGCCTGCTTATGTTACCCCCACTTATATCCTAATCACAAACTTGAACCACGCGCCACACCCTCCATCTACTTGGGACAAGCTTCAAGTCATCGTGGGTATCGTTGCCTCGACTTAAACACCAATAAAATAATCATTTCTCGTCATGTAACTTTTGATGAAACTGTTTTTCCATATGGCACCCCTAAACCAACATCGGCACCCAAATACAATTTCTTGGATGACTCACCGGATATAAATCCTCCATTCATTCCATCCGCCCCCATTGTGCAACCCATTGTGCCTCAACTCACAAATGAGCCAACAACACCAATTCCCCTCAGTCCTAATACATCCCAACATCACGTAACCCATGACCCGTTTTCATCCCCATCACCACCCGCCGCCCAACAACAGACACCAAATACATCACCACCCACACACCAACACCAACATATTATCCCAAATCCTCCTAATAACCCAAACCCTGTCTTAATTCATCCCATGGTCACACGATTTCGTGTAGGGACTAATCGTGCTACTGAGCGTCTCAATATGCATGTGTCTTCGGCCTCACCATTACCAAAAACCTATTGTGATGCGTTTACTGATCCTAATTGGCAAAATGCTATGCGTGATGAATACACTGCACTTATTAAGAATGGAACTTGGAATCTTGTGCCTAGACCCACAGACACCAACATTATTCGCTCTATGTGGCTTTTTCGCCACAAGTATTTGGCTGATGGCACTCTTAGTCGCTACAAGGCTCGTCTTGTGGCCAACGGTAGTAATCAATTGGAGGGGGTTGATGTGGATGAGACGTTTAGTCCGGTTGGTTAAACCGGGCACTATTCGGACTGTACTAAGTTTAGCTACTTCTCGACATTGGCCGATTCACCAGCTTGATGTCAAGAATGCTTTCTTACATGGAGATTTGAACGAGACTGTTTATATGCATTAGCCTCCGGGATTTTGAGACTATGTGCACCCTGATTATGTGTGTTTATTGAAGCGGTCTCTGTATGGGCTCAAGCAGGCCCCTAGAGCATGGTTTCAGCGATTTGCATCTTATATCACTCGGGTTGGATTTTCACATAGTCGCTGTGACTCTTCATTATTTATATACAGACAAGGGATGGATACTGCCTATCTATTATTATATGTGGATGATATTGTTCTAACAGCTTCTTCTGATAGTTTGTTATAGTGGATTATTAGTTCCTTACATCAGAAGTTTGCTATGACTAATCTGGGTCCACTTAATTACTTTTTGGGTATCTCTGTTTCTCGTGATTCTACAAGGTTGTTTTTATCTCAGAAGCAATATGCACTTGAGGTTTTGGAGAGATCTCATATGGTTAATTGTAATCCCAGGCGGACTCCTGTTGACACTGAGTTCAAACTGGGGGATGATGGTGACCCAGTCTCTGACCCTACATTATATCGGAGTCTTGTAGGTTCTCTTCAATATCTCACATTCACTCACCCATATATATCATATGCAGTTCAGCAAGTCTGCCTTCATATGCATGATCCTCGAGAGCCTCATCTATCAGCTCTTAAACGGATTTTGCGGTATGTCCGGGGTACATTACACTATGGGTTACGGTTTTTTGCTTCTTCTACTTCATCCTTGGTAGCATATTCTGATGCAGATTGGGCTGGTTGCCCCACTACTAGGAGATCCTCTTTCGGCTAATGTGTTTTCCTTGGCAACAACCTTTTATCTTGGTCCTCTAAGTGACAGCCAACTCTATCTCATTCTAGTGTCGAAGCAGAATACCGTGGGGTTGCAAATACTATTGCTGAAACTTGTTGGTTACGGAATTTACTTCGTTAGCTGCACAAACCTTTATCTTCCGCTACGCTCGTCTACTGTGACAATGTTAGTGCAGTCTACTTGTCATGTAATCTGGTTCAGCATCAGCAAACGAAGCACATAGAGATTGATATTCATTTTGTTCGTGACTTGGTTGCCACTGGTCAGGTTCAGGTTCTCCATGTTCCCTCACGTTACCAATATGCGGATATTTTCAAGAAAGGCTTACCGTCTGCACTGTTTGAAGAATTTTGCTCCAGCCTCAGTGTCCGATGTCCTCTCGCTACGACTGCGGGGGAGTGTTAGCCTAGCCCGTATTGTGTCTATTGTAATTGGCTCTAGCCCATAATCTAGAATAGTCGGTATATGGTTATATATGTTCGATGTAATGTTACTTTGGAGTATCAATCAAATCAAATCAATTATCTCCATCATATCTTCTATCAGTCATTGCGCTGAACAATGGCTTGGCTGATTCAGTTGTATTTGTATTCATGTTTCTTTAATATTTCACTAATAGATAAGAAGAACAAGCAACTAAAATTGGAGAGTTTCAAACAATGCCCTTTAATAAGTATGTTAGGTTTTTCTACATTTAAGATGAATGGTTGTATTTTTATTGAAGTTGTCCTTGTTATCTACTAAACTGTAAGCGTCTTCTTGTTAGAATTTAATAATCATGACATGTTCATATATTAAACAAGTATCATCATACACATGCGGAAGCGCAGGATCTATTTTAACACATAAAGAATTAACCGAATATTAAAGTGAACGTACCTTTGATTCTAGCAAAACAAGAATCAACTTCAAATCTTCTTCAATCAATATCAAGAATTGGATTAACGAGTTACCCCTTACCGTTTTGTAACTCAATCCAAGATATTAACTATAATGAGTTAATACCACGATCTTGTACACACATACTATAACCGAATTAAAGTGTTTGCTAGATCAAGAAAACACAAAGTTAGTTTTTCTAAAAAACAAATCGATCGACCCTATATGGGTGTTTGTTCGATCGACCTAAGCAAGAAAAGAAGAATAAAAGGTTTAGGGTTATAGCAAGTGCACAAGAGATATTGAATCAATAAACCTTAGCCTTATATATATAGCATGCCAATCTTGGAGAACAAGTTGAAATGGGAATGGGTTTCCCAAGCCCATTTCCGATCGGCCTAAGGATCCCTTAGGGATTCCGGAAGCTTCTTATTCCTCTAATTTCATCTATAGTCCTTCTCTTATTTTCTAACGGTCGTTAGTCAATTGTCGTTAACTACTTAACGTCCATTAGTCGTTATTTTTTGTTTTAATAATTAAATACATAACGTTTTATATATTATTTATTATCTATTAATTCTTCATACGTAATGTGTGTAATCCTGTGGTCTCGAGTTTGATTCTAGACATACATGCATTAATATTTGTCCACAAACCTAACATCTCTCACTTGGACATCTATTAATAGTGTAATGACATTGGTTAGCGTCTAGCAACACGCCAATGCCCCTAGTACAACTCGAGGGTGGTCTCCTGGAAAAACCATTTGATGATTCATCATCATACTTATCCTTTTGTTACTAATACCACGTTAATAAAGATATGGATCTTAGTCATTCTTTAATTAACCATTATGTTTCTCATTGTTTCTGATTGAACAAGATTACTGATGCGCGTGTGCGTATGCTCTAATTTATACCCACGGTATGTCGTTGTGGTTTTAGCAGTATTCAAGTTTTAAATTTATATTTAGCCGACTTATCAATAACACACACACTTTAACGAGCAGTGTACCCGGTTAGTATGAATATAATGGTAAGTAGAGTGTCGATCACTAAGAGTGGAACGTATTATCTAGTTATTCTAATCAGTATTTTAATATTTTAAGTTAGCTATACAGCCTAATCTAACGCAAGGGGGTTCAGCCTGAGAGACTGGCACGGTTTGGTTGCAATTAAATAATAAACTAAACTAGTAGGCACGAATCAGCGAGTAGCACACACGTACACAGATAAATACTCGAGACAATAAAAAGACCTCTCCTGATAGTTAAGTAGCTTGTCACTTGTTTTATTGCTAGTTTTATATGAAGTGTATAGTTCGATGCAACACACCGAGATTAAGTCCTTTCTCGTTGGTTCTAATCTTATCGGCGAGTAAACCCTTAATGATTACTTATGACTATCCTATTTATCTTTCTTCCTACTTTTCTACAGACGATAGAATGCATAGGCGATCTAATAAATAGGCGAGGGCAGAGGCATGGCGACCCGATCAACGCTCAGCTAGACACAGAGGTTATCAATGCACTAATAAAAGTCACCAAAGACATCAACATATAAACTTTAATTAATGGGAAAGCAGTTTTAAGGGAGTGCAACCTTTCCGTTGTCACATTACAAAAGCCACCAATCCTGATGAATTAAAGTTTACTAACACAACAAAACAAAACTACTTAATGAATTAAACACATGCAGGACCTTCTTACAGCTCTTGTATCTTCGTTCAAGGTGTGTCTTGTGCTGCTACTTTGACTGAATTCGTCCTAGGGTTTTGTGGTCTTCGGTCTTTTAAAACTAGGGCTCCCGAAATTCGTCTGGTCTTGGGGTATTTATAGTTTCTGTCTGAGGGTTAGATGCGGCGCATCTAATAAGTAGATGCGGCGCATTGACTTAACTTCGCGTGGGGTCCAAGATTAATATATTCAGGAATATTCGTACACTGCCAGAAGATGCGGCGTAACTCCATTTATAGATGCGGCGCATGTCTTCTTGTATCTTGGATCGTATCTTGTGAAATCTTGATAGTGATGCGCCGCATGTAATAAGTAAGATGCGGCGTATCTGGAGCAGAATGTCTTGATCTTGTACATTTCAGTAGACTCTTAACTTCTTGCTTGTTTTGCTCCATAATTAATCCGAAATCGCCAAGTTTCACATAATACTTGTTTTTACCTGAGAATTACAAAAGTAAACATTAACGTATCAATTCTCACAGATAATATAATAAAACAAGTCAAATAACTAGGATAAATGATGGTAATAAAATGTACTTATTTGAGTTCATCAAATATCCCCCCACTTGAACTTTACTTGTCCCCAAGTAAACCTTAGAATTAATCTTATGAAAATGTATCCTAAAAGATATTAGGATTTATTTTTATATTTAAGCATGTATTCATTTTTGTCATAATCACACAACCAAACACTTAACGAATTAGAAGTAAAATAAAATATTTTGATAAAAGCAAATCTAATCGTTTAACTGTCCAGTCGTGACGAATATTCTATCATAAGCTTGGCAAGTATACACATCTCCCCCACTAAAGCCAAGGAATAACAAGTCTAAAGCGGTAAAAAGGGTTTTTAGGTTAAGGGTTAATCATTCTCCTTAATCTCTATCGATCTCAAATTCCAGAAAAGGCGACAAAATCACAAATACATGATCGAATCCTTAACTCGAATAGGCTAAAGATAGGACCAAGTAATCTTCACCAATAATATTATATCAAAAAGGGCGACAAAATCATAAATACATAGCCGAATCCACGACTACGATACTTAAGATTGCTCAAATCCCTAATCTCAATAAATCAAAGGTTTGGATAAAGAATAATATAGGGTATGGATAATATTTGGGATACAAATTGGTGTAAAATGAAAAATAAACAAAACAGATAAATTAAAATCCTAAGTGTGGTTAATCACTATCCCAACCATCCCATGAATAAGACTCATATCATAGAATAACTCACGCTTTAACACTTGAAACACACGCTTTAGGTAGACACGAATTATACTCAACAAGATCTCAATCAAAGAATATCCTTTAGTTGGCGTTCCTATAATGTTCAACTCCCATTCAATCCATAGATATAATATACAACAACTAGTGGTGATATCGACCACTTAATACAAAACTTTACATAAGTTGGTAAAAACAAACTTCCAACTTTTCCTTTTCTTATTTTTTTTTTTTATTTTTTTTTTTTTATTTTTTATTTTTTTAACTTTAAACATAAACATAGATGTGTAAAATTTCACCACATCACTATAATGATAACTCTGGATAATTTTTCCATACTTTTAATAACTTCAGAAATAACGGTAATAGTGAAAGTAGTAAACACACGAAAAATAAACTCAAAGATATACAATATTTACTTTCACTCCAATTGCATTGTGCAATTTCCCAACCTAACCAAAGATAATGAATTACGCACGCGAACACAGGTAATGTAAGGAAACACACTTTGCCTAAAGCAATTAACCAACCACGGATTTTAATCTACAGGGTAGGCTAAGGTGTAAGGGTGTAACGAAACATTATAACAAAGGTGTAAGAAACGAAAGGAATGGCTCTGAGTGTTTTTCTAGGGGTATCTTACTCTAAAAATGAGAGTAACAAAAGGGTTATATACGGGGGTTAACTAACCAGTGTAGTTAGCTAATAACACATAATATATAAAGGCTATTTGGGTGTAATCCTAGAAATTTACCAATTTAGACAAGTCATTCCAATTATATAAAATAATACTTATTATGGTGGTCTCGAATAGTATACAAGCCAAGTTCTAAAGTTTACAAGTCACTGGCACACTCATGGATTTGTGAATTTTTGAAAAATCACAATTTTTGAAAATAACGTCATGTGTGCAGCTATGCAACTTAGATCTCAAACAAAAACATGCTAAAAATTTTAAATTTTGATATATTAAGCACATTTTAAGCATATTTTTTGAAAAAGTTTAGGACAAGTAAGTGTTCTAATTCTCCAATCCCCCCACTTAAGTTAAACAACGTCCTCGTTGTTTGTATAAAAGGTTAAAAACTGGAAAATAAAAGAATTAGAACAGAAAAACTCCCCTGAGATTTGCTCAGTATGATCCTCCATTAGTATAAGAGCAAAAATCATCTTTCTTGTGGATGAGAACGTTTAAGCTTCATATTTGATGTATCCACAGGAAATGCAGGAATCTATAATACCACCAAGACTTTAACACACCTAAGTTAAGAAAGTTCAAACTTGCCTAATACATTAGTAGTTAGTAAAAATAAAAATGTAAAAAATTAAAATGAAAATCATCAGGTCAGTCGATGCGCCGTATCTTATGGAAGAAGATACGCCGTATCGAGCCTGGAACAAATACGGATCAGAATAAAAGATGCGTCGCATCCTTAACCAGGGATGCGCCGCATTAAAATAAACTGACAAAAAGTTTTAAAGTCAAAAGTAAAAATGCAGAAAATAAAGTAAGATATGACCAGTGCAGGAGATGCGTCGCATCTAGGGATTGAGATGCGCCGTATCCTCTGCGGGCCTGACTGACTCGACACAGAAAAGAATAGTAAAAAATTTTCGGGTTGTCTCCCGGTCAGCACTTGTCTTTATTCCAGAGTCTTCAAGTTAGACTCACGTTCAGCTCTTTAATATCAATCATTGAAGGAGTCGGAAACATCGCGCTCCCTCATCGCCAATTCAGTAATATTGAACACTCCTTGATCGTCCTTAATTTCCACACCGTTCTTCTTTAATATCTGTATAAATAAAATTTTGTCCCTTTCGGGCAGAGATGACAAAATGATAGACGGGAAATTCTTATTATTAAATAGGCACAAATATGCAAGGTGAGGTGGTAGTTCAATAAGCACATCATTATCAAATTCGTTTTCTCAACTATTCTCCTACGTTTGTTAATTACTACGCAATCATACCACTCGTCATCAGAATCATTAACAATATCGCGTCTAAGTTCGGTGGGTACATTAGGGTCAATAAATTCCTCAAAGTTCTCATGATTAGGATTAGTTGAGTTGTTTTGAATCAAGGTTTCTCCTATGAGCCTAGCTTCAAGGTCCAGGTCCATACGCTCTCTTAATCCTAGCACATAGACGCCTCTAATTATGCTTTTAACAGGATCTTGGCACTTATAGACTAGTTTATTATTCCCTACCCTTAATGAGATTTTTCTTTTAAACACATCTATCTTAGCATGGGCAATAGACAAGAAAGGTCTTCCAAGGATTAAAGGAATCTTAACATCCTCGGGCATATCTAATATAACAAAGTCTACAGGGAAAATAAACTTCTCAATCTTAACTAGCACATTATTAGCAATCCCTTCAGGTCGTTTTACCGTTTTATCAGCCAATTCAATAAGCAACTTAGTTGGTGCTAATTTTCCTAGTCCTAGGGTAGTGAATGTCTTAAGGGGCATTACACTAACGCTAGCTCCTAAGTCAGCTAACACATTATTGAAAGATATATCATTAATTGAACAAGGTAAAGTAAAACTTCCTGGGTCCTTTTCTTTATGAGGCAAGGCATTTAAGTCGGTTGCAGAGCTCTCTTCTTTCATTGTAGCCTTGATCTCCTCTTCAATCTTTGTCTTCTCTTTCAGTAGTCTCCTTAAACTGATTGAAGAATTAAAGAAAAATTCGGGTCTTGCACCATCATTACCATTCATCAGTCTTCTAGGAAAAGGAATGTTAGGAGTGACTTCTTCAGTGGTGCTTATGGCCTTGACATGATCTATTGGGTTGGTTTCAGTTGAGCTAGGTAAACTTCCATATCCCCTTTCTTGAAGAAATTTTCTCATTTGACCAATTTGTTGCTCCAATGCTTTGATCGAAGCTCCTTGATTTCTTGTAATAGTGTCCGTTGAAGCTCGGATTTCTTTGATCATAGCAGTATTCTCTTCATGTCTTTTAGCAGCATCGGCCATAATTTGCTTTAAAGTGTCATCTAAAGTCTGCCTCCTTTCTTGGTAAGTGGGATTAAAATTGTTCTTTTGATAGAATCCCGGAGTAGCTTCCCTAAATCTTACTGAAGGTCGGAATGGTTGTCCAAATTGGGTGTAATATGCTTCTTCAAACGTCTCACTTTCATTCTTATTCGGGCAATCTTTAGTGTAGTGTGGTCCTTCGCATTTTTCACATCCAACTTGGGCAGCATACACTTTTTCATCACGCTTCTTCATCTCTCTACTAATTTTATCCAATTGAGCTTGAATAGCAGCAAACCCGTCAAAATTAGTGCTGCTCTTAGATCTAGTAGAGGTTCCATCGTGCCATTTTTGAGAATGATCAGCAGCTTCTTGGATAGCTTTCCTAGCATTGGCTGCACTCAATTGAGGCACAGCTCCCTTAGCGTCCAAGATTTGTCTAGTAGGCACGTCCAATCCTTGATAAAACAATATTATCTCCTGCATAGGGGTTAGATAGTGTTGAGGACATTTTACCAGTAAATCTTTAAATCGTTCCCAAGCTTGATAAAGAGTTTCATCAGGCTCTTGCTTGAAACTATTGATAGCCTCCATCTTTTTAGCAGTCTTAGCAGGTGGACAATATCTCTTCAGGAATTTGCCCTTCAAATCTTCCCATGTAGTAATTGAACTAGCAGGTTCATTCCTTAGCCACTTGTTAGCAGCTCCTTTTAGCGAGATTGGAAAGATTCTTAGCATGAGTTGATCGTCAGTGACTCCTTCTGAAGTAAACAAATCCGCAATCTCGAGGACCTTTTCAACATGCTCATTAGCATCCTCATGTTCCGATCCACTGAAAGCATTTTCTCTTAGCTCCTTGAGAAACTGACCCTTCAATTCAAATTTTGACTTATCATCAAACTTTGGTCTAGCAACTCCTGAAGTGTAATCAGCACGGGTTTTGTTCATGTATTCCTCCATAGTTGTGTTTTCGCCCGTTGCTTCTGTCTCTTCTTCCTCTTTCTCTTCAGAAAAATAATCAAGCTCGAATGAACTTGAGATATCAAAGCTTTTTGTGTTGAAAAGCCTTTTAAGCGAATGAAAGGCTCGTTCAGGATCGTCGAAAGGTGTAATCAAGTTCTTTGTAGAACTCCTGGTTATGCACTTCCTGAAACTATCACAAAAGCATCAGTAGGGTATGTTCAAGAAAGTAATATATCAGAAAATCAACAACGAAAACGGAATACGAAAAATTAAAGTTACTGATATCTGCAGACGATGCGCCGTATCCAAAAAGTTGGATACGCCGTATCTTATAATCGTTAAAATTTAATCAGACTTTATTCAGAAAATAGATACGCCGCTTATAAATTAGAATGCGCCGTATCAGTTTTAATTATCAAAAATCGATATTTATTTAAAATTAAATGCGTCGTATTAACAAAAGTTAATGCGTCGTATTTTCGTTACGTTTCAAAATACAAGATTTTTGATTCAGAAGATACGCCGTATCGACAGAGATCGATGCGTCGTATCTGTTTAATAATTCGAAAACTGTTTTTAATTAAAATAATAGATGCGCCGTATCTGCTAAAGCAGATGCGTCGTATCGCGTTATCGCTTAGAAAAAATTTCTTATTAAAAACAGATACGCCGTATCTTGGGGAAAGATGCGTCGTATCGAATTAATTAAACGCGTTGTATTTTATAAAAATTAAACGCAATACGCCGTATCTGAGAAATCAGATGCGCCGTATCGTTTGAATATGCTCAGTACAACGATAGCAGAACACAGAAAATACGAAAAATATAAAAAAATAAAAACAAACCAAAATAAACAAAAATGAAAACACACAAAAATAGAAAATATGCAAAATAATACAATGAATGCAAATAATCTAATATACAACACGGTTAGCGGTTAGATTAAAAATTAAAAACCTAATTAAAATACTAATCAAATTAACAGATAATAACAATTCACTCCCCGACAGCGGTGCCAAAAACTTGATGCGCGTGTGCGTATGCTCTAATTTATACCCACGGTATGTCGTTGTGGTTTTAGCAGTATTCAAGTTTTAAATTTATATTTAGCCGACTTATCAATAACACACACACTTTAACGAGTAGTGTACCCGGTCAGTATGAATATAATGGTAAGTAGAGTGTCGATCACTAAGAGTGGAACGTATTATCTAGTTATTCTAATCAGTATTTTAATATCTTAAGTTAGCTATACAGCCTAATCTAACGCAAGGGGGTTCAGCCTGAGAGACTGGCACGGTTTGGTTGCAATCAAATAATAAACTAAACTAATAGGCACGAATCAGCGAGTAGCACACACGTACACAGATAAATACTCGAGACAATAAGAAGACCTGTCCTGATAGTTAAGTAGCTTGTCACTTGTTTTATTGCTAGTTTTATATGAAGTGTATAGTTCGATGCAACGCACCGAGATTAAGTCCTTTCTCGTTGGTTCTAATCTTATCGGCGAGTAAACCCTTAATGATTACTTATGACTATCCTATTTATCTTTCTTCTTACTTTTCTACAGACGATAGAATGCATAGGCGATCTAATAAATAGGCGAGGGCAGAGGCATGGCGACCCGATCAACGCTCAGCTAGACACAGAGGTTATCAATGCACTAATAAAAGTCACCAAAGACATCAACATATAAACTTTAATTAATGGGAAAGCAGTTTTAAGGGAGTGCAACCTTTCCGTTGTCACATTACACAAGCCACCAATCCTGATGAATTAAAGTTTACTAACACAATAAAACAAAACTACTTAATGAATTAAACACATGCAGGACCTTCTTACAGCTCTTGTATCTTCGTTCAAGGTGTGTCTTGTGCTGCTACTTCGACTGAATTCGTCCTAGGGTTTTGTGGTCTTCGGTCATCTAAAACTAGGGCTCCCAAAATTCGTCTGGTCTTGGGGTATTTATAGTTTCTGTCTGAGGGTTAGATGCGGCGCATCTAATAAGTAGATGCGGCGCATTGACTTAACTTCGCGTGGGGTCCAAGATTAATATATTCAGGAATATTCGTACACTGCCAGAAGATGCGGCGTAACTCCATTTATAGATGCGGCGCATGTCTTCTTGTATCTTGGATCGTATCTTGTGAAATCTTGATAGTGATGCGCCGCATGTAATAAGTAAGATGCGGCGTATCTGGAGCAGAATGTCTTGATCTTGTACATTTCAGTAGACTCTTAACTTCTTGCTTGTTTTGCTCCATAATTAGTCCAAAATCGCCAAGTTTCACATAATACTTGTTTTTACCCGAGAATTACAAAAGTAAACATTAACGTATCAATTCTCACAGATAATATAGTAAAACAAGTCAAATTAATAGGATAAATGATAGTAATAAAATGTACTTATTTGAGTTCATCAATTACCAAATCGTCTGAACGTATTCCAGATAGATCTTGGGCGTGGCCACGCAAACATCTTGTCAACCCTATGAGGGGCCCAGCAGTATTAAACTTCAAAACGAATTTGAAGGAACAAATTCTCTCTTGACTACGAACCTAACCCATGAACTTCGCAATACTTCTGAAAACAATCCTTATGCCTACCAGTAACGTATAGCAGTAAATTGCTTTACAAAAATGCACTACATCCATGACAATTATCTGGTATTTCAAGTCTGAGGATAACTATATTCATGATTTACTTGATGACAAGATCCATAAAGTAAACTCATGAAGTTGGGATAAGTCCTATATTCAATTCATTGAATATCATGTGAAATTGGCATGTCAACGCATCAATATACTTTCAAGTATATTCTACCAATACTCAGATTTGTCTTAATTTAATGATATTCCCATATCATTAATTGACAACGGACAATTTAGAATAATCAATTCATGGATTAAACATGCAAATATAGGATATATTATTAAGAAAATGATAATCAAACATAACTAATATTTTATTTCATTAAAATAATAATTGTTCATAACATCCTTTTATCCAAATACTAATCACAGATGGGCATGAAACTACTAGCTAAATAAAGTCCTATGCCTTCAGCATGTTGATAAAGCTTTCCACCAGGTAAAGTCTTCATTAAAGGATCAGCTAGGTTATTATCTGTGTGAACTTTGAGTAACTCGATTTCACCTATCTTCACTTGTTCTCGAACATAGTGATATTTAATCAGGAAATATCTGGTGCCTTTCATGATTCCAGGTTCATTGGCAAATGTAATTGCGTCTGAATTGTCACAATACATCTTTATAGGGTTTTCGATTGAGGGCATAACTCCAAGCCCTGAAACGAACTTCCTAATCCAGACGGCTTCCATTGCAGCTTCTGAAGTAGCTATCTACTCACTTTCTGTTGCAGACATCGCTATGGTACTCTGCTTCTTGCTCTTTCAATCCACAGCTCCTCCATTAATGACAAAGACATAACCCGTCTGAGACTTCGTATCATCTTTATCACATTTCCAGGAAGCATCGCAGTAACCTATAACACCAAGTTTTGCTTCTGGATTTCCCCCATATACTAAAAACATATCTCTTGTAGCCCTTAAGTACTTGAGAATATGTTTAACAGCAGTCCAGTAGAGTTCACCTGGATTCTGTTGATATCGACTGATTATATTTTGAGCAAACGCCGCATCAGGCCTTTTGCATCTCACCGCATACATAATAGATCCCACAGCCGAAGCATAAGGTACTCTCTTCATGCGTGTCACCTCTGTAGGTGTTGAAGTACATGCTTTGCTACTTAAGCCATGATTCTCTTGCATTGGCAAATATCCCTTCTTGGAATTTTTCATATTGAATCTTTTCAATATTTTATCAATGTAAGCACTTTCGCTTAATCCAATCAACCGCTTTGATCTATCTCTATAAATCTTGATTCCCAGAATGTATGTTGCTTCTCCTAAATCCTTCATGGAAAAACATTTCCCAAGATAGGCTTTAACCTCTTTCAATCTTGGAATATTTTTACCCATGATTAATATGTCATCAACATATAGGACAGGGAAAATAACATCACTCCCACTAGCTTTGTGATATACACATGGCTCATCCAGATTCTGAGTAAACCCAAACTTTTTGATTTTTTCATCAAATCTCTTATTCCATTGCCGTGATACTTGCTTCAATCCATAAATGGATCTTTGAAGTTTGCATACACGGTTTGGAAATTCTGGATTCATAAACCCCTCAGGTTGTGCCATATAGATGTCTTCATCTAGGCGACCATTTAAGAAGGCGGTTTTGACATCCATTTGCCAAATCTCATAATCATAGTACGATGCTATGGCTAAGAGAATCCTAATGGCCCTTATGTCAGCTACAGGAGAAAAGGTCTCCTCGTAGTTAACACCATAAGTTTGAGTAAAGCCTTTAGCTACCAATCAGGCCTTATAGGTGTGTACATTGCCATCCATGTCAGTTTTCTTCTTGAAGAGCCACTTACTTCCAACCACCTTGGCATTGGGAGGAAGGTCTACTTCAATCTAGACTTCATTATCTCTCATGGATTGCATTTCCCCATTCATAAAAATCTGCCATTTGTCCTTTTCAGGATCATTCATGGCAGCTCTATAATTAGCAGGTTCTCCAAGATCCCCTAATATAGTTTCCTCAACTTCTACGTTAAGACATAGACGTTCAGGTGCTTTCACAGTCCTTACAGATCTGCGAATGGGAACAACTTCAGGTGGAGGACCCAGACTTTCAGGTTCCACAGGAAGTTCGCTAGTGTTTTCAGAAGGTAATGTATCCTCTTGATCATCTTCCAGATCATAAATCCTCCCACTGAATTCTTGAGATATGAGATCTTTTTCAAGAAAATCTCTATACCTAGCAACAATCACTTTGTTTTTAGGTTGGTAGTAAAAGTAGTAACCCATCATTTCCTTTGGGTATCCTACAAAGATACACTTTACAGATCTCTGTTGGAGTTTGTCTGCTGAGTCACATTTAACAAACGTCTCGCAACCCCAGACCTTTAAATAAGACAAGTTAGGAGTTTTTCCATACCATAACTCATAAGGTGTCTTATCAACCTTCTTGGTCGGAAACATATTCAAAATGAGAATAGCAGATTCTAAGGCATAATCCCAAAAGGATAAAGGAATAGTTGTAAGATTAAACATTGATCGCACCATATCCAACAATGTACGATTTCTTCTCTCAGATACATCATTTTGTTGTGGAGTATATAGAAATGTGAGATGCTGGACAATTCCATTCTCAGCTAAATAATCTTTAAACTCTTGACTCAGGTATTCACCACCTCTGTCAGATTGAAGAGCTTTAATCTTCATTCCAAGTTGCAATTCTACTTCTGCTTTGAAAACCTTAAATGTTTCAAATACCTCATGTTTATGTTTAAGTAAATAAACATATCCATAACGTTTGAAATCATCAGTAAAGGTTAAGAAGTAGCTAGCACCTCTCTTTGACACATGTCTAAGTGGTCCACACACATCAGTATGTATTAAACCAAGTAGATCAGAAGCTCTTTCCATACGATTATTGAAAGGTTTCTTTGTCATCTTCTGAGATATACAAGATTCGCATTTATCAAATGATTCATCATTGGGCAAAATCTTTAAAAAAGTACGCAACTTTACGTGATAATCGGTTTAACGTAGCGAACTAAAATTTTGACCAAACGCACACCTAAACTCCTGAAAATAGCCTTAAAAACGCATAATTATGCGTTAAACCGGTTATAAACCGGTTATCACATAAAAGTTGCGTACTTTTTTAAATACGCATAGTATGCGTTTTTAAGGATATTTTCAGGAGTTTAGGTGTGCATTTGGTCAAAATTTTAGTTCGCTACGTTAAACCGGTTAAACCGGGAAGTTGCGTACTTTTTTAAAGATTTTGCCCTTCATCATTGATATCTTGTAAAAGCCCATCACGTTGCAGCTTTTCCATACGAGTCTTGCCTATATGAGCAAGTCGACAATGCCAAAGATAAGATGAATCCAAAACATTCTTGATTCTCTTATTATTGATGCTATACATTGAATTATAATTATTGGATTCATTCATATCAATTTTAAAAACACCATTCACAGGAATAGCATTAAAATAAAAAACATTATTTAAAGAAATAGAAATTCCATTTCTCGTAACAGTATGTTTAAAACCAATATCCAATAAACAAGAAAAGGAAACAATACTTCTAACAATAGTAGGTGCATAATGACAATTATTTAAAAATAGTACTAAGCCCGAAGGCAAAACTAATTTAAATACGCCTATAGCTTCAACAGCTGCATGTGCTCCGTTACCCACGTGCAGATATTGTTCTCCATAGGCCAGTCTCCTTTCAGCTCTGAACCCTGCAGTGTATTGCAAATATGAATACCACATCCAGTATCGTATACCCAGGAATTTATTTTATAAGTTAATGAAAATAATTCAATCATGAAAAAGTTACCTGAAGTGTTGGGGTTACCAGCCTCAGCCTTCAACTTCTTCACATGCAACTCCTCAAGATAGAGTGGATAGTTTTGCTTCCAATGTCCTATCTCATGGCAGTGGTGGCAAGCCCAATCCTTCTTATTAGGATTCACCTTGTTCTTCTTAGGGTTATTTTTTCTTGGGATTAGGTTGGTAGGCCATAACTTGTTTACCCTTGTCAATCTTTCCCTTACCGTTCTTATTCGCCTGCGGTTTTGGCTTTTGTATCCTACCTCCTTGTATAGCTAATACCTGAGATAGTAGGTGCCTTCTTTGGTAAACCTTTCTCATAGTCCACAAGCATTGCAAGCAACTCTGTGACTGTCTTCCCCGCGTAATGCATGTTATAGTTTTGAACAAAACCAAAAAAATCCTTGTTCAAGAATCTGTTGATTAGGTTCACACATACATTCTCTGGGTAGATGTAGTTGATCTGATGTAGTTGGTCCATGTAACTCTTCATTTTCAACACATGATCACTAACAGGTTTACCTTCACCCTGCTTGCAGCTATGTAATGCATCGATCAAATCATACAATTCAACTGCAGGTGGCTTCTCATAAGTCTTTTGGAGTTCTTGAAGCATATCATAAGGAAAATGGTGCTCAAACTGCTTTTGAAATTTGGGAACCATACTTCCAAGCATTAAGCACGCAACTTCATTGTGCTTTTTATAATCCAATTTCCAGGCTTCTCTGACATCCTCGGATTCAGTAGCATCTGGTTTAGCAGGGCAAGGCTTATTCAAGTATTCCAGCTTATCGGACACTCTTAAGACAATCCTGAGTGACCTATGCCAGTCATTGAAATTTGGGATAGTCAATTTTTCCTGTTCAAAGTGGTTTTTGAACACAGAATTCAATACATCATTATTGGGTTGAGCCATTTCTACAGAAAAAGTTTAAATATTAGTATTCTGATAATACAACTTTTCAAGAAAATAAAATACCCAAGGAAATATTCATATAACCATTGAATTTTCTTGAAAAAACTAGGATCCAAATTTTTATAGTTTCACTACATCAATTGATCTGCTAGTAATGAAAGTATAAAAAATGGTAATCATTGGAACAATAATTGGCAAAAAAATTTCCAATTCCTAGATCATTATGGGATTTACATTTGCCAAATACAATTTGCAAAGTAAGCATGTTTCATCCCATCTCATGTCTTAAGTTTCTAGGTCTCACTAACAGCTTAATTTAGTTGTCTAATTTAGAAACTACAAATTCTCCATTAATGGTCTCACGCATTAATGGAAATTTACCTTGTCATTAAAATCTAGGTAAGGTCTCACTTAGGCTAAATAATAACTTCAAGTGTTTCTTATAATTAAATGGCATGAACTTAAATTTTTAGGGTACTAATTTTGATGTGTCAATCAAAATATGTACGAAGAAGCATGCACACATCTTCGTATCATAAGTTTTCAAAACATTTTAATTTACTAATTTTAAGCTAAGATTTAAATCAACAAAGTTTTAATTGAGGTATTGGGTTCACCAATCAAAGAATTACCTACAATTATCGCCCACTATATTCTAATACTGCATGAGTCAAAAGACCTTCGGATAATTACCACAAAGTGGCATATGGAATTGAGGTCAATTCACCCTTAAGATGATTTTGTACATAAATAGTCGTACTTGGTAGCTCCAATTAGACGCACAAAGGAGCGGAGAGACAAACGTCAGCACAAGTGCCAATTAAAAATGTGTCTCTTTTGGTTTGACAACTTAATGTCAATCCTCCTTGAACCCCTCTTATAGTTTGTAAAAACTGGGTGAGCGTTCACACTATTGGTACAACACTCATCACTCAATTAAAAGTTTATAACTTTAAGTCTTAAAAAACATGTTATAAATTATAACCTTGCTAGTCTCGCCTGGGAGCAAATTACCGTGCGAAGCAAACCACTATCGGCACATTAAGACTTTGCAAGATTCATAATTTATCACATCAAGTTTCATAATTATTTAGTCCATTTATATTCTATTCAAAAATTAACTTTTTTGCTTACAATGTGTCATACAATTTAAACAAAAAACAAGTAATAATAAAAATAAACAACTAAATAACGCACATAATCTTAACAATTAATTTATGTAAACAAATAGCCACATGCAAACTTGTTTGATAAAACCTATTAATAATCTTTCTATGTTAATTATGCATATATTTAACTAAGACTATCACTTACAATGGTAAATGAGCCACATGCATCGACGTATCGATTGCATTAGTCTTAGCAAATATATACCAAATTGCACATAATATATTCATTAATATAATTAATTGAGGTCTTCCCCAATTTTAGATATATCATAATTACATGTGTAAATCAACTTAAAAATTAATCAAACCTAATACATGATAAACATGCATGTGTCATCATGGATTAATACGAGTCACAAGATATGCAACTTTAAACACATAAACATGTTACAATTTTAGGGTTTCAAAACTACAAAACTAATTTTTATATATTAGGGCATCGCGCTCCCTTAACAAATTAGGGTTTTTGATTTTTTAAACCCTAAGAAAATCGACTAATATTAAAACCTAATCCAAGATTCATTTTTTATGTGTTTCGGTAATTTATTACATGTTAAAACGGCTCGTGATGCCACTGTTAGAATTTAATAATCATGACAAGTTCATATACTAAACAAGTATCATCATACAAATGCGGAAGCGTAGGATCTATTTTAAACACATAAATAATTAACCGAATATTAAAGTGAACGTACCTTTGATTCTAGCAAAACAAGAATCAACTTCAAATCTTCTTCAATCAATATCAAGAATTGGATTAACGAGTTACCCCTTACTATTTTGTAACTCAATCCAAGATATTAACTATAATGAGTTAATACCACGATCTTGTACACACGTACTATAACCAAATTAAAGTGATTGCTAGATCAAGAAAACACGAAGTTTGTTTTTCTAAAAAACAAATCGATCGACCCTATATGGGTGTTTGTTCGATCGACCTAAGCAAGAAAAGAAGAAGAAAAGGTTTAGGGTTATAGAAAGTGCATAAGAGATATTAAATCAATAACCCTTAGCCTTGTATATATAGCATGACAATCTTGGAGAACAAGTTGGAATGGGATTGGGTTTCCCAAGCCCATTGCCGATCGGCCTAAGGATCCCTTAGGGATTTCGGAAGCTTCTTATTCCTCTAATTTTATCTATAGTCCTTCTCTTATTCTCTAACGGTCGTTAGTCAATTGACGTTAACTACTTAACGTCCGTTAGTCGTTATTTTGTGTTTTAATAATTAAATACATAACGTTTTATATATTAATTATTATCCCTTAATTCTTCATATGTAATGTGTGCAATACCGTGGTTTCGAGTCCAATTCTAGACATACATACATTAATATTTATCCACAAACCTAACACTTCTATCCACATGAGATTCTTCAATATGTTAATACTCAGGTCATTCTAATACTTAACTATCTCAACAGTAACAGTCAGATACAATATGTATCTCGAAGCTATGTTGCATCATAATCTTTTACACACCATAAATGGTGGTGTGGAAAGAAACCATTAATCTTGCTAAAAAAACATCACATAAAACTAATTTTCATTTACATTTTATGATATAACGTTTTAGTGGCTACAGTAAGGTGTTCCTTCTTTTATGCTTCATAGTTTTGGCAACATGAATTGACCTATTGTAAAATTAAAAATTGCCTAATTAAGTGATGAACACATATTTCTTATCCATAGCCTATATAATCAAGTGATCTTTAAGCCGTCTAACATTGACACAGCTATAAAGGACTGTTAGCATTTAAATTACTATGAAAAGTTATGGTCATTTGTAATATTAGAACTAGTGTGTATTGTGTTTAACTTAGTCAAGAATAGTGTGGGCTTTTGTAATTGTAATATGATGGAAATGAGTATGTAAGAGTCCAACCAATCAAAAGCCCACACCAAGCCCACCAAAGCCCCTAGGGCGCCGGCCTTGTGCCTATATATACCACACTCTCACCCCAAAATAGTGTGCCTCAAAGAGTAGTATATGTGAGAGTGTGTGTGCGCTTTATGTGTATGTTTGTTTTCTTTCTCCACAAGTTAATAAACATTCAGTTTTAAGTTATAACATACGATCCATATCACTTTCATCTATATCATTCTTCTTCTATTGTTTTAAGTGTCACGAGTAGTCTTAATAGTAGTATTAGTTGTAGTGATAAGGTAGGGATTCCAGTATTAACAAGTGGTATCAATACGCCATACAAGGAAATAGGATATAGTTGTGTCGTTTTTTTTCATCAATATAAGCTTAAAATTTGCGTATTTATCTATTAAGTCATGTACTTTTAGTAGTTTCTTCGATTTTTACGTGAGGTTTAAGGTTAAAGTTTCAAGCTTTTTATGTTTTACGCAAAATTTAGAAAAAAGGTGGTAGCTTTTTAGTTGTGTCATGAGTTTTGGTAATTTTGGAGTTAAAAGTTGTACTCTTGGTGTCGAAATATTGGTTGAACAACATATTGGCGATAAAAGATTGTGACTTCATTGGTATTTACATGATATTTGAAGTTCTCTTGATCGAGAAAAAAAGGCTACAAGTTGCGGTTCGAATCCACCTTGCATCAAAGCTTTTACTCATTTCTTGTATAAGAAATTTGATAAAAAGGGTCTACATCGACTTGGACAAAATTTATTTTCTTGTATAAGAATTTAGATAAAAAGGGGTTTATAGGAATTGTTGTGTTTGACAATTTCTATAAAAAAGGGTTTATAGAAATTGTATAATTTCTATAGAAATTGTGGGAGTTATCGAAATTGTGGAAAGCTGCCTTTTATCGCAATTCTGCCAGAAAGTGTTATCGCAATTGTGTATTTGGAGATCTTTTCGCAATTGTTAAAAACAGCCCTTTATCGCAATTGTCTGAAATAGACATTTTTGGTCTAACATTCGGTTTGTCTGAGGTTGATGGGTTTGAACCCTTAGTTTCCTCACCCTTCCTTTTTTGACTTTCAAGCTGAAACTTCAAAAGATCATTTTTTGCTTTCATGTTTTTGTGCCCACACTCATATGAACATTTGTCATCCAAATATCATCTAGATTCACTTGTGTTAAAAGGGTTGCTAGAGGACATTTGTTCGATGTTAAAAAGATGTTTGGAAACAACTTTTCATTTTGAGACAACCACTGGCTTTTTAAAAACATTGGTGACTCTTTTTGAACAAGATGTAAGCCAGAAATTGTGTTAAGCTTATTATAATCAATTGGTTTAATTTCTGGGTTCATTTGTCTCATTTTAACACGACTCTCTTCGGCAAGCTCAATCGTTTCATCAGAATCCCGAACCTCGGAAGGATCATGTTTATCATTTAGTACACTACCATTATATAACACATTCTATTTTTTCTGAGCTTTCTTGAGATTATAAGGGTTTTCACAACCGATAGCCATTTTCTTCATTGTATGTAAAATCGGGTTTGGATCGTTAATTAGCAAGTTAATTGTTTGTGTAGCATGACCCATTTTTACAAGCAACTCTTCCAACTTTTTAATGCTTTTTTGTTTGTCAATGATTTCATCAAGAAGATCATTTTTTCGTTTTGAAAACTTTGCACTCAACTCTTTCTTTTCTTTTTCAAGATCAAAACAAGTTAATTTTTGTTTAGAAAGTTGGTTGGTTAATTCTGAAATTTCCATGTTTAAGGATTTTATCTTCAAGTTAAAATGAACATCTAATGTGTCAAACTTGATTTGCAGTTATATTTCTCTTGAAACGGAATTTCTATAACCTATTTCTAATTCTGACCATCGTTGTTGGTTAAATTCAAAAGCTTTTTCATTTTCCTTATACTTCTCAAGCTCAGCGGTCAATTTTTCATTCGCGGCCTTAACATCGCGATTGAACTTTTTGACCTTTTCAATTTCCATACTACAGTTTTGAAATAATGATTCAAATAACGTATGTGTTTCCTCTTCATTCTCAGTATGCTGTGACTCGAAGTCTCCATTAGGATCCATATCTGGATTTGCCAAATTAGTAATACTACAACTTGGGTTGTCCATATATGTCTCATAAGTGAGAGTAGGAGTCGCAGGATGCTGTTCATTTTGAGGTGACATACCAAATATTTCATTATTGTGACATGTAGCATATGGTTGTACCTCAGATACTTCATTGATATCATAAGCAGGAGGTGCTTCAGAATCAGTT
This sequence comes from Artemisia tridentata subsp. tridentata, assembly GCA_021014915.2. Lineage (NCBI taxonomy): Eukaryota > Viridiplantae > Streptophyta > Magnoliopsida > Asterales > Asteraceae > Artemisia > Artemisia tridentata. The sequence continues at coordinate 467,900,663 of CP139508.1, forward strand.
TCATATTTAACCTCTTAAAGATTGGCCATGAAAATGCAGTTGGAATCAATATCCTCAAGGTCTTCTATATCATTCATCATCAATGCTTTCTGCAGATAAGCTGGATCTTTCTTTTTAGGCTTGGTTGGGCAGTTCCTTGCCATGTGACTAATTCCTTGACAGTTGAAACACTTTAGCAAATTCCCTTTATTCATATTCCCAACATTCCCAGCAACTGGAGCAGCAACATTCCCACTCTGATTACCCATATTCTGACCCCTTTGATTTACAACAACTTGGCCCATCTGATTCCTTGTGTACCGACCCATCTGATTTCCTATATACTGCCCTGCATTCTGATTATCCATATGATAACGAGGAGCATATCCCTGCTGATTCCCATACCCTCCAATCATTTGTCCTTGTTGACCCATATTGAAAATTGGCTGAGCAATCTGCCTGTTGCGAGTGTTCGATGAAATCCTTTGTGTTATTAGTGGGAATAAAATGCTTAAGTCAAAGAGCCTGCCAGATGAAGTATTAGGTCTGCTAGTTCATTTTGAAGAAGTTGAAGATAAACTAACAGTACCTTCTGGGTGAGAAGGTACTGCTAGTTAAAGAAGGTCTTGACAGTTTGAACGTCAAGTTGTTAGATATTTTATTTATAGATATTTTAGTTGTATTATTAGTCTTTGTACATTGTAACACGTTAAGTAAAAGTAGTACAGTCTTCCATGTCGTGCAGTCGATAATGTTGAGTGTTTTACATTGGAAGTTGTAATAGTAGGTTAGAAAAGTCTTATTATCTTATTATAATGCAACTTGACAACATGTAAAAAGGGTTCCTTATCTATAAAAGGAACCCTTAGTCACCACCTTAGAAAATATCTCTTTAACTAAAAACTTTGTAATATCCTAAAGCACCACAACCTTCCTAGTAACTTAGTTACAAATTCACAAATCCCTTTTACAAATCAAAGATTCAAGGTTACCTTTGTAATCCCGGTGATAGTTTAGATCACCCGTATTATCTCATAAATAATATTGAATCGTTTTGTGTTATTCACGTTGTGTTCATTGTTCTAAATAATTCACGTTTGCATATTCACCACCTTTGTTCCTTTAAGTGTGTTATAGTAAATTCCGCGTACTAAATCACATTCATTCCTAAATATCCCAAACACATTATTAAGATTAACATCCCAAGTGTTTGTATAATCCTTCACAAGTGGTATCAAAGCTAGGCTGATATTTATGATTTAAAAGAACAATGGACGTTGAACACATTCAAACCAATGTGGCTGCAAAACTTCCATTACTCAAACAGAATGAGTTTGAGATGTGGAGACTGAGGGTAGAGCAATACTTCCAAGTGCAAGACTATGCACTTTGGGAGATTATTGAAGAAGGAAACTCATTCAAACCTACAATCACCACCTCTACAGTAAACGATGCAATAGTAACAAATGTGCAAGTGAACCCAACAACCGCAGAAGAAAGAATCCAAAAGAGAAATGATCTTAAGGCCAGGAGTATGCTACTCATGTCTATTCCAAATGACCAGCTTTTGATCTTCAACAAGTACAAATGTGCTAAAACCCTCTTTCAAGCTATTGTGGCTAGATTTGGTGGAAATGATGCCACTAAGAAAACTCAGAAAACTCTCCTCAAACAACAGTTTGAAAACTTTTCAGCCACAACAAATGAGTCTTTGGACAGCATGTTCAATAGACTACAAAAGCTTTCAAGTCAGTTAGCCATTCATGAAGTGCTGATATCTCAAGAAGACTTAAACTCCAAATTCCTTAGGAGTTTACCCTCTGAATGGGCCATGCATGTCATTGTCTGGAAAAACAAACCAGATATTGATTACATGAGTCTTAATGATCTTTACAGCAACTTCAAGATAGTAGAGCATGAACTGAAGAAGTCTACTAGTTCAAGCTCAGGGAATATGGCCTTTGTGTCATCTCCCAGCACCTCAAGGATAGTAGATGAAGAAAAAGATGGTAGAGAAGAAGGTACTGCCAACACAAATTTTGGTACTGCCAATACTTCTAGCAGTACCAAAACCATTCTAGATGAAACAACTGGTTGTGCTTTCCTGACATCACAACACAATGGTTCCATATTGACTTTTGAAGATCTTCAAGAGATCAATGATGAAGATCTTGAGGAAATGGACATAAAGTGGCAGATTTCACTTCTTAGCATGAGGGCTAAGAAATTTCTGATGAGGACTGGAAAGAAGATTACCATCAATGGTAATGAGCTTGCTGGGTATGACAAGTCTAAAGTGGAGTGCTACAACTGCCACATGAAGGGTCACTACTCAAGAGAGTGTAGAAGACCAAAGAAGCAGGATGATAAGGGAAGAGGTTTTGAGAACAAGAACAAGGGAAGCTTTGAGAACAAGAGCAAGGCTATGGAAATCACTGAGCCTAAAGCTAAGCTAGCTATTGATGGGCTGGGTTTTGATTGGAGCTTTATGGGTGAAGAGGAGTCAACTTCAAATGAAATGGCTTTAATGGCTTTCACCAATCCTGAGGTACAAATTACTAAATGTTCTAATACTTGTGAAGTTTTTGAAGAATTAGAAACTTTTAGAAAACTTTATGATGAACTGAAAGTAGAACAAAGAAAAACTCATCAAGACCTAGTTAATCATAAGTGTGGTATGGCCAAACTTGAGAAGCAGATAATCCACTTTAGGGAAAATGAACTCACTTTTTCTGACACAAAAGGCATTCTTAATAGGGAAATATTTTTGAAAGATGCTGAAATAAACCTGTTAAGAACTGAGTTTGCTAAAGTGAAACTGGCAAAGGATAATATTCAACTAACTATTACCACATTAGAAACTGCTTCTGACTGTAATAGAAGGATAGTTGAAAATCAAATGAACAAGAGAATCAAATCTGGGATTGGATACAATACTTGTCCACCTCCTTACAGAGGAATCCCCTGTCCCCCAGGTTTAGATCTTGCAGAATCAGGCTCACATGAATTCACCAATAAACCACTAAATAATGAGAAACCTGTAGAGAAAAGTGAACCTTTTGAGAGTGCTAGTGATGCTTCACTCTCTAACAAAAAGGTGCTCACTGATAAGAGCTCAGATGCTCCAATTATTGAAGATTGGACATCTGATGATGAGGAAAAAGAGACTGTTTCAAACAAAGGAAACAAAGTAGGACCACCCAGTCCTAAAAGTGTAGAGATTAAGACAAAGGCTAAAACTGTTCTGAAAACAGTTGAATGTTGTGCTAAGTGTAATAGCAAACCTAGAGGTAGCCAGAGAAATTGGAACTTCCATGTTGGATATGGAGACCAAAATTAGTACTGTCAGACCAAGGACCACAAAATGGGTTAAAAGGGAAAATGCTGTTAAGTCCTCAGCATGTTGGATATGGAGACCACTCCAATCAAAAGTTGCATCAACAGTCCTAAAGAGGTTTGATTTCATTGATGCAAGAGGCAAACCCAAGTCAGTTATGGCTTGGGTACCCCAAGGAAACTAATATGTTTATATATGTGCAGGAACATTCAAATGATATTGCTGATCAAGGATATGTAGATAGTGGATGTTCAAGGCACATGACAGGCAACATGTCTTACCTCACAGACTTCAAATCATTTGATGGAGGATATGTTACCTTTGGGGAAGGAATCAAAGGAAAGATTACTGGTAAAGGTACAATCAAAACCAGTAAATTAGATTTTGAAAATGTGTACTTTGTGAAAGAGCTTCTGTTTAATCTCCTCAGTGTCTCACAAATGTGTGACAAAAAGAACATGGTTCTTTTTACTGACAATGAATGCATTGTTCTTTCTCCTGATTTTAAAATTCCTGATGAAAGTCAGACTCTTCTTAAAATCCCAAGAAGGAACAATATGTACAGTGTTGATTTAAAGAACATTGTTCCTAAGGAGAGTTTAACTTGTCTAGTAGCAAAAGCCTCATTGGATGAATCTATGCTATGGCATAGAAGGCTTGGTCATATAAACTTTAAAACAATCAATACAATTGCAAAATATGATTTGGTTAGAGGTTTACCCAAAAAGATTTTTCAAAATGACCAAACCTGTGTTGATTGTCTTAAAGGCAAACAACATAGAGCTTCTTGTAAGCCCAAGTCCCATAACTCAATTTCTCAAGCTTTATACATGCTTCATATGGACCTTTTTGGTCCTACTTCTGTGAGTAGCTTGAATGGTAAAAAATATTGTCTTGTAGTTACTGATGATTACAGCAGATTTTCTTGGGTTTTCTTTTTAAGAACTAAGGATGAAACTAGTGAGATCCTTAAGTCCTATATAACTGAGGTAGAAAACCAAGCTGATAAGAAAGTGAAAGTAATTAGATGTGACAATGGGACAGAATTTAAGAATAGAGTTATGGATGAATTTTGCAAAGAAAAAGGAATAAAAAGAGAATTTAGTATAGCTAGAACCCCACAGCAAAATGGAGTAGCAGAAAGGAAAAATAGAACACTAATAGAGGCTGCTATAACAATATTAGTAGACTCTAAGTTGCCTATTTCATTTTGGGCTGAAGCTGTAGGTACTGCTTGTTATGTGCTGAACAGGGTTCTTGTGATTAAAACCCATAAAAAGACTCCTTATGAACTTTTCTTTGGTAGAACACCATCTTTAAGTTTTATGAGACCTTTTGGATGTCATGTCACTACTCTCAATACCAAAGACCATCTAGGAAAGTTTGAAGGAAAAGCTGATGAAGGCTACATGGTAGGGTATTCTTTGCAAAGTAAGGCCTATAGGGTGTATAATAGTTGCACTAGGCTAATTGAAGAAAATCTGCACATAGAGTTTCAAGAGAAACTACCAAATGTTGCAGGCATTGGGCCAGATTGGCTTTTTGACATTGATAGGCTTTCAGAATCTATGAATTATGTGCCTGTTACAGGTACAAATACTAATGATAATGCAGGTTTTGAAGACAATGTTGAAACAGCTGAAGATCAAGATTACATCTTGATACCAATTTGGAAAGGATTGGATTTATCTTCAAGTCATGAAGAACCTTCAAATACAGCAAATGAAGGTGTTGAAGATGATCATGGAACTCAGGGTCAAGAGAATCAAGAAAGTAGTGCAGATGGAAATGGTACTGCCAGTTCACCAGATGGTACTGCCAGTTCACAAGTTGGTACTGCTGAACCATTAAATGTTCAATCAGATGATTTCTTACCAGAAGATGTGGGGATTGGCAATCTTCCACTTACCTATGAAGTTCCTA